>CM029562.1:3833647-4025900 GCA_017309665.1 Coelopa frigida
GTCGAGACTCCAGCTCGAGGTGCAAAAAGTTTGGCAAAAGTTTAATTATTTCCGAGTTTAAAAAGTCCTCGTTCAAGGTGTTTGAGTGGCAAATGAGGGGAGAAGAAGAAGGAGAAGAGGAGCGAGAGAGTGAACAACGAGAGTTGTGTCAATGTCCTGAGAAGAGAAATATTTGGAAATCCAGTTGAATGTTTTATTTGTGGGAATCTTTGTTATTTTGTAGAATTCAAATATATTTCTTATTTAATAACTTATATAATTTAATAAATTCTCTAAATTAAATAATTCTAAATAATTCCTCTTATTTAATAAATTTAACAGTTCTGGAATTAATTTTCCATTTCTCGAAATATCCTTAAATTTTATAAGCAATAAAAACGACAATGACGAAAAGAACAAGAACATGAAAAACTATGTAAACAACAACAATGATAACAACACCAACAATTCCATTTCAGCCAAACCAACAACCCACGCTCACACATCCATCGAACAATCGCTCCGATTAACGCGTTGACACGAAAAATCCTTTTTTAACTAAATTAAAATCTTCAGGATAACGCATCTCGTGCCTCGTTCATGGGCAGCCAGCCAGCTTGGACAGGACATCCCAACGACAGGACATTCCATGCGATGTGAGATGATCACAAAAAAGGACAGCGAGACAACAACAACGGCGACAATAGTGGGGACAACAAGAACAACAAAGGAGAAAACAACATCAGCAACAAGAGCAGAAACAACAAGAGCTTCTGTTGATGCATCTGGTTGTGACAAAACATATTAAGGACAACAGCAGGGTCCTTTATTGAAGGTGGCGAACGTGAAGAAGAGAGGGAGAAGGGGGAAGAGAGAGAGAGAGAATGGAAGAGCATGAGGATGAGGGGGCAGTTGTGGAAAAGCCCTGTGGGCGTGGCTTTTCGGAGGTGTCAATTTAAAGCCAATTTAATTTGTGTTGCATTGAGGAAAAGAGAAAGGTGCCACCATCATGTTGAGAGAAAGAGATCGAGAATAAGGGAGAGAGAGAGATAGAGATAGAGAACGAGGGAGATTGAGAGTGAAAGAGGGAGAAAGTATGGAGAGTAAGAGATGGAGAGAGAAAGATAGATTGAGAGAGATTCAGAAGAAGAGCTTAATAGAGAAAGAGATTGAGAGAGAAAGATATATAGCGAAAATGAGAGAGTGAGAGAGATAGAGGTAGAGGAGTGAGAGATAGAGGTAGAGGAGTGAGAGATAGAGTGTGAGTGAGAGAAAGAATGCAGTTGATTCGTTGTGAGGGTGAGGCGCGAAAATCCGCGAGAAAAAATCGCCTTAAATAAAATTGCAATTTTTATGTTCGTGGGCAATAGAGTTGTCGTTGATGGTGTTGTTGTTGTTGTAATTGTATTTGTTATTGTTGTTGTCATTGTTGTTGTTATTGTGCTTGTAATTGTCGTAGATGTTGTTGTAATTGCATTTGTTGTTATTGTTATTGTTGTTGTTGTCACCTCGCTGTCCAGTTCAATTAAGCGCAAACAGTTTTTCGTCCCTTCTGTTCGGTACCGGCTGCAATTTTGCAAAAGCAATAACGAGACAGCAGCAGCAGCTGGAGAAACAACAATAAGAACAACAACAATAATGCAAAAGCTGCAATTATAACAACAACAATAGTGTCAACAACAATAATAACAACAATACGAACAATAACAATAACAAAAACAGCAACAGAATCAATGGCAATAACAACAAGAGTGTCAACAACAATAGCAACAACAACAATACCATCGACAACCATGACAACAACAACATCGCCAACAACAAGATCGCCAACAACAACCTCGCCAACAACATATTGTCTCCACGTTTACAACATGCGACCCAGATCGAGCTGCAATTAAAATGTTGCTGCGTCGATAGGTATGTGTTTGTGTGTGTGTTTGTCTCGCTCGCACGCATCTGCTGTTGTTACCAACAAACCGGAAATGCATTTACGCACAACAACAACAACAACAACTTTAATTACAACAATATAACAACTATAACACAATAAGAACAATCGCAACAAGAACAACTATTGGAACGACGACTATCACAAGAACAACAATTGCAATAGTGAGAACACTGACAATAGTGGGAACAAGAACAATAGTGAGAACAACGACAACAACAACAATGGCAACACGCATCAGGCGGAAGCAATACTTAACCAGTGTTGCCAACTTTGTTATGCATCAATGTTAATCGAATTATTCTTGTTATCGAGAAACAGTGAGAGATTGAGAAGGAAAGAGAAGGCGAAGAAGGGGACGGAGGGAGAGAGACAGGTAGAGACAGAATGGCGGAGAGTGGAGCGAGAGAGAGGGGGAAAGAGATAGATAGAGAGATGGTAATAGACAGAGAGATTGAGAGGACGAACGACAATCGTTGGAGAATCGATATTTCTGGAAACTAATGGAGTTGTTATAGTTGTTCTTTGAGCTATTGTTGTTTTTGTTATTGTTCTTTCTATTGTTGTTCTTGTTATTGATCTTGATATTTTTATTCATCTTCTTTTTGTTGTTATTTTTATAGTTCTTATTGTTGTTTTGTTCTCATTAATGCAAAGATGTCTCCGTTGCATCTGGTTTGTGCCAATTCATTTGCTGCAGTTCATTTAGCAAAGAGGTTGATCGATCGATGGCAAGAGAATATAAAATAGAAAAAATAAAATTAACCATAAATAGAAAAATGAAAGAAATGGGTAAATACTGCAATGGGAATAAGAACTGCAACAAAAACAAGAATCTGCATCTGAAATGTTTGAACCAAAAAAAACAGTATTAATATAAAAATTCCGTGTATTCCGATTGAAAGAATAAAAATATATCAAACATACTATTTTCAAGAATGATTGGCATAGTAAATAAAACAAAACAAAAAAAAAATCAACGACAATAAAAACAACAGCCACAACAACAGCATCAACAAAATCAACAGCGACATCGAATCGCCGAACAAATCGCGACAAAGAGTTGTTGGCAACACTGACAGCAAATTAACTAAACCGTTGTGTGTTCGGTTCAAAGGAGAACGAAGAATAAAATAAAATAGGTGTCAACGACGGCGCGCATTCGAAGAACAACAATAACAATAACAGCAACATAAACGATGGCGATGAACCCACTAAAAGAACCCACGAGGAATAAGAACAACAACAAGGGCATCCAAAAGAAACCAAATAATGTAAAAGAAAAATAAAAACAGAAATTAATAGAACGAAATTAAGCGAAACGATCGCAAAATGAGATCTAATTAAAATCGTAGTCGTCAACAACAATCGTTACAACAACAATTGTCACTACAACAATCGTCACTACAAAAACAATCGTCACTACAAAAACAAACGTCACAACAACAAGCACAAAAACAACTCTGTTTGGCGAATCTCAACCCAATTTTTCATTCCGTTGGCTCGACTCGACTATTGAGCCACGTTAGTGCGAATCTCACACACTCACACGAATCCATGTCTAGGCGTGAAGACGACGGAGACCTCGCGTCGACCCAAAGGTAGCTGGAGGTGGACCCAGGTCGTGGAGTGGACCTCATTTGGTTCCAGTTGATGTTGGTTTTATTTTCCTTCCTTCGCTTTTACTTTATTTTATATACCATTTTATTTTATTTATTTCCCTTATTTTTATTAATGTTTCATCTATTTTCATTATATATGATTTTTTATATTTCGTTTTTTTCAAATTAGTTTTCTTTATTGCCTTTTTATTGTCTTATATTTCTATTTTTTTTTTTCTTTTAATTTTATTTTCTCCACTTTTTTGGTTGTGTCTGTTGATTTTTTTCCTTTTGTTCTCGCAGTTGTCTGGGCAATTAATTGTCGCTTGTAACTCGTCCGATCGCTGACACACCAAAGCCAGTTGAGATCTCGGAATGTCTATTAGAGATTCGTTTTTCTCCTTCCTCCTTCATTTCCCCTTATTAGCCCTCTAATTTGTCCTGTTCTTTACCTCCCACTCTCACCAAATTAGGTCACATTCGATGGCGTTCAACGGTTGTCCACGAGATCGTTGAGACAAGATCGGAATTTCGCATGTCGTTTAATTTCATGAGGTGAGAGAATGATTAGGGCTTGGGTGAGGACGATTGTGGGACTTGGAGATGTTGAAGTGTGGTTGAGGAGAGGTAAAGAGTTTAGGGGAAGTTAAAGTTAAATTGATATCGACCAGGAAGCAATTGGTGACGGTTAGGCCTAAAAGGGCACCAGCCGGACCGAGATCATTGGGTTGACCCGGTGGAATACTGACCATAAATGGAGAGACTTTTTTAATTTTGAATTTTTTCATGTCCACTTTGCTAGCTTACTGTGACTAAAGTTCTCGACGGATTTGGACACCCAGTACCGCGAATGAAAGAAGAGGAATTCTTCTTTCTTTTGCGCCCTGGGTCGGCTCTCTATCGTCACCAAGACGGATTTCATGGTCGATTTTGTCCACAAAACTTTAATCGCCTCTAGCGGCTAAACGGAGGCTCTAATCGAAAATCCGACCATAATTTCTTGTCACTCGAAAAAAATAAAATTTTTTAATTTTTCATGTCCACTTTGCTAGCTTACTGTGGCTAAAGTTCTCGACGGATTTGGACACCCAACACCTCGAATGAAAGAAGAGGAGTTCTTCTTCCTTTTGCGCCCTGGGCTGGCTCTCTATCGTCACCAAGACGGATTTCATGGTCGATTTTGTCCATAAAACTTTAATCGCCTCTAGCGGCTAAACGGAGGCTCTAATCGAAAATCCGACCATAATTTCTTGTCACTCGAAAAAAATTAAATTTGTAATATTAATTTTTTTCATGTCCACTTTGCTAGCTTACTGTGGCTAAAGTTCTCGACGAATTTGGACTCCCAATACCGCGAATGAAAGAAGAGGAGTTCTTCTTTCTTTTGCGCCCTGGGCCGGCTCTCTATCTTCACCAAGACGGATTGCATGGTCGATTTTGTCCACAAAACTTTAATCGCCTCTAGCGGCTAAACGGAGGCTCTAATCGAAAATCAGACCATAATTTCTTTTCACTCGAAAAAAAATGAAATTTTTAATATTACATTTTTCATGTCCACTTTGCTAGCTTACTGTGGCTAAAGTTCTCGACGGATTTGGACTCCCAATACCGCGAATGAAAGAAGAGGAGTTCTTCTTTCTTTTGCGCCCTGGGCCGGCTCTCTATCTTCACCAAGACGGATTTCATGGTCGATTTTGTCCACAAAACTTTAATCGCCTCTAGCGGCTAAACGGAGGCTCTAATCGAAAATCAGACCATAATTTCTTGTCACTCGAAAAAAATGAAATTTTTAATATACATTTTTTCATGTCCACTTTGCTAGCTTACTGTGGCTAAAGTTCTCGACGGATTTGGACTCCCAATACCGCGAATGAAAGAAGAGGAGTTCTTGTTTCTTTTGCGCCCTGGGCCGGCTCTCTATCTTCACCAAGACGGATTTCATGATCGATTTTGTCCACAAAACTTTAATCGCCTCTAGCGGCTAAACGGAGGCTCTAATCGAAAACGACCATAATTTCTTGTCACTCGAAAAAAATGAAATTTTTCATTTTGAATTTTTTCATGTCCACTTTGCTAGCTTACTGTGGCTAAAGTTCTCGACGGATTTGGACTCCCAATACCGCGAATGAAAGAAGAGGAGTTCTTCTTTCTTTTGCGCCCTGGGCTTACTCTCTATCTTCACCAAGACGGATTTCATGGTCGATTTTGTCCACAAAACTTTAATCACCTCTAGCGGCTAAACGGAGGCTCTAATCGAAAAACCGACCATAATTTCTTGTCACTCGAAAAAAATTAAATTTTTAATATTAATTTTTTTCATGTCTACTTTGCTAGCTTACTGTGGCTAAAGTCCTCGACGGATTTGGACTCCCAATACCGCGAATGAAAGAAGAGGAGTTCTTCTTTCTTTTGCGCCCTGGGCCGGCTCTCTATCTTCACCAAGACGGATTTCATGGTAGATTTTGTCCACAAAACTTTAATCGCCTCTAGCGGCTAAACGGAGGCTCCAATCGAAAATCAGACCATAATTTCTTGTCACTCGAAAAAATTAAATTTTTAATATAAATTTTTTTCATGTCCACTTTGCTAGCTTACTGTGGCTAAAGTTCTCGACGGATTTGGACTCCCAATACCGCGAATGAAAGCAGAGGAGTTCTTCTTTCTTTTGCGCCCTGGGCTTACTCTCTATCTTCACCAAGACGGATTTCATGGTCGATTTTGTCCACAAAACTTTAATCGCCTCTAGCGGCTAAATGGATGCTCTAATCGAAAATCCGACCATAATTTCTTGTCACTCGAAAAAAATGAAATTTTTCATTTTGAATTTTTTCATGTCCACTTTGCTAGCTTACTGTGGCTAAAGTTCTCGACGGATTTGGACTCCCAATACCGCGAATGAAAGAAGAGGAGTTCTTCTTTCTTTTGCGCCCTGGGCCGGCTCTCTATCTTCACCAAGACGGATTTCATGGTCGATTTTGTCCACAAAACTTTAATCACCTCTAGCGGCTAAACGGAGGCTCTAATCGAAAATCCGACCATAATTTCTTGTCACTCGAAAAAAATTAAATTTTTAATATTAATTTTTTTCATGTCTACTTTGCTAGCTTACTGTGGCTAAAGTTCTCGACGGATTTGGACTCCCAATACCGCGAATGAAAGAAGAGGAGTTCTTGTTTCTTTTGCGCCCTGGGCCGGCTCTCTATCTTCACCAAGACGGATTTCATGATCGATTTTGTCCACAAAACTTTAATCGCCTCTAGCGGCTAAACGGAGGCTCTAATCGAAAATACGACCATAATTTCTTGTCACTCGAAAAAAATGAAATTTTTCATTTTGAATTTTTTCATGTCCACTTTGCTAGCTTACTATGGCTAAAGTTCTCGACGGATTTGGACTCCCAATACCGCGAATGAAAGAAGAGGAGTTCTTCTTTCTTTTGCGCCCTGGGCCGGCTCTCTATCTTCACCAAGACGGATTTCATGGTAGATTTTGTCCACAAAACTTTAATCGCCTCTAGCGGCTAAACGGAGGCTCTAATCGAAAATCAGACCATAATTTCTTGTCACTCGAAAAAAATGAAATTTTTAATATTAATTTTTTTCATGTCCACTTTGCTAGCTTACTGTGGCTAAAGTTCTCGACGGATTTGGACTCCCAATACCGCGAATGAAAGAAGAGGAGTTCTTCTTTCTTTTGCGCCCTGGGCTTACTCTCTATCTTCACCAAGACGGATTTCATGGTCGATTTTGTCCACAAAACTTTAATCGCCTCTAGCGGCTAAATGGAGGCTCTAATCGAAAATCCGACTATAATTTCTTGTCACTCGAAAAAAATGAAATTTTTAATATTAATTTTTTTCATGTCCACTTTGCTAGCTTACTGTGGCTAAAGTTCTCGACGGATTTGGACACCCAATACCTCGAATGAAAGAAGAGGAGTTCTTCTTTCTTTTGCGCCCTGGGCCGGCTCTCTATCTTCACCAAGACGGATTTCATGGTCGATTTTGTCCACAAAACTTTAATCACCTCTAGCGGCTAAACGGAGGCTAAAGTTCTCGACGGATTTGGACACCCAATACCTCGAATGAAAGAAGAGGAGTTCTTCTTTCTTTTGCGCCCTGGGCTTACTCTCTATCTTCACCAAGACGGATTTCATGGTCGATTTTGTCCACAAAACTTTAATCGCCTCTAGCGGCTAAATGGATGCTCTAATCGAAAATCCGACCATAATTTCTTGTCACTCGAAAAAAATTAAATTTTTAATATTAATTTTCTTCATGTCCACTTTGCTCGCTTACTGTGGCTAAAGTTCTCGACGGATTTGGACACCCAATACCTCGAATGAAAGAAGAGGAGTTCTTCTTTCTTTTGCGCCCTGGGCCGGCTCTCTATCTTCACCAGGACGAATTTCATGGTAGATTTTGTCCACAAAACTTTAATCGCCTCTAGCTGCGAAACGGGGGCTGTAATCGAAAATCCGACCATAATTTCGAAAAAAATGAAATTTTTAATATTAATTTTTTTCATGTCCACTTTGCTAGCTTACTGTGGCTAAAGTTCTCGACGGATTTGGACTCCCAATACCGCGAATGAAAGAAGAGGAGTTCTTCTTTCTTTTGCGCCCTGGGCTTACTCTCTATCTTCACCAAGACGGATTTCATGGTCGATTTTGTCCACAAAACTTTAATCGCCTCTAGCGGCTAAATGGATGCTCTAATCGAAAATCCGACCATAATTTCTTGTCACTCGAAAAAAATGAAATTTTTAATATTAATTTTTTTCATGTCCACTTTGCTAGCTTACTGTGGCTAAAGTTCTCGACGGATTTGGACACCCAATACCTCGAATGAAAGAAGAGGAGTTCTTCTTTCTTTTGCGCCCTGGGCCGGCTCTCTATCTTCACCAAGACGGATTTCATGGTCGATTTTGTCCACAAAACTTTAATCGCCTCTAGCGGCTAAACGGAGGCTCTAATCGAAAATCCGACCATAATTTTCGAAAAAAATGAAATTTTTAATATTAATTTTTTTCATGTCCACTTTGCTAGCTTACTGTGGCTAAAGTTCTCGACGGATTTGGACTCCCAATACCGCGAATGAAAGAAGAGGAGTTCTTCTTTCTTTTGCGCCCTGGGCTTACTCTCTATCTTCACCAAGACGGATTTCATGGTCGATTTTGTCCACAAAACTTTAATCGCCTCTAGCGGCTAAACGGAGGCTCTAATCGAAAATCCGACCATAATTTCTTGTCACTCGAAAAAAATGAAATTTTTAATATTAATTTTTTTCATGTCCACTTTGCTAGCTTACTGTGGCTAAAGTTCTCGACGGATTTGGACACCCAATACCGCGAATGAAAGAAGAGGAGTTCTTCTTTCTTTTGCGCCCTGGGCGGCTCTCTATCTTCACCAAGACGGATTTCATGGTCGATTTTGTCCACAAAACTTTAATCGCCTCTAGCGGCTAAACGGAGGCTCTAATCGAAAATCCGACCATAATTTCTTGTCACTCGAAAAAAATGAAATTTTTAATATTAATTTTTTTCATGTCCACTTTGCTAGCTTACTGTGGCTAAAGTTCTCGACGGATTTGGACACCCAATACCGCGAATGAAAGAAGAGGAGTTCTTCTTTCTTTTGCGCCCTGGGCCGGCTCTCTATCTTCACCAAGACGGATTTCATGGTCGATTTTGTCCACAAAACTTTAATCGCCTCTAGCGGCTAAACGGAGGCTCTAATCGAAAATCCGACCATAATTTCTTGTCACTCGAAAAAAATGAAATTTTTAATATTAATTTTTTTCATGTCCACTTTGCTAGCTTACTGTGGCTAAAGTTCTCGACGGATTTGGACTCCCAATACCGCGAATGAAAGAAGAGGAGTTCTTCTTTCTTTTGCGCCCTGGGCCGGCTCTCTATCTTCACCAAGACGGATTTCATGGTCGATTTTGTCCACAAAACTTTAATCGCCTCTAGCGGCTAAACGGAGGCTCTAATCGAAAATCCGACCATAATTTCTTGTCACTCGAAAAAAATGAAATTTTTAATATTAATTTTTTCATGTCCACTTTGCTAGCTTACTGTGGCTAAAGTTCTCGACGGATTTGGACACCCAATACCGCGAATGAAAGAAGAGGAGTTCTTCTTTCTTTTGCGCCCTGGGCCGGCTCTCTATCTTCACCAAGACGGATTTCATGGTCGATTTTGTCCACAAAACTTTAATCGCCTCTAGCGGCTAAACGGAGGCTCTAATCGAAAATCCGACCATAATTTCTTGTCACTCGAAAAAAATGAAATTTTTAATATTAATTTTTTTCATGTCCACTTTGCTAGCTTACTGTGGCTAAAGTTCTCGACGGATTTGGACTCCCAATACCGCGAATGAAAGAAGAGGAGTTCTTCTTTCTTTTGCGCCCTGGGCTGACTCTCTATCTTCACCAAGACGGATTTCATGGTCGATTTTGTCCACAAAACTTTAATCGCCTCTAGCGGCTAAACGGAGGCTCTAATCGAAAATCCGACCATAATTTCTTGTCACTCGAAAAAAATGAAATTTTTAATATTAATTTTTTCATGTCCACTTTGCTAGCTTACTGTGGCTAAAGTTCTCGACGGATTTGGACACCCAATACCGCGAATGAAAGAAGAGGAGTTCTTCTTTCTTTTGCGCCCTGGGCCGGCTCTCTATCTTCACCAAGACGGATTTCATGGTCGATTTTGTCCACAAAACTTTAATCGCCTCTAGCGGCTAAATGGAGGCTCTAATCGAAAATCCGACCATAATTTCTTGTCACTCGAAAAAAATGAAATTTTTAATATTAAATTTTTTCATGTCCACTTTGCTAGCTTACTGTGGCTAAAGTTCTCGACGGATTTGGACTCCCAATACCGCGAATGAAAGAAGAGGAGTTCTTCTTTCTTTTGCGCCCTGGGCTTACTCTCTATCTTCACCAAGACGGATTTCATGGTCGATTTTGTCCACAAAACTTTAATCGCCTCTAGCGGCTAAACGGAGGCTCTAATCGAAAATCCGACCATAATTTCTTGTCACTCGAAAAAAATGAAATTTTTAATATTAATTTTTTTCATGTCCACTTTGCTAGCTTACTGTGGCTAAAGTTCTCGACGGATTTGGACTCCCAATACCGCGAATGAAAGAAGAGGAGTTCTTCTTTCTTTTGCGCCCTGGGCCGGCTCTCTATCTTCACCAAGACGGATTTCATGGTCGATTTTGTCCACAAAACTTTAATCGCCTCTAGCGGCTAAACGGAGGCTCTAATCGAAAATCCGACCATAATTTCTTGTCACTCGAAAAAAATTAAATTTTTCATTTTGAATTTTTTCATGTCCACTTTGCTAGCTTACTGTGGCTAAAGTTCTCGACGGATTTGGACACCCAATACCTCGAATGAAAGAAGAGGAGTTCTTCTTTCTTTTGCGCCCTGGGCCGGCTCTCTATCTTCACCAGGACGAATTTCATGGTAGATTTTGTCCACAAAACTTTAATCGCCTCTAGCTGCGAAACGGTGGCTGTAATCGAAAATCCGACCATAATTTCGAAAAAAATGAATTTTTAATATTAATTTTTTTCATGTCCACTTTGCTAGCTTACTGTGGCTAAAGTTCTCGACGGATTTGGACTCCCAATACCGCGAATGAAAGAAGAGGAGTTCTTCTTTCTTTTGCGCCCTGGGCTTACTCTCTATCTTCACCAAGACGGATTTCATGGTCGATTTTGTCCACAAAACTTTAATCGCCTCTAGCGGCTAAACGGAGGCTCTAATCGAAAATCAGACCATAATTTCTTGTCACTCGAAAAAAATGAAATTTTTAAAATTAATTTTTTTCATGTCCACTTTGCTAGCTTACTGTGGCTAAAGTTCTCGACGGATTTGGACACCCAATACCTCGAATGAAAGAAGAGGAGTTCTTCTTTCTTTTGCGCCCTGGGCCGGCTCTCTATCTTCACCAAGACGGATTTCATGGTCGATTTTGTCCACAAAACTTTAATCGCCTCTAGCGGCTAAATGGAGGCTCTAATCGAAAATCCGACCATAATTTCTTGTCACTCGAAAAAAATGAAATTTTTAATATTAATTTTTTTCATGTCCACTTTGCTAGCTTACTGTGGCTAAAGTTCTCGACGGATTTGGACTCCCAATACCGCGAATGAAAGAAGAGGAGTTCTTCTTTCTTTTGCGCCCTGGGCTTACTCTCTATCTTCACCAAGACGGATTTCATGGTCGATTTTGTCCACAAAACTTTAATCGCCTCTAGCGGCTAAATGGAGGCTCTAATCGAAAATCCGACCATAATTTCTTGTCACTCGAAAAAAATGAAATTTTTAATATTAATTTTTTTCATGTCCACTTTGCTAGCTTACTGTGGCTAAAGTTCTCGACGGATTTGGACACCCAATACCTCGAATGAAAGAAGAGGAGTTCTTCTTTCTTTTGCGCCCTGGGCTTACTCTCTATCTTCACCAAGACGGATTTCATGGTCGATTTTGTCCACAAAACTTTAATCGCCTCTAGCGGCTAAATGGATGCTCTAATCGAAAATCCGACCATAATTTCTTGTCACTCGAAAAAAATGAAATTTTTAATATTAATTTTTTTCATGTCCACTTTGCTAGCTTACTGTGGCTAAAGTTCTCGACGGATTTGGACACCCAATACCTCGAATGAAAGAAGAGGAGTTCTTCTTTCTTTTGCGCCCTGGGCCGGCTCTCTATCTTCACCAAGACGGATTTCATGGTCGATTTTGTCCACAAAACTTTAATCACCTCTAGCGGCTAAACGGAGGCTCTAATCGAAAATCAGACCATAATTTCTTGTCACTCGAAAAAAATGAAATTTTTCATTTTGAATTTTTTCATGTCCACTTTGCTAGCTTACTATGGCTAAAGTTCTCGACGGATTTGGACTCCCAATACCGCGAATGAAAGAAGAGGAGTTCTTCTTTCTTTTGCGCCCTGGGCCGGCTCTCTATCTTCACCAAGACGGATTTCATGGTAGATTTTGTCCACAAAACTTTAATCGCCTCTAGCGGCTAAACGGAGGCTCTAATCGAAAATCAGACCATAATTTCTTGTCACTCGAAAAAAATGAAATTTTTAATATTAATTTTTTTCATGTCCACTTTGCTAGCTTACTGTGGCTAAAGTTCTCGACGGATTTGGACTCCCAATACCGCGAATGAAAGAAGAGGAGTTCTTCTTTCTTTTGCGCCCTGGGCTTACTCTCTATCTTCACCAAGACGGATTTCATGGTCGATTTTGTCCACAAAACTTTAATCGCTTCTAGCGGCTAAATGGAGGCTCTAATCGAAAATCCGACCATAATTTCGAAAAAAATGAAATTTTTAATATTAATTTTTTTCATGTCCACTTTGCTAGCTTACTGTGGCTAAAGTTCTCGACGGATTTGGACTCCCAATACCGCGAATGAAAGAAGAGGAGTTCTTCTTTCTTTTGCGCCCTGGGCTTACTCTCTATCTTCACCAAGACGGATTTCATGGTCGATTTTGTGCCGGAGGCTCTAATCGAAAATCAGACCACTTTTTTTTTTTTCACTCGAAAAAAAATGAAAATTTTAATATTAAATTTTTTCATGTCCACTTTGCTAGCTTACTGTGGCTAAAGTTCTCGACGGATTTGGACTCCCAATACCGCGAATGAAAGAAGAGGAGTTCTTCTTTCTTTTGCGCCCTGGGCCGGCTCTCTATCTTCACCAAGACGAATTTCATGGTCGATTTTGTCCAAACTTAATCGCTCTAGCGCTAAGGCTCTAATCGAAAATCAGACCATAATTTCTTTTCACTCGAAAAAAAATGAAATTTTTAATATTAATTTTTTTCATGTCCACTTTGCTAGCTTACTGTGGCTAAAGTTCTCGACGGATTTGGACTCCCAATACCGCGAATGAAAGAAGAGGAGTTCTTCTTTCTTTTGCGCCCTGGGCTTACTCTCTATCTTCACCAAGACGGATTTCATGGTCGATTTTGTCCACAAACTTTATCGCCTCTAGCGGCTAAACGGAGGCTCTAATCGAAAATCAGACCATATTTCTTGTCACTCGAAAAAAATGAAATTTTTAATATTAATTTTTTCATGTCCACTTTGCTAGCTTACTGTGGCTAAAGTTCTCGACGGATTTGGACACCCAATACCGCGAATGAAAGAAGAGGAGTTCTTCTTTCTTTTGCGCCCTGGGCCGGCTCTCTATCTTCACCAAGACGAATTTCATCGTCGATTTTGTGCCGGAGGCTCTAATCGAAAATCAGACCACTTTTTTTTTTTCACTCGAAAAAAAATGAAAATTTTAATATTAAATTTTTTCATGTCCACTTTGCTAGCTTACTGTGGCTAAAGTTCTCGACGGATTTGGACTCCCAATACCGCGAATGAAAGAAGAGGAGTTCTTCTTTCTTTTGCGCCCTGGGCTTACTCTCTATCTTCACCAAGACGGATTTCATGGTCGATTTTGTCCACAAAACTTTAATCGCCTCTAGCGGCTAAATGGAGGCTCTAATCGAAAATCCGACCATAATTTCTTGTCACTCGAAAAAAATGAAATTTTTAATATTAATTTTTTTCATGTCCACTTTGCTAGCTTACTGTGGCTAAAGTTCTCGACGGATTTGGACACCCAATACCTCGAATGAAAGAAGAGGAGTTCTTCTTTCTTTTGCGCCCTGGGCTTACTCTCTATCTTCACCAAGACGGATTTCATGGTCGATTTTGTCCACAAAACTTTAATCGCCTCTAGCGGCTAAATGGATGCTCTAATCGAAAATCCGACCATAATTTCTTGTCACTCGAAAAAAATGAAATTTTTAATATTAATTTTTTCATGTCCACTTTGCTAGCTTACTGTGGCTAAAGTTCTCGACGGATTTGGACACCCAATACCTCGAATGAAAGAAGAGGAGTTCTTCTTTCTTTTGCGCCCTGGGCCGGCTCTCTATCTTCACCAAGACGGATTTCATGGTCGATTTTGTCCACAAAACTTTAATCACCTCTAGCGGCTAAACGGAGGCTCTAATCGAAAATCCGACCATAATTTCTTGTCACTCGAAAAAAATTAAATTTTTAATATTAATTTTTTTCATGTCTACTTTGCTAGCTTACTGTGGCTAAAGTTCTCGACGGATTTGGACTCCCAATACCGCGAATGAAAGAAGAGGAGTTCTTGTTTCTTTTGCGCCCTGGGCCGGCTCTCTATCTTCACCAAGACGGATTTCATGATCGATTTTGTCCACAAAACTTTAATCGCCTCTAGCGGCTAAACGGAGGCTCTAATCGAAAATACGACCATAATTTCTTGTCACTCGAAAAAAATGAAATTTTTCATTTTGAATTTTTTCATGTCCACTTTGCTAGCTTACTATGGCTAAAGTTCTCGACGGATTTGGACTCCCAATACCGCGAATGAAAGAAGAGGAGTTCTTCTTTCTTTTGCGCCCTGGGCCGGCTCTCTATCTTCACCAAGACGGATTTCATGGTAGATTTTGTCCACAAAACTTTAATCGCCTCTAGCGGCTAAACGGAGGCTCTAATCGAAAATCAGACCATAATTTCTTGTCACTCGAAAAAAATGAAATTTTTAATATTAATTTTTTCATGTCCACTTTGCTAGCTTACTGTGGCTAAAGTTCTCGACGGATTTGGACTCCCAATACCGCGAATGAAAGAAGAGGAGTTCTTCTTTCTTTTGCGCCCTGGGCCGGCTCTCTATCTTCACCAAGACGGATTTCATGGTCGATTTTGTCCACAAAACTTTAATCGCCTCTAGCGGCTAAACGGAGGCTCTAATCGAAAAACCGACCATAATTTCTTGTCACTCGAAAAAAATTAAATTTTTAATATTAATTTTTTTCATGTCTACTTTGCTAGCTTACTGTGGCTAAAGTTCTCGACGGATTTGGACTCCCAATACCGCGAATGAAAGAAGAGGAGTTCTTGTTTCTTTTGCGCCCTGGGCCGGCTCTCTATCTACACCAAGACGGATTTCATGGTCGATTTTGTGACGGAGGCTCTAATCGAAAATCAGACCATAATTTCTTTTCACTCGAAAAAAAATGAAATTTTTAATATTAAATTTTTTCATGTCCACTTTGCTAGCTTACTGCGGCTAAAGTTCTCGACGGATTTGGACTCCCAATACCGCGAATGAAAGAAGGGGAGTTCTTCTTTCTTTTGCGCCCTGGGCTTACTCTCTATCTTCACCAAGACGGATTTCATGGTCGATTTTGTCCACAAAACTTTAATCGCCTCTAGCGGCTAAACGGAGGCTCTAATCGAAAATACGACCATAATTTCTTGTCACTCGAAAAAAATGAAATTTTTCATTTTGAATTTTTTCATGTCCACTTTGCTAGCTTACTGTGGCTAAAGTTCTCGACGGATTTGGACACCCAATACCGCGAATGAAAGAAGAGGAGTTCTTCTTTCTTTTGCGCCCTGGGCCGGCTCTCTATCTTCACCAAGACGGATTTCATGGTCGATTTTGTCCACAAAACTTTAATCGCCTCTAGCGGCTAAATGGAGGCTCTAATCGAAAATCCGACCATAATTTCTTGTCACTCGAAAAAAATTAAATTTTTAATATCAATTTTTTTCATGTCTACTTTGCTAGATTACTGTGGCTAAAGTTCTCGACGGATTTGGACACCCAATACCGCGAATGAAAGAAGAGGAGTTCTTCTTTCTTTTGCGCCCTGGGCCGGCTCTCTATCTTCACCAAGACGGATTTCATGATCGATTTTGTCCACAAAACTTTAATCGCCTCTAGCGGCTAAACGGAGGCTCTAATCGAAAATACGACCATAATTTCTTGTCACTCGAAAAAAATGAAATTTTTCATTTTGAATTTTTTCATGTCTACTTTGCTAGATTACTGTGGCTAAAGTTCTCGACGGATTTGGACACCCAATACCGCGAATGAAAGAAGAGGAGTTCTTCTTTCTTTTGCGCCCTGGGCCGGCTCTCTATCTTCACCAAGACGGATTTCATGATCGATTTTGTCCACAAAACTTTAATCGCCTCTAGCGGCTAAACGGAGGCTCTAATCGAAAATACGACCATAATTTCTTGTCACTCGAAAAAAATGAAATTTTTCATTTTGAATTTTTTCATGTCCACTTTGCTAGCTTACTGTGGCTAAAGTTCTCGACGGATTTGGACACCCAATACCGCGAATGAAAGAAGAGGAGTTCTTCTTTCTTTTGCGCCCTGGGCCGGCTCTCTATCTACACCAAGACGGATTTCATGGTCGATTTTGTGACGGAGGCTCTAATCGAAAATCAGACCATAATTTCTTTTCACTCGAAAAAAAATGAAATTTTTAATATTAAATTTTTTCATGTCCACTTTGCTAGCTTACTGCGGCTAAAGTTCTCGACGGATTTGGACTCCCAATACCGCGAATGAAAGAAGAGGAGTTCTTCTTTCTTTTGCACCCTGGGCCGGCTCTCTATCTTCACCAAGACGGATTTCATGGTCGATTTTGTCCACAAAACTTTAATCGCCTCTAGCGGCTAAATGGAGGCTCTAATCGAAAATCCGACCATAATTTCTTGTCACTCGAAAAAAATGAAATTTTTAATATCAATTTTTTTCATGTCTACTTTGCTAGATTACTGTGGCTAAAGTTCTCGACGGATTTGGACACCCAATACCGCGAATGAAAGAAGAGGAGTTCTTCTTTCTTTTGCGCCCTGGGCCGGCTCTCTATCTTCACCAAGACGGATTTCATGATCGATTTTGTCCACAAAACTTTAATCGCCTCTAGCGGCTAAACGGAGGCTCTAATCGAAAATACGACCATAATTTCTTGTCACTCGAAAAAAATGAAATTTTTCATTTTGAATTTTTTCATGTCCACTTTGCTAGCTTACTGTGGCTAAAGTTCTCGACGGATTTGGACACCCAATACCGCGAATGAAAGAAGAGGAGTTCTTCTTTCTTTTGCGCCCTGGGCCGGCTCTCTATCTTCACCAAGACGGGTTTCATGGTCGATTTTGTCCACAAAACTTTAATCGCCTCTAGCGGCTAAACGGAGGCTCTAATCGAAAAACCGACCATAATTTCTTGTCACTCGAAAAAAATTAAATTTTTAATATTAATTTTTTTCATGTCTACTTTGCTAGCTTACTGTGGCTAAAGTTCTCGACGGATTTGGACTCCCAATACCGCGAATGAAAGAAGAGGAGTTCTTGTTTCTTTTGCGCCCTGGGCCGGCTCTCTATCTACACCAAGACGGATTTCATGGTCGATTTTGTGACGGAGGCTCTAATCGAAAATCAGACCATAATTTCTTTTCACTCGAAAAAAAATGAAATTTTTAATATTAAATTTTTTCATGTCCACTTTGCTAGCTTACTGCGGCTAAAGTTCTCGACGGATTTGGACTCCCAATACCGCGAATGAAAGAAGGGGAGTTCTTCTTTCTTTTGCGCCCTGGGCTTACTCTCTATCTTCACCAAGACGGATTTCATGGTCGATTTTGTCCACAAAACTTTAATCGCCTCTAGCGGCTAAACGGAGGCTCTAATCGAAAATACGACCATAATTTCTTGTCACTCGAAAAAAATGAAATTTTTCATTTTGAATTTTTTCATGTCCACTTTGCTAGCTTACTGTGGCTAAAGTTCTCGACGGATTTGGACACCCAATACCGCGAATGAAAGAAGAGGAGTTCTTCTTTCTTTTGCGCCCTGGGCCGGCTCTCTATCTTCACCAAGACGGATTTCATGGTCGATTTTGTCCACAAAACTTTAATCGCCTCTAGCGGCTAAATGGAGGCTCTAATCGAAAATCCGACCATAATTTCTTGTCACTCGAAAAAAATTAAATTTTTAATATCAATTTTTTTCATGTCTACTTTGCTAGATTACTGTGGCTAAAGTTCTCGACGGATTTGGACACCCAATACCGCGAATGAAAGAAGAGGAGTTCTTCTTTCTTTTGCGCCCTGGGCCGGCTCTCTATCTTCACCAAGACGGATTTCATGATCGATTTTGTCCACAAAACTTTAATCGCCTCTAGCGGCTAAACGGAGGCTCTAATCGAAAATACGACCATAATTTCTTGTCACTCGAAAAAAATGAAATTTTTCATTTTGAATTTTTTCATGTCCACTTTGCTAGCTTACTGAGGCTAAAGTTCTCGACGGATTTGGACTCCCAATACCGCGAATGAAAGAAGAGGAGTTCTTCTTTCTTTTGCGCCCTGGGCTTACTCTCTATCTTCACCAAGACGGATTTCATGGTCGATTTTGTCCACAAAACTTTAATCGCCTCTAGCGGCTAAATGGAGGCTCTAATCAAAAATCCGACCATAATTTCTTGTCACTCGAAAAAAATTAAATTTTTAATATTAATTTTTTTCATGTCTACTTTGCTAGATTACTGTGGCTAAAGTTCTCGACGGATTTGGACACCCAATACCGCGAATGAAAGAAGAGGAGTTCTTCTTTCTTTTGCGCCCTGGGCCGGCTCTCTATCTTCACCAAGACGGATTTCATGATCGATTTTGTCCACAAAACTTTAATCGCCTCTAGCGGCTAAACGGAGGCTCTAATCGAAAATACGACCATAATTTCTTGTCACTCGAAAAAAATGAAATTTTTCATTTTGAATTTTTTCATGTCCACTTTGCTAGCTTACTGTGGCTAAAGTTCTCGACGGATTTGGACACCCAATACCGCGAATGAAAGAAGAGGAGTTCTTCTTTCTTTTGCGCCCTGGGCCGGCTCTCTATCTTCACCAAGACGGATTTCATGGTCGATTTTGTCCACAAAACTTTAATCGCCTCTAGCGGCTAAACGGAGGCTCTAATCGAAAATCCGACCATAATTTCTTGTCACTCGAAAAAAATTAAATTTTTCATTTTGAATTTTTTCATGTCCACTTTGCTAGCTTACTGTGGCTAAAGTTCTCGACGGATTTGGACTCCCAATACCGCGAATGAAAGAAGAGGAGTTCTTCTTTCTTTTGCGGTCGATTTTATCCACAAAACTTTAATCGCCTCTAGCGGCTAAACGGAGTACACCTTGTTTGACTCTGATTGCCATAAATAATGGTTTTAAATTTCGTTAATTTAGTTACTTAAAATGAAAGAACTATACTGACTTTGTAGAAAATTCCTACTAAAATTCCTACTACTTTTTTCAAAACTCACACACACTTGAACACTGGTCATTGGAAAACCCGCTCGATTTCATAGAGAACTCTCATGGATTCCTCCTCCGAGAGTTCGGCTCCTACAAATTCATTCGCAAACAGAAATTATTCAAACGACTTCCTCTTCTAGTGAAGTCAAAGAGGAGGAAGACCGGAGTGAGGGGGATGAACTATGTAAATAAGGAGAGGAAGGAAGAGAAGGATGGATGCTGAGAGTGGATGAGAATGTAGGCGGTGGGTGTGGCCATGTCTGTTGACCATTAAATTCACTTCACTTCATTTAAGCCAGAAGTTTTCCCAACACTCCAGCGAATGCAAATTTCCTCCTCAAGTTGAATACGAGATGATGATGATGTTCGAAAGGATAATGATCATCGTCATTCATTTAGGATTTTCCTTTTCTCATTTTCATTATTGCCTTCACCATTATCACGTTCATCATTATTTGTATCATGGTAATTATGAAGCTGTTGAGTATATAAGTTGAAGATTATGATTATGATGATGAAGATGATAAAGATCATTATGAAGATGACGTTGCCGATTATGACGCTGTCATTGACGAAGCCTCGCCATTCACAAACTCCACATCGTTCTCGTCCTTCAGATTCCACTTATTTTTGCTTTCCATCTTCGCTTCCAATTTGTTCTTCTTCCTCAGCACTTTGTATTTGCCTTTCCTCTCGTTCATTCATCACTTCTCTACCTTCAGCAGTTCTCGTACTTCATCTCTTCGTGCTCTCCACTTCGACTTTCATTATCCTTCTCACCAGGTTTTTGCTTCCTGGCGTTTCCTCGGCTCACGCAAGCCCCATTGTTTTAACGGCCTACTCGTTAGGCTTCTGTTGGCCAAGGTATGCATATGTCTATCTCACTCTCTCTCTCTCTCTCTCTGTCTCACACTCCTCGCCTTGTCCAACTGTCTATCTAACTGTATGTCTGTCTCGTTCTCGTTCCATCTGTCCGTTGGTTAGTAAACAATCAGTCGTCCAACCACAACAGAAAATTGATTTTTGCCTCCTCCTACGCTCACCGTTCGATCGTTTCTCGTTTGTCGATGTCTGTCCATCGTCGATGTCTGTCCTTCGTCGATGTCTGTCCTTCGTCGATGTCTGTCCATCGTGAGGTCCTTTGGAGCTCCGAGTTGATTGCCGAAGCTCCACATTCCCTTCTCTATCGAATGCAATGCGTCCAGTTTATTTGCGTATTGATGTCTGCAAACATAATCAGAATTTTCAAACAACGACTCATCGGCGCAAGGACGACTCATCAGCAAGACATGGCTATGGACATGGCCAACGTCATCGTCATGGTCATGGCAACGGTAACGATAACTCATTGGACGGCTGAATCTCCTTCTGCGATGCATCTTCTCTCCTCTACTGAATCCTGCCTCTCGCTCCTCCACTTCGATGCAATTGAAGGCTCCACACCTCAGGCCTTCGATTCTCGTTTCTTCGATTCCGCTTCAGTTCGATTGTCGATTGTGTTCCAAGTGTTGTACACTCTATCTCACGCACTTCCTATCGCTCTCATTCTGTACCACACTCACTCTCTACCTCTCTCACTTTCTGCTTCTCTCACTGTTCTGTTCTATCTCAATCTCTCTCTCATTCTCTCACTGATTCACCCACTTCACCCCTTTCACTCACTTTTATCGAACCATTCTTCACAGGTCCTTCCAGAGACTTCAGTGAGAGAACGAAATCCGACAAAGCCCGAAAGAACAGAATTTGGAGAAATGCTTTTAGATCTCTAGATTTATAAAAGAGTTATATTAAATTTTTTTTTTTAATAGATATTAAATTTTAAAAATTTTATTTGTATGCATTTTTACTTTTACTATATTTTTTAGATTTTTTTTCCAATATTTAATTATTTTTTACCTAAATTAAATTTTTGATGATGATATCTCTCTGGAGAAGATCTGAAGAAGCCAAATGTCCTTCATCCCTCCCTGATAGACTCCCTTGATAGGTTCCCGCATTCCCATCATCGTCATCATCATAGTCATCGTCACAGTCATCATCATAGTCATCTTCATCATAATAGTTTTAATGGATACCAAATGGGATCCCCAAAGGAAATCCCACCGAAGAAGTCGCCGCATGATCCACACTTGCTCTGCATCACCAGGGACCGATGTCGATGCCCGCTGTGGACCCAGGGCGGTTGAGGGCGTCGATCGTCTCTCGGTGAGGGATTCAAATCAACGCCATATGCAAACGATCGCGGGCGTTGACGGGTCGTCCCAGGGCATCGAAAGCGGTGGCGAAGGAGGGAGAAACTAAATTTGGATCAACGCCGGCTGATCACGAACATCTGCTCCTTGGGACTCGAGGTGGTTCCCGGGGTTCGGCTTCGGATTTCGAGTGACTGCGCGAAGACAAATGACAAAAATCACAATGAGTTCCACACGCGAAGAATCGCGGCAAACGTCGATCGTTCGACGATATCGACGGAAATCTCCAAATACCGAGGAGGATCGCGACAGGAGCCGACGATCATCGTCTTTGATTCAAAAGGAAAAAAAATCCGAAAACCGATCGCGATTAATTTGATAATTATTTACGGTTCAGAGGAGTCCAACAGAGGGAAATGAGAGATGGGAAGAGAAATAGAAGGAGATTGAATCACAAACAGATCGAAGGATAGAAAAACTGAAGGACAGAAAGACCGAAGGACAGAGAGACCGAAGGACAGAAACACCGAAGGACAGAAAGACCGTAGGAAAGAGAGACCAAAGGACAAATGCTTCGATGGAGAATCGCGATCTGATATGATAATTGCACACGGCTGAGAGAACAGCGAAGGATCGAGGGAGGAGATCGGCGAAAATCGCGAACAAAAGAAGGACGAGAGGCGATCGCCGAGGGCCGAGTGACATCGGACAAAGACCGACCGATGACGAACAAGCGACACAAACGACAGGAAGACCATGAAAAGACCGAAGGAGGACCATGAAAAGACCGAAGAAGGATCCTGAGGGACCATAAAAGAAAAATAAAGAAAAAGAAAAAAAGAGAAAAACTCACCAAGATGCGAGGATAATGAAAACAAAAGCATAGGTAAACATGAGATAAAACCACTTAGCGATCAGGTCGAGAGAATGACAAAAAGGAGTGAATGAGAGAGAGAGAGAGAAAAAGAGTGAATGAATGATTGAGAGAGTGAGTGGAAGAGTGAGTGAAACAAAGATAGTCGAGCACACTTCACTCTGCTCCCAACCGAAAAAAAAATCGCTCGAGTGCCCATCGCGAGATCTTTCAATGGATTCTATTTGTTTGTTTGTTTTCTTCTCCATGGCTGGATGAATGGCACGATGCGTATCGATAAACAGTTTAAAGAGACTGAGAGATTTACGCCTTGCGATAGCCGCGGCTCGTCTCTGAGACGCATGAGTAAACAAGCGGTCCTCGTGTGACAAACGCCCTTCATCTATTCGCTGAGAGGATCGGAGGATCGACGACAGGTAAACAAATTCAGAGACAAACATTCGCTTTCGTTTGTGGCGATGGATCGATGCTCTCTGGTGATCTTCGCAGGCCACCTGGTAGCGGAGAATCTAGACTTGTGAATCTGGAATTCAGTGATTGTTGAACTGGGCTGCTTCATACTCTGATCTGGAATCCAATGATCAGGGATCTACAACTAATGATCCTGAGTCGTGGTCCTGACTTCATTTCTAGTACTCTTGGATCGCATTTTCTCTCCTTCATCTTCGCAATAACTTTCCAAATCTCACTCCTGGCCTACTTCAAACTCCTTCCGAATGACTTTTTGACATTTGAGTCTCGTGATTTATTGGATCGTATGAATTGGACTCCTTCAACTCAATTTTGTGCAGACTCTGGCCATTGTCCTCGACTCAAAACCATTGTCTCCATCACCATCTTCACTCGCCTTTTTTCCTCCTTCACAATCATTACGCCCTTCACTCGGATCTCTCGAAATTCTTTGTATGCAAAATTTTCACTGAATATTCGCAACCGTTGGAAGCGCTTCCCATCCCTTCTTGCCTTTCTCAATCTCGTCCTTCTCCTTCCGTTACCTTATCCTTACCATCACTTTTTTTTAACTTCTTCAATATTTACCTTCTCCCCTCGTTACCTTTACCTCTCTCTACCTTTACCTTTCTCTACCTTCTTCTCGTCTTACCATCTCCCTCTCCATACCTTCAATTCTTTTCTTCCTTCCATTTCCGACGTGGACGATTCCATTTGCATCGCAGTCTCTCCCAGCTAAACATGGTCAAAGATGCTACATTTATTTATGCTCCACGAAGCACAATGCTTACAGCTTCTCATTGAGGAGACCTCTTCCGATCCCTCTTTGGAAACTCTTCACGTTTCTTTCTCATCCTCATCTTGACCCTTCTTCTTGTCTCCTTCCCCTTTCGTCTTCTTTCCTTTCGACCCTTTCTTATTCTCTTCTTGACCTCTTCACATCTTCAACTGGAACCTCTTCTTTGTCTTCGGACATCCTAAGAAGCGAAATCTTCCTGCTGGCTACTCGACTTGGAGTCATAATTAAATTCCGCTCTGGAAACTCTCATCGTTATGATCATCATCGTTATCATCTTCATCGTCCTCTTGATCATAAGTATATTCATCATCATCATCCTCTTCATCTAAATCCACAATTGTCCTCTGGTTTGGAATTTAAATTTGCGAGCAAACAATTTAAGTGGCGTTTAACTTATTTGGCAACGCGTATTCAAATGCGCTTTGATTTCGATGCGACGAAACTAACCAAGGGAGGGAGGGAGACCAAAGAAGAAAAACAGAGAGAGTGAGAGAGAAAGAGAAGAAGATACCACCATTGGAAACCAATAAGGAATTTCACCATGACCACTCCACATTCAGATGAGTCTTTTGCATGCATATGCGAATTGTTTTGGCCTCAAAATTTTCATTGGCCTTTATTTTGCATCTCTCCGGGGAGTAACTGCTCTTAACTATTGGACTTCGTTGTCCATTGTGTTCACGACTTGTTCACTCTTCTTCTCACTCTTTCCCTCTCTCTTGATGCTGCCTTTGTCATCCTCTAATTCAGGTTAATTTCTCCAGTAGTCTTCGGTAGTCGGCTGAATTAATGAGAGCGATTAGCATTTTTGCAAATCCCACATGACTAACTCGAACTCTAACTATTTCTTATACTCCATCTCTCTCACTCTTCCCCTAGCTCACTCTTTCTCTCTCATCCCACTATCTATCTCTCTTACTCTCCATTGTACCACTATTCTCTTTATTGGTTCACCTTCCTTCCAAACCATTTTCCATTCTCTATAATGGTTTCATTCACTGAAATCATTTCCTGTTCTCATATGGTTTTCTCTCATTTATGGACCTGACTTCATTTGGCGAATCCCTCTGGAGGATGCTTCTGGACCATCGTCATCGAGCTCAGAGAACTAGGCAAGGTTAATGGTCATCGTGTACTCGTTGTCCTTCTATGTTTATGAGAGATTTTGACATAAATACATAATTCCACAAAATTGGAACATCCAAAGAAAGTTCAAGGAATTCTCATTTAACTTGGGTGAAGATATTAGAAATATTTTGTTGAATGAAAGCGAGGAATTTCAATTTATTCCAAACGATCTCACTTTGTAGTTCTTTTAGATCAACTCCATTGAGAGATCATGAGGTCTTCCATTTAAAATTAATTACGATCCCAATGATCGATGGATTGCACTTAGAGCTTCCAGGACTGGAATTTTATGCCACACATGTCTCTTGTGAACTCCCGCTCTTTTTCTCCCTCACTCATTTTTTGTCTCTTTCATATCGGAGACAGCCACTTGACGCAATTTTCCTCAGACCCTCAGAGGTCCCTTCGTTCCCTTGATGAGTTTCTAAATTTAACATGAGTTTTCGACTTCTGTCTGTCGTTATTAATTCGGGACCAACTGTTCTTCATCTCTATCTCTTTCTCTCGCGCTCACTTGTATCCATCAGACGGCATCTGTTGGGGGTGGATGATGGAAAGAGAAGATAGTGAGAATGAAAGAGAGATAGTGGGAATGAAAGAGAAGATATTCGTGCTGATTAATTGTTTTTCTCGCATTTCAAGAAGTTCACAATATTTCTTCGTCTTCTTCTAAGTCGACATCGAGCGCTTAATTAAAATAATGACGAGGTACCTGAAAAGGGACCTCCTCATAGGTGTTGTTGTTGTTGTTCTTGTTGTACCTTAATTTCGCCCTCTGTCTCATTTATAATTTTCCTATACCACTATCTATGTACATGTGTATGTGTGTGTGAGTGCAAATGATGGGCATCTCAAGTGGATTTCATTAGTTTAATCAGCGAGTATCGACCTTAGTTATTGTTGTTGGTGGTGTTTAAATTGTTGTTGTTGTTGTTGGTATTGCCATTGTTTTTGTCACTGTTGCAACTGTTGTTCTTGCTGTTGATAATTCATTGCCGTCGCACTTGAGACACGCGCCGATGCTCTTCAAACAAATGTCCTGTGCCATCCTTCAATTAAATTCGACTCCTCATCCAAATCGATGGATGGCGTCGGCTCGAGGTGGTAATTAGAGGGGAGGGCGAGGATATTGAGAATTATTTCTATTGAAAATTTCCCTAAAAAACTGGTCATAAAAATATACCACAAACTAAACGCAGCTATATGAACTTCATCAGCAAAATCATGTATTTATTTGAGCCTCGAGGGATCCTCGAGGGACTTTGGAGTAATTTTGTCCACTATTAAAAGTTCATAACAAAGACCTATACAACAACAAAAATTAGTTTAACAATAATAACAATAGTAACAACAATTACAACAACAATGGCTAGGTGCCTTTTTACCTACAACATTCTCGACAACAAGTTAAATTTGCAAATCTTTCATTGTTGACATTTACACGTTTATTCCTTTGAAATGGAGACAAAGAAATGGAGTAAAGGATAGAGAAGTGTGAGATATAGAGGGAGAGAGAGAGATAGAGGGAGGGGGAGGGAGAGAGAAGGTCGGAAACTGAGGGACAGAAGTGAGATAGATAAATGACAGGAAAGGAAAGAGGAGCAAAGTTGTATCGAGTTGACGTGAGTTTTCCTTTTCAATTGCATTGCTTGACAAACAACAAATGGATCATCTGCTTGGAGGATGTTGCCGACGACACAACACCAATGACAACAACAACATCAGATCCAACAATGAGAACAACAACAAGAAAAATGACGCCAACAATTGCATTAACAATAACTACAAAAACAACATCCGCCGAGACTAATAAACACCGGCATCGGTCCAGGGACAAAAGTGAGTGAGGACCAGAGACAGAGAGAGAGAGATAGTTAGGAGCGATAGAGATAGAGAATGAGAAAACCCTTGGCATCTCCTGATGTTCTTCCCGCAGCCTCTGAGTAGAAGACAAATAAGCAACTCTTTGCAAATGACATGATTACAACGTGTTTCACTCCATTCCCATCACCAGAGATTCCTTCTTTTGTCTCCCTCACTGCTTTTTGTTTCCTTTTCTAACTCCCTCTCAATCCCTTTGACTCCTCTCTCACTCCCTCCACTCTTCCTTCCTCTCTCACTCCTTCCTCCACCTCTCAATCCTTCCTCCCACTCTCCATCTCACTCTCTCTCCCTCACTCTGTGTACTCTAGATTATGGTTTACGTCTATGAATCTGACATGTTGTTTATCAAAGAGTTCAACTGAAGGCTGGGGTTTCGGTTCCCTCATGGGGATCACGGCAATAGAGCACCAAATGGCCAGACAGACCAAGGGACAGACAGAATGAGGAACAGATAAACTGAGGAAAAGACAGAAAAGGACAGACTTAGGAACAAGCTAGACTGATGGAGAGACCGAGAGACAGACAGACCGAGGACCGATGAGTGATGCCCTACAAATGCTCTGCCTTAGACATCGTTCAACTCGGATCCTCTCGAGGCGGACGGAAGACATTTGGCGAATGACAATTGAATTGTGTGGGGGAGGAGGGAGGAGAGAAAGGGAGAGATTGTGAGGTAGAAATAGTTTGTGAGATGGAAAGCGAGAGATGTAAGAAAAGAAGAAACCAAAGAGAAGGTGAATCCAAATATGAGGGCTGGGGCTGGACTTGGGGAGCTTAAGGTGGAGCAAGGAAATTAAAAAAATAAAATCAAAATATTAAAAAATCGAAATTTATAGACATCAAAAGAACAAAATGTGTTTTTTTTTTAATTTTGGTTTTTTTTAAAATAAATATAGTTATTTTTATCTTTGTTGACTTAAAGGGAAGAAGGCCGAGATATGACTCCAGATGATATTTTAGTTATTTTACCTCAAAATCAACAAGATCAGCAACTACAATAACAGAAATAAAAATAACATCGAAGAAAATAACCACAATAAAAAACAATTACAAAGAAAACACAACACAATAAAAAAATAAAATAAAGAACGACAACAATATCGAAAAATAAAACAAATTGTTGCTGTCGCCACAGGAAAAATGTTGCACGTGTTGTTTGGGGAATTTTTTGGCAAATATCCCTTTTGTTCGATAAGCACGGGGAATTTCACAAGGAATTTTGGTTTTGTTTCGGATGCCCAGAGGCGGAGTACACAAGGGAGAGAGATAGAGATTGGGAGTGAAAGAGGGAAGGAGAAAGCGAGTGTGAAAGAGGGAGATGGAGCGAGAGCGAGACAGGGCAAAGGATGGTCTCGCCTTACATCGAAGAGACTGGAGCAACTGTTGCTGATGCTTCTGTTGGTGGCGCCGACTCCGGGGCGTTGATGGAGCGAGGAAAACAAAAAGATTTCGATTTCCACGACAAGAGGGACAAGGAGAATAGGGGGAAAATGTTTGTTGTTATTAGTTCTTGTTGTTGTTAATATTCGTTATTTTTCTTATTGCCATCGAATTTTTACCTCCTTCTCCTATTGCTTTTGTTGCATACCAAATTCAAGCAACAAATAATTCGAACACTCAAGGCGCAAAACGAACAACTACAACAGAAACATTGACAAAGACGATGTCGACGATGGCGCCCTCTGGAGGGCATCACTGGCAGATGCAAAAAATACCAATGACAACAAAACCAATAGACAACAACAACAAACAACAACAATAATAAAAACACCAACAATATGAACAACAATGTGAAAGAAAATGTAGAACAAATTGCAAACATGTACAGCTGGAACAATTGTTGTTGGTTGTTGTTGCATTACATATTGTCCTTTTGGTTTTCTTGTTGTTGTCCTTTTTAGTCTGTTTTTTGTCGCCAATGTTGTCTCCTATGCTGCTGTCAGTGTTGTTGTTGCTGTCACATGGTTGTTTTCTTTCTTTTTGTTTTATAGCGTTGTTCTTTTTGGTTGTCGTTGGTTCTTATTCTTATTGTTCTTTTTGTCTTTGTTTTTTGTTGTTGTCGTTGTTGTTTTGTTCTTTTTGTCGTTGTTATTTTGTTGTTGTCATTGTTTTTGTTGTTGTCGCTTGTCGCTGTTGTCAGCCGCTGCCTCAGTCTTTGCTAATAAACTGCCGACGCCTGGCGCCTTCTTTCAGCCATCTGTGCTGCCAGATCGGAGCAATTGACGCCACCACAGCCACCAGCCCAAGCGATGGCGGCGAGTGTTGCGAATGTTGTGTTGTGTACGCCAGGGGGGCATTTTTTTGCCCCCTTCACTTTGCTAATTTACAAATTCAATGTCACGCATTCATGATGTGGCGATAAATTCTTCTCGCAACGCATTGTTGTTGTTGTTATTATTGTTGTTGTTATTATTGTTGTTGCTATTGTCATTGTTGTTGCTATTGTCGTTGTTCTTTATTGCAAGCGACGTTGTCGATGTTGCCAATGTCAATGTTGTTGTTTTTGTTGTTGTTGGTGTCAGTGTGGTTTTTATTATTTCTCCTGCGTGTCTTGGAATTTGTTGTTGTAGCCTAATTGTTGTTTTTTCCCGCAATATAATGTTGCTTGTCACTTTGTTGTTGTTGTCTCCTTTTTGATATATCTTTTGTTGTTATTTCTTTACTGTTGTCTCTTTATTGTTGTCTCCATATCTTCTTGCGTTGCTGTTGTCTCCTGTTTCTCTCTGCTTCAGTTATTTTCTTGCCATAAATTTTACGCTCGATTTTCCGAGTCTGGAGCGTGAAGGAAAAATGTGGCGAAATATCTCTAAAAATATGTTGATTGGTATGCGTGAACAGAGTCGACTCCCTCTCTTCTTCTTCTTCTTCTTCATTGTCAACATCACCCTCTCGCTCTCTCTGACTTATGATCTACATATAAATTGTGATTCCACAATTTGTTTATTCAGATATTTTCATGGAATATTTGTACTAAATAAATAATTTTCCCATTGAAAAAATTCTACTTAATAATTTATATTAATAATCTTAATTTATATAATATTATAATAATAATATTAAATTATTGAATTATGAATTTAAATTTAATTATATTATTAAATTATTAAATTTAAAATATATTATTTTATTTCTTCGAATCTATCATATTCAACTTCCTTACCATAATTATCATTACAGCATCATCATCACTATCACTCTATCACCATCTTATCATCGTCATCTTAATCAAGTGAAAACTTTTCCAGAACTTCCCAGCCTAGAGTATGTTTGTGTTTGTACAAGAGAACTTGTCAATCAAGAGATACGAATTAAAAATCCTCAAACATCACCTCATGAGACACATTTCTACCAATGGCGACCTCCTCTGAAATTTACACAACCCCAAAGAACTCACAGACGAAGCTAATGCCGAGGATAATCCTTTGAAAAAGCAGCCGAGACCAAATCAATTTCGTGTCAAAGAAAAAAGAGAAAAGTGAAATAAAAGCTGAAAAGAAAAATTTGATGAAGAATGTGTATAGAGGTGAAAAGGTAGGGGAAAGAAAAATACAAAAATAAAGCAGAGATTGAGAGGTGAAAGGTAAATGGAAAGTGTGTGCAAAATGTTTGTTAAGACAAACGACAAACAGAAGATGCCAAAGGACTAAAAAGGATGCGAGGTTGAGAGGATGGGATGTAGGATGTGTGAGAGAGCAAGTTCGATGATAAGAGGAAATCATCTTAAATTAACTTCGACTCGAATCTCTGTCAGCTGGGAAAACAAACTTAAGCTTTCGTAAGAAGGCGAAAACGATGGAAGGAGAAGAAATCAACTTTGGCAAACACTTAAAAGTTCCCAAGAAAAATATGATGAGGATGAAGGGGATGATGAAAATGATGGAGATTATATGTCTGATGATTTTAGAGGTAATGATGATTTTGTAGATAATGATGATCACGATGATGTGAAAATGCTTGCTCAACCCTTGGATCGAGTGTGGTTTTTGCTTTCGTTGTCTCATTTTTTGACATTTTTTCGGAACACATGTCGCGAACTATGTTAACAACAGCACGCCCGGCTACTTATGGGCACCATGCCTTCTACTTCTGTAATTTCCTGCTCTCCCTTCCTCCGCCCACCAGTCCACGACCCGCACTCTCCCACTCTACCATCCCCACCCACCACTCACTTAGTCAGTCCATTAAAAGCAAACTAATTGATGCTCGCGTCACTCGCGAACAGCGTTGACGAATCGCTTCGGATCCAAGACCAAAGTCAAAGATAGACAGGGGGACAAACAGACAGAGGGACAGACAGACAGAGGGACAGACAGACAGAGGGACAGACAGACAGAGGGACAGATAAACAGACAGTTGTAGAAACATGTCTGTGTTCACAACGACATGTGTCTATCTATCTGTAGGTCGCCTAGAAAATCTCTTCCTGCACTTCCTCTCGCTTTCTTTTCCACCATTCTTTCCATCGAAATTGATGCTCTCTACTGGTGTCAATCGTTAATCACCGGCGATAACGATGATCGTCGGGACAATGATGAAGATGTCGCTTTCATTGGATTTGGGTTTCCGTTATAGGAATATAGTGTTTTTTTTTAATATATTTGATTGGTTTTATATATTGTATATATTTGTATGAAAATAGAAATATGATACATATTTCTTTTATAGAAGATATTTTAAATAAATTTATTCAAATTTTATTTATTTAAATTTATTCAAATTAATTTAATGTATATTTTTATTGTTAATTGTTGATTTGTTGAATTAAATTTCTTGTTGTATTTTAATGATTTTGTAAAAACTATTATTTTAATGAATATTTTTGTTTTACACATATTCCTTTTTTTAAATAATTATTTAAAAATTTATAAATTACAGATTCAATGTTAATTTTTTAACTTTTTTTTTTTGTAATTTTTTTTTATTTATTTTTTTTTTTTTTATGTTTTCTTTTTATTTTTTTATAATGTTTAATGTTTATTTTAGCTTTTTTGTGTGTTTTCCCTTGAAAGAAATCTCCGAAAATATTTTGTCGGAAAACATGTGTTTCTCGACCACAAGCATATTTGTCATTCGTTGTTTTTTTTTTTCGGGTCGTCGCCGCCGTCGTTTCGTCGAATTGAACTTCCTCTGATGTGGGCTCCCACCAACTGGCCCCAATTAATTTGGCTTTTATTCTCGACATCGTCATTCGATGGCAATACATCAACTGTCAGTCTGTGTGAGTGAGTGAGTGAGCGAAGCTTTCACTGTGTTGTTTTGAAAAATAACTTTGTATGAGTGGATTTTAAATGATGCTTTATTTTCGAGACCTTAGGATTTATTTATTGACTTTTGGGACTCGATTTCCGAGAATTGTTTGTATGGGGAATAATTAAAATTAAATAATTTTTAGATTTTTTGAAAGTCAATATTTGCATTATTTTAACATTATTTAGCGTTATTTTTTTATCAATTTTTGAAATGGATATAAATTATTTCAAATTTTTGTTTGTAGTCATTGATATAACAAATAATTTTTAATTCAATTTTTCTTCGACCACCCGGCTCAAATTACGACCCAGCTTCCAGAACTTCACATACTCCATCAAGTCTTATCATACAATATCTTACCATATCATTGTAAGAACTCTTACCATGGCATTGAAAGAACTTCGACGTCAATTACCACTACTTTGGACAGCGCGATCAATTTACAGACACGCCCCGACATTAAAATCTAGTTACGATCGGGGCAAATTAATCAAAATGGAAAATATTTAAGGAACCAAAAAAGGTAGTCAAGGGCATCATGAGGAAAGAGATGGACACAAATGGAATGAGAGGAAGCTGGAAGGAGATGGAGGCAAAGATGAAGGGTGAAGAGTGAGCGAGAGAGATGAAGCCTCCGGCAACAGAAGTCAGAAAAACAAACTAATATCAATTGAATCGTATTGAAATTCCGATTATTGTAGAGAATTCCATAAACAAATATGGCAAACCAGTCTGAGAGAGAACGCGTCGGTGCGTGAGACGCCACTTTGGAGCGGATGAAAAGCCTCCGGGCGAAACCATTTAAACGCATGCCTTTTTAATATTCAATAAAAAGGTTTCCTCCAACGATCGATGATCGCGTGGAGGAAGCTGAAACAATAATAATAATAAGAACAACAATAAAAACAACAACCAAAATGATACCAGCAACAATAACAACAAAAATAAAAACAATATCAATACGTAGAAACGCCAACAATCAGAAAATCATTCACGACAGATGCAAGGTGCCTGAACCAGCTACTAATGATAATTGCAAAATATCAACTCTATTCGTACACTGAAAAATTCGAGGGGTTGAAAAAAACTATTTTCAAAAAAGGTATTTTTTTATTATTTATTTCTTTTAATAATTAATTTAAAAATCACTATAATGAACATTTCGGAGAAAATTTGTTTTATAAAGAATTTTTTTATAAAAATATATTAAAAATTATATATTTGTTATTATTTAAAAAATAAATTAAATCAAAAATGCATTAGACCAACATTACTGAAAAAATGGTTATTTTAAATATTTTTTTTTTTTTTGAAAATGTGAACAATTTTCATTTGATCTCAAATTACGACAAAAATATTTCCTTCCCATGTGAAATATTTTTTCAGTGTATCCCGATAAAGGTCTCAACAGTTGAAAAGATCGTGATTTCGAAATAAAATGATTCAAGAATAAACATTTTTTTCTTTCTATGAAATACAAATAAAATATGAAAAAAATAATTTGATGTGATTGATTAATGTGAGGTTTTCAAATGAGTGAAATGGGTATTGGAGTTGATTGTTGTTGTTGTTGTTTTTGTTGGGATCCACGATTGACACGAGCGTTGCCATTGTGCGTGAGCACGCGATTTCGTTACAAAAACAACGGTAGCAACAACAATAAAAAACATATCAAAATAAACTGAGAAATTATTAAAATACGATATTATAAAAGTTTATGGGGAAGAATAAATATAAATATAATATAATATCTAGATAAAAATAAACAGCATTTCTAAAAAATTATAAAAAATTAAATAATAATAAAAAAAATATTTATTCATTATATTTTGTTTATTTATTTTATTTTACTGAAAACCATTCCATTTGTGAACTTCTTGTATAACTTCAAAGGATTCCGAGCTCCGTTTCGAAGTCTGTGCTCGGAGTACGCTAATTGTTCGTCAAATGCGAAAACAACAACATCCGACCAGAGTTTGCTCCTTCCAACCAACTGTGATTGATCTGCTGCATCATTTGGAGCAACACAACAACATGTGGCAGACGACAACAGCAGCAGCTGTTGCTGGTGCTCTTCATACTATTCTTGGTTGTTGCTTTTAAATGCTCCTCATGTTGTTGCGGATGCTTCGCGAGATGTTGTTGCTTTAGTAGAAGTTGTTGTTGTTTTTCTATATGTTGTTGTTTTGGTAGAAGTTGTTGTTTTTCTATATGCTGTTGCTATTGTTGTTTTTTTTTATGTTATTTCAGTCGCTCTTTTAATGATCTTCATTTAGTTGCTGTTGCTGCTCTCGATGCAATTTGTTGTCAGCGATTTTGTTATTGTCAGTCAGATGTTGTTGCCATATTGTTGTTGCTATCGTTGTTGTTGCCATCGTTGTTGTTGATGCTGCAAAAGGTCCATAACAAGAGTTTAGTTAGCTCGTCGTTTAACGCTAATTCGCTGTTAAGTGTCTGCGATAATAATGAGCTCGAACTCGACTTGACTTGATCGAGAACTTCATGATGAAGAACTCCATGATGATGAAGAACTCCATGATGATAAAGAACTCCCAATGATCTAAAACTGGTTGATGAAGACCTCGATGTTGCCGAACGTGATGATGACGTGAGCATGATGTTCCAACTATAATTAGAAAAGAGCAGAAATTATTAAATGCATCAATTTGCCAGACACTTTCGAGTTTTCGTGCAACAGCAGCAGCAGCAGAAGTCGGTGCAACAACAACAACAACTTCCAACCAGCATCGTTATATTCGATGTTGTTGCCAACTCTATACAATCACATATACACACATACATACTGGGACTAACACACAGGAGCGCCGGTGTTAATTTGAATCGTGAGCGAAAGAAGTCGTTGGTTGAGGCGGGCGACGCCAAATGAATTCGTTTGAATTCGAAATTACTCTGTTTAATGGTTTGCAATTATGTGCGATTTAAGCCTCATTATCATTATCATCATCATCATCGTGGGCATCATCGGAAACTGACAACAACAAGAACAGTAGCAACAAGAACAACAACAGCAATAGCAACAAACCATGTTTTGCCTCGTGGAGCATGAGAAAAGGAAAAGGTTTTTTGCAAATTGACTTTTGAACATTAGAATGGTGTTGGAAATCGTTGTTATACAAAATATTGTTGCTAAGTGATGGTTGTAGTACTCTTTATTGTTGTTGTTAATTTTGTTGTTGTTGTTAATTTTGGTTGTTGTTGTTTTTAATGTTCTTGTTATTTTACTACATGATGCAGTTATGATAATAATTTCTGTATTTTATTCGTGAAAGTTGCAATTTTCCGCAATCTGAACAACTCTTGACTTGAGAAGAAAGGTAAAAATCTACAGACTGCTCAGGGGAGCGAAAAAAGAGAAAGAAACATAAAAATAGCAATTATTTGTAAATTTTTACAAAGGAAGTACAGGTGAAAAATAGAAAATTAGAGGAAGTCTTAGAGAAAAAAAGTACTACAATTATAAATTACAATATGTGTAAAGAATATAATTATTTTTGTTGCCTAATTTAAATTACTTCATTTTCAATAATTCTATAGTATTATTTCGATTTTTTTGTTTGAACTTTTTTTTCTTTTCTTTAATAAATTGTAGTCTGCAATTCTCCATCTCTTTCACTCTCTCACTTTCAGCAGTCTTCATTCTCCTCTATCGTCAGAAGATTCTCTAAATCAAACCCCGGCCCGCAATTAAAGATCGTTCATTCGACATTAATTGCTGACAAGTGAGATTTTATTTCCTCAACTTTCTCCCTCCCATGATCTTCGCTGTCCATACTTCCCCTATCTTTCACTCCCCTTCGGACCCGCTGCACTTGCTCATGTCAAGTCGATGACTATATTTCCACTATATTCTCTCTATACACGATGCTCATGGTGATCTTTAAATTAGTTCGACAGCAACAATCCAAGAAAAAACAACACAAAAACTACAACAACAACAACTGGTCCTATGTCAAGCTGTCAGATAATTTTAAATACAACTACAAACATGATAAACAAGCCACCACATCTATCTATCTATCTGTATATGCATATGTATAGACATGAATGAATGCATGTATATCTAATTGCCGAAATGTATGTCAAACCGACAGACAAACATGTCATTCGATGGATCGATCGATGGAGGAAAGGAAAGAAAGAAGGAAGGAAACCAAAGACCGAAATTTGATTTCCGACAAAAAGTTTCTCGAATTTCAACGACGAATTTTTTCAAGTTGTTTTTATTATCTTATGGGTTGTTGTTGGTATTTTGTTGTTGTTGATGTTATTTTTTTTCTTTTGTTTTTGCTTTTCCAAAAGTCTCTTTTCAAAATATTTGTACACTTTTAAAGCGTCCCCTGACAGAGGCTAATGGCTGAGGTCGATCCAAACCCCGAGCGACTCACTTTGTCAATGCTTCGCCCTTAGATCGCCTATTTCTCTCTTCTTTCCTCACCTCTCCCTCTCTTTTTCACCACCTCATTCACCGCTCTTCCCCCCCATCAGCATCCTCTTCCCTCAATTGATTGACGTTTCTATTTCCGGTTGATGTTGCAGTAGCTTCCGAAAATGAAAAACATAGCTGGAGAACCACGAAATGCACATGGAAGGGGAGAATAGAGAGGGACAGAGAATAGAAAGAGATAGAGAGAGAGAGAGAGAAAGAGAGGGAGATAGAAAGAGAGATTCAAATCGATATATAGGTAATCCATATATATAGACTGAACAATTTTTACGATCCAGAGAATCCAGTGAAAATGAAAAAAATTGAAATGAAAAAGAAAGAAATATAGATAGAAAGAGATAAAGAAAAAGAGAGTGAAAGAGAAAGGTAGAGAATACGTATGGGAGCGAACAAATCTGGAGCTAAAGGACGATGACCAAAAAAAGAACGTTGTATGGGGAGCTGCATCGAAACCGCAGTCTTTGTAAATATTGTTCCAACATCGTCTGACAATGTTTAGATAGTGTTTTCGTGATTTGTACCATGCAGGGTCGACTCGCACTCAGTACCGTCATCATTTTTACTCCACAATTTTTTCTCGCTTTCTCTCTCCCTTTATCCTTCTCTCTTCCTCCTTCACACTTCCTCCCTCTCACTGCCTCCCTTCTCTCTGATGGCCCCGTACATTTGCCTTAATTTCCTTTTAAATGTTCGACTTGTCGCCATCTCTTCATCTCCATCTCTAAATGTTTTGTTTTCTAATTTTGTCCTATTTTCCCATTTTCCCCCCAATTTTTGTTCTTGTTTTTCTATGTTTTCCCGAATTCTCCTCTTATTTTTCTTTTATTTTTTGTCTTTTTTTGAGAATATCGTTGTGAGAATTTTAGCAGTTGTTTCGATTTCTTGGCTCTTGTTGTTTTTGGCTCATGTTCATGTTGTTGTTATTTTAAATGTTCTTGTTGTTATTGTAAATGTTGTTGTTTTATTATTGTAGATGATGTTGTTCTTATTGCAGATACCGTTGTTCTTGTTATTGTTATCATTGTTGTAGATTTTGGTATACATAAGTGTTGTTGCTGTCTCTGTCATTTATTGTTTGTGGTCTATTATGGTAATTTGTGTATTTTCCTTACATTGACATGTTTTCTCGTATGTCTCTCATTTTCGATATTTTCCACTCCATCTCTCTCTTTCTCTCTATCCCTCTCTTTTTCTCTCTCTCCTCTTCCCCATCTGTCTCTGGAGAACTTTTCACTTAATGCATTTCCGGTATATCGAACACTTGTCGTTGTCGTCGTTGTTTTGAAGATATTTGAATTTTGTTGTATTTTTAGCATTTTCAAATGTTGATGCTGCTGAAATTGGATGGATGGAGGTCTGAAAGTCGTTGGGGAGGATAAAATGTGATGATGGGGGAAAACTTTGGGTTCGGTATTTAGGGAGAGAGTGGAAGGAACCATATGAAGGAACCAGAAATTGGGATAATAATTTTTGGACAAAAAATCTTTGCAATAAAATTATCATTATCATACCCCTCAAAGACCCTCTCGAAATTCTCCACCCATTCGACTCAAACTCATTGGCATCTCATATTTCAGACAATGGTTCCCTCACAAACTGTTGGAACCTTTCCTCCTCCTTCTTTTTTATTTATTTTGATTTTTTTTGTTTCCTAAATATAGCACTCCATTGTTGTTGTCCTGTCGACTGATTGACATTTTGCAACGACACACGATACAATTTGTCCCATATTTACGAAAAATTTGTCCATTGTCATGTTTCACATTTGAAACTCTCCACTCATTTCACTCGATCGCTGTCTCTTTTCTACTATTCACGGTCTCGATTTTCCTTCTCACTGTCTCACTTCCTACAGTATCGCTTTCCCTTTCTCTTCGGTCTCTTTCCTTTCCTTTCCTTTCCTTCCTTCTCAATGACGCGAGTTTCTCTCCCAATATCTGTGTCTTTCACATTTTTCTCTTGGCTTTTTGTTTTGTTATATCAAATGAAACATTGTTAAAATATTTGCCATTTCACAAAAGATCACAACACAAAGAGATGGAGGGTGTAAAATGCGGGACAAGCCAAAGGAGTGGGAGAGAAATATATGAAAGGGAGGGATAGAGAGCGAAAGAGGGCGTGGAAGGGGAATATAATAGCCGATTGTGCGAGAAAAGATTTGTACCAAAATATTGTGTCAACAAAATCAATGTGACATTCGATATTTGTACAAATCGTTCGACAAGACATGTTCAAATGTTCAATGGATATATGTCAATGGTTATATGTCTGACAATGGTTATATGTCTGACAATGGTTATACGTATGTCAATGGATATATGTATGTCAATAGATATATATGTATGTCCTTGTGAATGTCTCTAAATAACATGTTTGGTTGATTGTATGTTTGTTCTCATGTTCATAGCATGTTGTTTGTGTCATGTTGTGGCCGGACAATTCATTGATTGTCAATTGTTGTTCGACCAGAGTGGACGACATGTTGCTGTCCCTTTCCCTCCGGTGCACCCCCTTCCCCAACAAACCCTCACTCGACCCATGACCGATGCCGTGACCGCGATTTCTCGACCACTTCCTCCATCTCTCTCAGCCATCTGATGGTTTTTCTTTCCTCTTGTTTAGAGTGGAAATTGAAGGAAATGATTTTACAGAGATGGGGATGGAGAATTTTATTTGTGGTTTACAAGAATGATTTTTTGTAGTTTTTTTTCCTGATATTTTTTTATATTTTTTTTATTTACTTTTGATATTAATTTTTTTGACTTATCTGTTTATTTATTTTTAATATTTATTTTCCTATGTTCTTGATCTTTCTGTCCTCTAAAACATCAAAATATTGTGTATTTTATTTGTTGATTTATTTTCTTGCCCTTTTTAATTTTTTTCCAATTTTTAAATGTTTTTTCTTTTCGCAAACACACAGAGTGAATTTCGGATTTCCTTCAGTCCATTTGTCAGCGACACTTGTGAGAGCTTTGGCAGCCGTTGGTCGACTCTTTCGGCCCCTTCAGACCCCTCACCGTACTCTTTCATAGTCTTCCCCTTGAAGCTCATCCCATTTGTTCACACCCCATTCGTTCGCGCGTTGGACTCTGATCGTAAATTTCCATTTAATCATCTTGTAGGCGATTTTGTTCGTTGGGCCGCCAACAGAAGTTTTTTTTTCCTCAACCCCCCATCATCATCTCTTTCATCGATCGTTTGGCAACTTTTTGTCTCCGATCTTCTTGGGTGCCATTAATAAAATTTCTTCGGGAAGTCCCCGCCGAACACGCGACTCTTGTGGAGGCCTCAGGAACTCTTCCCCTGGTCTTCTTCCAATCCATAAACTTCTCCTCTGCCCTGTCACCAGAAATATCTCCTCTCATGTCCATTCGATCGTGCTGCGCCGTTGTTGTCGTTCCGTTGACAGCTGGTGAATTTATGAAATTCCTAAGTGTCAAATCGATGGCAAAGAAATATGCAAAATACAAGAAATGTGAGGGGAAGGAAAAAGAGGCGAATTTGAGTGGAGAAAATAAAAAAATACTAAATTTTATAACCAGACAACTGAACAACCAATGGACAGACGGATGAAAGATTCCACCAGGCGGCTTCCAGTGTTGATCATCACAATTTCTTTCGGCCTCCTCAAAGCGTGGGCGTCTTTTCGTAATTAATTTGTGGTCCATTCATGAAGGGGTTGGGCCGGGGGAGAATGCGAAACGTCCTCGGTGTCAGTTGATTTAATGTTCGAGCATTTGAAATATTTATCGCTCATAAAAGAGACATACTAGCATACATAAAAGACATTCAAAGCGTGACAAAGAGACAGAACAACAGCGAGATGGAGAACGGAGATGATTTCGGAGAATTTGCAAAATTATTTATGAAACGATATTTGCGAAATGACTTATGGAATGATGAAAGAACGAAGAATGGAACAATGAATGCAAAAAAATGTATAGAAATAAAATAAAAAATAAAAAAAAGAAAACAAAAATTTATTAAAAAATTTATTAAAAAGTACTCCACAAAAATATATTAAAAAAAACAAATGGTTAAAAAAATTATAAGCAATTAATGAATGGAAAATAATAGAATTAAAATAAAATACAAATTAAATTGAAAATTTAATAAAAAAAAGAAAAACGGAAAAAAATAAACCAATATATTGTATGACAAAAATGAAAAAAAAATAAATAAAATATACATGAAATACAAAAGGTAGTGAAAAAGCTGAAAAGCTTTTTTAATATTTTTTCTTATTTTAAGGGTTTTTTAGGGAAATTGGGTAGCCAAAGGTCGCTGAGAGAGGTCTTCATAGAGATCGGGAAGGAAGACAATTAAAAATCCACCAACAGATGTATAATTCTATTTATACCCAAACAACTAACACGTATATGGCTGGAAAAAGACTATAATAAATATAAAAGAACAGAAAAACATTCACAAAAACACATTTATAGACATAGAAACACATCCTCATACACACAAACAAATCCTCAGTACCCTGAGCAAGCGAGTTGAAATAAAATATTCCACGGTCAGGTCAGCCTGGATCCTCCAACAGGTTCAGGAAAAACAAAAACAAATTCAACGAAGTCAAAAGGTAAAATGAGAGAGAGGGAATGATGAGTTAAACAGGAGAGGAAGTGGGAGTGAGACAGAAGGATTGAGAGAAAGAAGTTGTTGAGAGAGAGAGAGAGAGAGAGAGAGAGAGAGAGAGGGAGAGCGAGTGAAATTAAGTAATTGTATAATTGCTCCGCAACCTACTGCAATATGACCCGCAGATCCCACGCCCCAAACTCCTCTTTGGCTTTTCATTATTCCACCATATTTCTCTTCACTAGTATTTTTTTGCACTTCCTTCTCTTCCCTCTCATTTTTCCTCTTCCCTCTGATTTTCCTCTTCCATCTCAACCCCTTCTTCATCTTCCTTTGCCCACTTCTCATCCATATTCAGAGGAAACCGCAGTCGTCGCAGGTCCTTCGACACACCAGGAGTCGTGTGTGTGTATGTGTGGAATCGAAACGCTTCCTGTGAGGAGCAATTGTTGCTGGCTCATGGTGGGTGGAGTATAGAGGAGTGAGGGAGAAAGAGATAGAGAGAGAGTGAGAGCCAAAAGACCCAGGATGCCGTCAGGATACTGCTGCAATGTGCAATGCGACGTGAACGCGGCCACACGGACACGAACGCGGCGGACGTCGAGGTGGTTGTAATTGTTTCGTTGTGGCTAAAAAATTCCGTTTGTATGACCGACCAACCGAACTCTCACTCTATTTATCTATCGCTCTCACTCTATTTATCTATCGCTCTCACTCTAGCTATCATTCTGTACCACTCTAGCTATCATTCTGTACCACTCTAACTATAATTTTCTTCACTTATTCCTCTCTCTTTTTCTTTCCCACATCAGTTTCACCTCTGGGGTTTCCATTCCCTCCCCCTCGTTTATTTCTCGCGTTCCTCCAATTCCTCTTCCACTCTATTTTATTACCATCCTCTATGGATAGCTCTCTTTCTCTAGTTGCTGAACTCTTGAGATTTCTATCCTTCTGACTCTCATCTAACTCCCCTCTCTCATCTAACTCTCCTTCTCTCTCTCTCTCTTCACCACTCTCTTTTCGTTCTCTTTTTAATTCTATTGCCACGAAAGTAGCCATTGTTTGTGGTTTGATTCCTTTGAGGCATCCTGTGGCCAAACACCCAGCAAGAGGAGCAAAAACAACCACAGCAACATTGTTGTTGTCATCCCCCCATCGACCCCACCCTCAGCCACTTTGCATATAGTACTGTGATAACATTTGTTCAATATGGCAACGTTCGCGGACCAAAGGATCCTTGTTATTGTTGTTGTTATTCCTACCTTCATTGTTGTTTTTTCGTCTAACTCATATTGTTGTTGGCATTGCTTCGTAATTGTTATTGTTGTTATATGAATTATACGTTTTATGGTTTTTCTAGTTTTCATTTTATTTTCTTAATTTTTCTCTAACTTCAATGTTGTTGTTGGTGAAAATTGTAATTCAATGTTGTTGTTGTTCTTGTAACGTTGTTAGTTATTGTTTTTGTTTCTTTTTTTTTATTGTCCTCCTTGTTTTTGTAGTCACCATTGTTGTTGTAGTCACCATTGTTGTTGTAGTCGTCCTTGGTGTTGTCCACTGCACTCATTTTCTCGATTCCGCTTTTATTGTTTAATTTTTTTCGCTCCACCATCGGTTTCCGCCGGTGCCTGACTCCACATTAGACGATGGCGTCCTCCTTCTCACACTCTCTCTCTCTCTCTCTGTTTTCTCCTGAGTCTAGCGAGTCCTTCGTCCTTCATTCTACTCTCCTCCCTCCGTTTGCCACCATCGTCCGCAGTCGTTTTGCGGCAACAGCTTGGGGAGCTTTTGATTTTTAATTACATCCGAGGGAAATTATATTAGTCCCGGCCGATGGGCAACAGTTTTTGCTCTCATTGTTGCAAAAACAAAAAACGACCTCTAGAAGAAGAACAACAACAATAACAACCACTACAACAATCACAAAAAAAAACTACAAAGAATTCACTTCACATGTATTTTTTCCACATTTGTTTTTTTACTAAAAATAACCAGAAGTTGATTTCTTCACTTTAATAAAACGACATCTACATCTTTCTTTCATCTTCTTTTCCTTTTCTCTCTTCGACCTTCCTCTCTCTTATTCTCTTCCCCCTCTTCATTCTCTTATTTGCCTTCACTCTTTCTTTTCTTCGCTGCTTTTCCCATTCGTTTCGCTTGGCCGAAGATGTTGATTTTATTTTTATAAATCTTCAATCTTTTCCACACTCAATTTTAATCATTTCCTTCATCGCTCCGCGAAGATCTCTGTCTTTCTGCCTGTCTGTCTGTCTCTTTCATATGTCCATTGCATCTATCTCGCTCACTCTTCAGGGTCGCCGTTGTCGGCTCTCGTTGATGTCTTTATTACATCGACAGCTTCATATAGGCGGAAGAAGACGGTGGAGGACGAGAAATTTCAGTGAGCCGCAATAATGATCATCTTCCTTTCCCCTTGTATTCCTCTCTCTCTCTCTTCCCACCCTCTTCTTTCCCCTTACATCTGGATTTTTATCTCTCCGGAGTTTTATTAGCGGGAGACATCGTCTGTTTACATCGGAAACTTTAATTAGATTAGTTTTTTTCTTCTTGTTCTTGTTGTTGTTTAATATTTCGTTGAACTTCTTCATCACAGAGACCTCCTCCACTTGTTGTTGCATACGGTTGGGGTTCGTTGGATCGTGTTTACGGAACCTCCATGGAGTATATAAATCATTGTGGATCGGTTTGGTATGAAAAAGTCAGGGCTTCCAGGGTAGAGAGGGTCGGCGAACAATATAACAAAATTCTTAATTTAAATATTGGAGAGTTCATTGATTAGGGAAGAGAATTTTTAGAGATACTGAAAGAACTTTGGATCAGAAGAGATAAATTTATTGAATGTAAAAGAATTTAATTTGATTAAAATTTTGAAAACCATTTGAGATAGTGAGGAAAATGTATGATTTTACGGAAGATTATTTAATTATTTTTTTTTTGTATTTTCCTAAATGTTATTTTTATATTTTTCATATCCGACTTTATGGAAAGAAAAGTTTTAAAGACAAATCAATAGAAAATTTACCTTGAGTTCCTAGGGAACAATTTTTTGATGTTAAAATTCTTTCAAAAACATCTCTTTATCATTCCATACTTTACTTTATCACTCCGCCTTCTCCATTACCATCATCACCTTTTAGAAATTTTTCTCTTTATTTTCACTATGCTGAAAAACTGATGAGCCTAAAGAGAGAATGAAAAAATAGCTTTCAACTCATCCTTATCTCTGGGGGGTTGAAGGAGTGGGATTATTATTATTGTTGTTGTGAAGTGCTCTCTAGTTTTTGGCAACAACAAAAACAAAAATAACAAAAATACCAACAACATGAAATATAACAACAACAACATTGGAAAAAAGCATAAAATATTACAAAACATTAACGTGAAAGTGGAAAATTGCCAGCAATAAAATGTTATAAATCACGTAAAGTCGTTGCATGTCAACGTATCACACAAATACTCACACAGACACATACATACACTACTACACTGTTGGCATACATAAGGATATAAACCCTTTTCTATCTCACTCACACACATATCGAAACATCCGTCCGTGGAAAGCAAACATATGAGAGACGACGACGACGACACATAAACACATAAACACTGCAGCAATTGTTACACCTTTCACACCTTCTGCCAACGAGACCCAACTCATACCTCCCACGACCACGCCCCCCTCTTTCCAACCACAGACTTCCCCGCCCCATGAACCCCGCCTCTGGGACAAAGCTTCGAACCCTTTGACTTAAGCTTTTTTCTGTCTCTCTCTCTCATTCTCTCGGTTGGTTTTCGTGTTTATTTTGAGAGGATTTTCTTGGGGATTTCACTAGCGAATGTGAGTGGTGTGAGTGTGTTTATAACTGTGAGAGTGTTTATGAGTGTGAGAGTTTTATTTTATTAGTGTAAAAGTGTGTGTTCCATGTGTGTGTAGTTTTATTGTGTTTCCTTCACCTGAGCTTGGTATTTGTTTACATAGACAGCATGTGTCTATCGGTGTATGAGTTTGTTGGTATTAGTGTATAAGGTTCTTTTGGTATTAGTGTATGAGGTTCTGTCTCACTGTGAATGTATGTATGTATGAGTGTCGATTTTATTCTGTCTGTTGGTGTGTTTCTTTGTCGTTGTATTTGTGCAAATATTTTCCTCACATATTTTTGTCACATCCTTACATTTTAATGCAAACAATTTAAGCACATCGACTCAAGGTGAAAAAGTCTTTGTGGACATTGTGAAACATATGGTATACGAAATTTTTTGTTCAACCTTTCACTCTTTCACTTCGACTTCAGCTGGGGTACGAAAATATTTTTGGAGGTTTCCATTGAGGATTTGAAGAGGTTCTTGATATTCATCATAATTTTGGGACCCTTCTCAAGAACTAAATCAATGAATTTAACTTTCTTAAGAGGATATTTAAACGTCTCGAAGAGATATCATATAAAGTATGTACTATTTTCTTTGAAGAACTTGCAATAAAGTCATTGGAAAGCATTGTTTAAATAGTTTATTTGAATTTATTTCAGAATCTTTCATATTTTTGGTGTAACAGGGTTCTAATATTGAAAATCTGTTCTTAAGTAAATGATTTTGTCAAAAGCCTTTCCCGTCTTTTCATTCTCTTAAAGTCTTATAAAGGGTTCTCATCGTCTTCTGTTATGAAGTCTTCATCTGAAGCCATATCTATCTCCCTTCGAAGGCATTTTCCACCTTTCGAATGAGCGTGACAGAAATATAAATTAACCTTGGACTGAATATTTCTTCAGAACTCAGCAATTTGACTTGAAATGAAACTCAAACCTTAACCCTCTCAAGGCCTCCCATCAAAAGTCCCTGACTCCAATGAATCCTTTTCAACTCTTCCAGGTAGTAAAAGTGAAAAATCTTTAAAATCCCCCAAACAGTAAAACATAAGAAGAGAATTGAGTGAAAAGAAGAGAAATGAAACAGGAATTGAAAGTGAGAGAGAGAGAGAGAGAAACTAGACTAGACATAATCTCCAGCATGTGCACACACAGATGTCTCTTGTAGGAGAGAATGTTTGTTTGACACATAGTGTTTCAGATGAAAGCAACATATTGTGCGAATGTAAGAGGATATACATGGATATATATTCAACTTCAATTTATATCCTTTACCGTGTGCGCAGAAATTTATTAAAACCCAGATGAGAGAGAGTGTGTGTAGCTTTCTCACACACTTGTACCATATCTTTCTCTCACTTGCTCAAACACTTTCTTACTTAAGTTCTTTCTTACTCTAACTCATTCTTACTCTAACTCTCTCTTACTCTGACTCTTTCCTACTCTGGCTCTTTCTTACTCTGGCTCTTTCTTGCTCTTGTTCGCCTTATTCGAACTCTTCTTCTCACTCTTCTCTATCCGCATATTTCTCTTTCTCGCCCGATGGACGTGTGTGAGGAGGAGACAATCCAGCGGGAGGAAGCAATAAATTTGTCACTCGTCGTCGTCGTTGTAGGTGTCCTCCACAAACCTCGATGTCCTCGACGACTCCGTCTCATCCAACGACGACCTCGTCCACCTTTTCCTCATCCACCTTTCCTTATCCACCTTCCCTTCATTCACCTTCCCTCTTTCACCTTCCCTCTTTCACCTTTCACTCATCCTTCTTCTTTCATTCCTTTTGTCCTTCTCCATCCTTCACCCTCGTCCTCATCCTTCACATTCTTCACGTGGATCTGGTTTCATTGTCTTTGTCTTTCCTTGTCTCATATTTTTTTCAAGTCTAGCCATTAAAATAAATTGCTAGCAATTTTTAGGCGAATTATAATAATGATGGAGAGTCCTATGGGCCGAGCTTCTTCCCTCCGACACTCATGGGACTTCTCCCTCTGGGATCCAAACCCTTCTGCTTTTGGATACCATGGACTGAAATCCTTCACCTTTATTCCAAGGCTCTTCACCCTTGCATGTCTTCCACCTGTTCGACATCCTAGCGAGAGAGTTATGAGCAAGGAAAGAGTAAGGAAAAAGAAGGGTAGCTAGAGAGAGAGTGAGAGAGGGAGAGAAAGAAATAGAGGTAACACATGATTTTGTTCACACATCATAAAATTCTGGGTCAAAATTTATGATGGTGTCGTCTCTTTTTATTGTCGCTGAAAGCTGTGATGAGAAGTGTGACAAGTGATATGTGGTTGTTGTTATGATGTTTTTCCATTGTTGTTGTTTTTTCTATTGTTCTTGTTGTTTTTTCGATTGTTCTTGTTGTTTTTGCTATTGTTCTTGTTATTATTTCCATTGTTCTTATTTTTATTTCTTTTGTTCTTGTTTTTATTTCTTTTGTTCATGTTGTTTTTTCTTTTGTTTTTCTATTTGTTGTTATTTTAGCACTTCTCCTGGAATGCAATCTCCATTGGCGTCACTCATCACTCGTCAGAAAAGGAGAAGGATTGATATAGGAAGCACTAAGAGAGAGAGAGAGAGAGATAGAGAAAAAGTGTATACAGATAGGATAAGACCTTGATATTCTCTTGTGGTACCCTCACTCTCGAATTCCCACACGATTAATGAAGGCACTCGCATGAAAAGTCTAGCGTTAAGAAAGAGATGGAGCTATTTTTATGAGCTTCATTTATTTTTTTCTTTTATGCTCAGAAGTCGGGGACATCTCAATGGCTACTAATTTAGAAGGAAACGCGATATTTTATGCCACACTTAAGTTAACCAGGAAGTCATCGTAGGAAGTGGTTTGTCGGATGCCAGGAAGGAATTTAGAAAATTGAAGGTGGAAGAGTTCCGGATTCCGGAAGTGCTAGGAAGTGGTTTCTTTTGACAATTCTTCTCTATAAAGCTTATTCTAAATGATTTGATATTAAGATGCAGAGAAAAATACTTTCTTTATCAGAGACTTTTCCGAATTGAATACTTCAAACTCCACAGTTTAAAAAAGAGTTAAATAGAAAGGTAGAAGGAACGAAAATTCTATGTCTCATCTTTCCTCATGTATCATCGGTGAGTTAGCAACAGCAACAAGTCAAGAAGAACAAGCAATAGTTGCAGTAGTAAGAAGATGCAGAAGAAGTTAAACCAGCAGTAGTTGAGGAAGAAGCACAAGAAGAAGATGCATAAGTGGATGGAGAATAGGAAGCAGCAACAAGTGTTGGCCACTTCAATTGCTTCAGATGCTGCCTTCTGTTGCTGCTGATGTTGGCTCTTGTTGTTGCTGATGTTGCCTCTTGTTGTTGCTCTTGATGCCTCATCTTGTTGCTGCTTCGATGTTGCCAGTGCTGCCAATAACAATAATAATAACAATATATAATTATACTGATCACAGGAGGAAGCTTTTCTTTCTAAACGGATGGATAGACAGACAAATAGGCGAAGCGTCGGACGGACAGATGGAGGGATGGATGAGCAGAAAGACAAGCAAAACGAGAGATAAACAGAGGGATGGACGGACGAATGGATAGACAGACACATGGATGGACAGACAAATGGATAGACAGACAGACAAATAGATAGAAGGATGGACAGTGGAATCAAGAAGCTAAGCAACAAGTTGTGGAAGCAATTGACTTCGTAAAAAGCCACTGATGGAACGACAGAGAGAAAGAGGGAAGGAAAGAGAGAGAGAGAGGAAAGGAGAATGAGTGAGAGAGGGATATCGAGTGTGATAGAGAGGGAAGATAAAGGAGACAGCGATGCGGACAGAAACGATGAGCGGCGACGACGACGACGACGATGGCGCTCAGTGACTTTACGACGGTTCGCGTTGATTTGCATTTTGAAATACGCCGCGCGCTATAAATTATGCCTCTCATGCAGAAAGCCAAAGAGGGAGACAAAGAGAGGGAGAAAGAGAGAAAAAACAACACAGAAACGATGAATTTTCGCGCTTCGTTTCAGTTTTTTGTTTTTGTTTTCGCATGCTAAAAATACATATTTATTTAAATTCTTCTGACAGCTCTGGAATATTTATGATCGTATGCATGAATGTCTGTCCCATAGTCTGTCTCTCTCTGTCCGTCCGTCTGTCTGTGTGTGTGATATCAAATTTGTTGTTGTTATTACCATCATGACGTTGGCAACATTTTGCACGCCAAAAGAATCGCATCGTGTCGCGTCGCCTCCGGCGCCCATGGTTGACACTTGGCGGCAACCAGTCGGCCGGAGGATCGATCGATCCATCCGTGATCCATCCGTTGTCCCTGTGCGATCGTGATCTCGGCTTCGGGTTTCGCTTTCGTTGGACGCCAGGCGACGTCTCGAGTCTGGTGTCTGAAGGTCGATGTCGCAGCGGAAGCGACAACGACGACGACGATGAAGGCTCGAAGGAACAGGTTCGCGAAGGAATCGAGCGAGATGGATGAGGCGATCAACAACTGAGGTTGGAGAAAAGGTTTCGTCAAATAAGAAAAGAATAAATCACAATGAATGAGCTATTTAAATTAATTATTAATTTAAATACAAAAAAGTATAACTCCAATAATTGCGAGAAGAAGCAAAAACATTTCTTATAAATTAAACTTTATATAAAAAAATGTGCTACTCGTGAAAAAATGAAATTGTTAAAGCTGAAAGAATATTCAATATATTCAATAAAAAATACTGAAGAAAGTCCAAGTAAAATAAAATTTGAAAAACATTCCTCGACTATAAAAAACATAGTAGAAATTTGAAAAAAGGTACAATGAAAATCATTCTTATATTTATGAGAAAATTCCATAAAAAGTACTCGGGGAAAAGCTCGTCAAGCGCTCGAAGCAAATCCCACGATGGAACAATCGTCGAGCTGCACACATTTTCCCAGTAAAAATCTCGCCAAAAATAACAATCTGACAACAACAACCAGAAAAAATAACTACAACAAAATCCTTTAAAATCCGTCATTAATGCAACCCTGTGAAAGTCAGGATATTTTTGCTCATCCTCGATGTTGTTGTTGTTGGTTAGTAGTTTTTTTTAGTAGCGAAATTGATGCTTGACTGACATAAATGTAAAATAATGCTCTACATGCCAACGCATACGCCCACTAGTGTCACTCAAGCGACGATGACGAAATGCACTGATTTTTCAATGAACTTTTTTTCAATGAACTTTTTTTCAGTGCATTTTTTTCAGTGCACTTTTTTTTAGAGTACTTTTATTAATCACTGCATTTTTATTTTTCACTGCACTTTTGGCCTTCATAGGATTTTTCAACCAACTCATATTTTTTGGAGGAGTTTTTAGACAAATTAATTGATGTGAGGGGAAAATTTAGTTTTTAAATTATAATCACTATTTTTGTTGAAATATTTTAAATATAAAAACTATGTATAGATTTTTTAATTTTACTTTTTTATAATAGTATTCCTAAAATACATTTAAACATTTTTTTATAAAATTTTTAATAATTATAAAAAAATATTTGATACTATAATTTTACTAAAAAAAAATCAAAAAAATATTTAAAAAAAATGTTTATTTCAACTAAATAATTTATTTAAATTTTATAAAAAATTCCCTACTACTATCTTGTTCTCAATCTCTTATTTTCATTTTTTAATACTCTTTTTCTACCACTTTATCTCACGTTGATCCACTTTTTCAGATCTTCGCCTTTTATGATTTAACGTGACATAATGAACTTTTTCAACAACTTTTTTCGAAAACTAAATTTTTTAACTTCCGACCGACAGCCGATCGATTTCCACGAGACAGAGTTTTTAGTGCTAGAGTGAGAGAGATTGAGAGGGAGAGAGAGAGTCAGTGTGCGATTGAGAGAGAAAATCCGCGCGCTCGAAAAGTGAATCACGTAAAAATGTTGCAAAATATTTTGTTTACTGACTGCTGCCGAAATCTCTGGGTCCGTGGGGTATTTTTTCCGAGATTCTTTCATCTGTACGATATTTTTCCTTCTTTTGTCCCTTGTTGTTTTTGTAGTTTTTATTCCCCCTTATTGTTTTTGTAGTAGTTTTTATTTTCCATTGTTTTTTTTGTGTAGTAGTTGTAGAACATGCAGCATATGAGTTTGATTTGCCGCCCTGGGTGAGGATGAGTTTTGAGTTTTTCTTTTATTACCTCCGAAAAATGATATTTATTTCGACGAATCGAGAGTTTTATTTCCTCCTATTTTTTTTTTATTTTTCCCGTATTTTTTCTCCTTTTTATTTCCTCTTTTTCAACCATTTTATTTCCTTCTCTTTTATTTTCTTCTTTTTATTTCGTAGCTTTTTATTTCCTACTTTTTCTCCTTTTTATTTCCTCCCTTTTCATCACAGTTTTAAACCTTTTTCTCCCCCATTTTTTCACCTTTTCTTTCCTTCCTCCTCTGTCCATGATTTTCGCCACTTTCACTTTGTGTTTTTTGCGGCGAAACTTTTTTAAACTATTCAATCACTCGTGTTTCCGACGTAATCGCATTTTTCATAAATCGAAAAAGGTAGTTTGTGGTCGCGTTCAAACGGGATTTCGGTTGGTTATTTAAAGGACTTTACGAAAACTCGATGAAATATGCTTCCGCAAATGGTAAAGGGGAAGAAAACCACTCGAGGAAATTAAACGAGACAAGTTTTTGGTATAAAAAAGTATGGGAAAAATTTGTTTAATTTGCAAAGAAAACTATTGAAGAAAAATCGATTATAGAATAAAAATCTGTCATAAGAACTACATGAAAACTATTGGAAAAATATCTGTAATGGCCATTTCTTCATTTGATTTTGGTGTCCCTGGAGCTTCTTCCCTCAGGTCATTGGCCTTCGATATCGTGGTATTGATTTCCATGACCGATAATCCATCTCAGAAAAAAAACTCCACAAGAACTTTGCGAAACACTTGCCGTCACCGAAGAACCCTTCGTCCGACTCGCCTTCGGGGGTCAGAAATTAAGCATGACCGAAGCCACCCTTAAGACCCTTAAATGCTGGAAATGCTTTGTAATTGCCGGAGTTTAACGCATTCACCGAGGAGTCAATCAGTGGATCTGGTGGCAGCCTCTGGTTCAGCCTCCAGAGCTGTCAGATTGACGTCGCTGCAAGTGAAGGGTGGGCAGGAGGAGGAGGTGGAGAATGGAGAGAAAGAGAGAGCCCACGACTGTCATTAACAGACCGCAGCAATCCTCATGTGAGCGCAAATCGTCGCCGGCCAACGATGAATCAATGTCACAAATCCATGCGACTTGGAAATGGAGATGGAGTCCTCCCCAGGAGATGCAACTTGGGAGAAGATTAGTGAAAAGAGAACAATTAGAGACTTGGACCAGGGAGATGACCAGAGGATGAATATCAACATAAAAAGTATATCAATAATATCAACATAAGAAGTACTTGTTTTAAGTATTATTTATATAAAATTTGGAAAACATTTTTAATAAATTATTATTAATTTAAATATAATTTGGATGATGATAAATAAGAATAATTTAATTTTAAAAAATGTTCACAATTTTATTCAAACAAAATTTTGAGAAACATTTCGAAAATTAGTTAATAAAATAAATTTCAAAAAAAATAAAAATAAATTTGTTATCTATACTTCTCTATCTTCTGTACTTGGCCATGAATTCAACCCCAAAATAATGAAACAAAATCCATCGATTGCTGCCCTTCGGATTTGGTCAATGGCAAAGCCGTTTCCCTCTGTGGCCGGCATCCACCATTAATTACCACCATGTGGCGCAACTCCTGTCATCCACATCACCATCCCCGAACTCCGCCCCAATTCCTTCCTCTGGCCATCGACAGTGGGCATCAACGACCCCAAGTTTTCATCTGCCTAACTCTCGTCCTTCTGAAGTTCGTCCTTCCATCGTTCAGTCTTCGTCCTCCCAAAAGTTCATTCATGCAACATTCGCCTTCCCAACCTTCATCTGTCTGACCCCCAATCGACTATTCGACGTTCATCCCCCTCATCTATCTCTTCATCACTTTTCCTCCATCTGTCTCCTCGTCACTTCTATTCTTCCTTCTTTCCTCATTTCCTTCCTTGCTTTCATTCTATCTATCCATCGTCCATCCATCCGTTCGTCCGTCCATCTGTCCGTCCACGTAACTGCATTTGCAATACATATTAAAACAATTTCCATTTCCGATACAAATCGAAGCCAGCGACGAAACCAACACCGGGTCCCAAGTGACGTCAGCTCCAACTCCTCTGACAACAAATGGTGAAGAGAAGGAAAACAGGGGAGAATGATAGAGAGAGAGAGAGAGAGGCTGAGGGAGAGATAAAGACAGTGTCTGGGGGAGAGAAAGAAATAGACCATCGTCCTCCTGGTGCCCGACACGCACAGAAATTAATTCGTTTTTGATTAGGCGAAAAATATCCCCCATCGACTCATTCGCCTTTTCGGAGGTTGGTTTTGGTCCAAAGGAGAAGACCAGGGATGATGGACCACGGTGGTGGACGTCGTCCTCCCCTCTTCTTTCGTTTCCCCATTCACAAACCCAAAGCCACTGAAATTGTTTTTAGAGCAAATATTTTGCTCGTTAATTTCACGATTGCGAGAGAGAAAAAAATTAGAATTTGCCGCTTGTAGCAACAGATGATGCAATTCAGGGGGGTGGGAGAGAGAAAGACAGAGATAGATAGATAGAGAGAGAGAGAGAGCGAGATAGAGAAAGGTTCAGTTAGAGTGAGATGGTATTCACCACCTCAATATCGCGAATTTCGAGAAAATTTCACTCATCGACTTCATCCCACTGTACTTCGGCCATCTGTCTCGAGTGACCAAATGTTGCCAGATTTATTTCTCGCTCCCGTTTGCATTTCTTTCGTCATTCGAACGACGACGACGACGACGATGATGGAGATTTGCATTTGATTTTGCATTTAATTTGAGGCAAAGTCTTCGTCCCTCGGTCTGAGGTGATCCAATAAGCGAAAATTAATTCCAACGCCTGCGATGATGGATGGCTCATCATGATCATCAACATCGGATGAGATAAAAAAAAAGTCTGTCGTCGATGAGGAAGTTAAGAGAGAGAAGGAGAGAGTGAGAAATTCCCATTCATTTGCCTCGTTCAATTTCATGGCTATTGAGTTTTAATTGAAAGCATCGCGAATGGTTTCAATTTTCGGAAACTACAGGAAATCCGGCGTGGGAAGCTTTGAAGCGGACCCAGCGGGGGCAGCTGGTGGCAGTGGGAAGATTTCTGAAGTTCGGATCGTAGCTGAGAAGACCCATGTGAGGTATGTGGAAAAGTGAAGAGAATATTCCATGTGAGAGATAATTCCGTATAAGAGAAAATTCCATATAAAAAACCTTAAAAATGATTTATTTTTAGAAGATTTATAGAAAACTAGAAGATTTCAAGAGAAGTTTCCTAGAGGATTACTAACTAGAAGATTTCTAATACGATTGTTATAGCAAAATATAGACTTCTATAGAAGTCTACGAACATTCATAAAATACGTTTTGATCCCCAAATTCGCTTTGAACTCTCCCTTCGTTCTCTCCAAGCCTTCAGGCATTAATTAGATCTCAACCTCTTGCTTCCGCCTCTCTCCTTCCTACTTTCGCTCTCCTTCCTCCCCCTTTCGGCCTCCCTCCACCCCCTTTCGCACTCCTTCCACCAATTTTCGCCTCTTTCCTTCCTCGTTCCCAATTGAAGTTGGTATCTTTGACGTCATTCTGGACTCAACTCGACTCGTTTCGATTCGGCGAAGCGTTGGTAACAGAGCCTTAAGCCAACATAATCCCCAGCTCCATCTCCAGCTTCAGGTTCAGTTTCAGGTCCAAGTCCAGGAATCATTTGTTGTAGTTGTTATCCTTGGTGTCCATTGACAATCGTCAACACAGACGGCAAATGCCATTAAAAAGGATCAAAAGACTTGAGAATGGAGTGTGAGTGGAGAAAGTAGTAAGAGAAGCAGAGGAGGAAGAGGAGTGAAAGAAGGTGAAGTAAAAGGAGGTGAAGTTAAAGGAGGATGAGTGAATAAAGTGGTAGAACAAGGAGAAAATGAGATAGCAGAAAAAAAGTAGAAGGAGAATATTTGCTAATGAGAGAATGAGAAAGAGAAAGGAAGTAGGAGTAGAGAAATTAGTTGGACTATAGTAAGAAGGAGAAATACTAGTAGGAATAGAATAAAACTATTGTAGGAATAGAAGTAAGGAGAAAAATAAATATGAGGACAAATAAAAAGAAGAGATGGAGTTGAATGAAAAAACAAATACCAGAAGCGCTCTCAAATAAAACAGGATTTAAATACTTAGGAACCTAAACGCCTCCTGCTACGCCCACGCACAAATGGGTCTAAGAATAGAAATGTTTTCCCTTTGCATTGTCCACCATGTCCTGTGTCCTGTGTATTCTTCTAACCAAAGGACAATGGAACAAAAAAAAAAATAAAAACCCTTAGTGGTTTAAAATACAATGTGAACCCTTGGACCAAGGAGGACACAAGCGAACGACAAAGAATCAAACAAAAATAGAATGCAATGAAAGGGACGAAAATAATGAAAAGGAGGGAAGGAAAGAAAGCGAGGAAAGAAAATAAAAGGACGATAGGAACGAAGAGGATGATAGAAATTAAAGAGTCGGGAGCAACACAATGGTAATGACAATGGAATCAACTAATGCGGACAGATGAGTTTAAAGCCATGACAACAACTACCTAAACAACAACAAAAACAATACTGACCAGTTCCATTAATTCTACAAGGACAATTCTCTCGTATTGTTAGCCCTGGTACATTGGAACCACCCACACAGGAGCCGATTTAAGAACAAACAAACAAAAAATTAAATTCTATTAAAAGTGATTTGGTCGGTTTTGATGTTGGTGATATTTGTTGTTGTTTATATTGCTGATATTGTTGTTGTTTCCGCTTCACGTTGCGTAGAAACGTCATTCATTAAAACCCTGAGCCTATTGTGATCAGAGGGGGTCCAAAAGATAGGTGGAATGAGTGAGAGAGATAGAGAAATAGATGAAGGATTCTTTGTACGATGTTCTTCTTTGGAAGGATGATGGTGTTTAGAAGTAGGCAAGGTAAAGGTATGGGTTGTTAGGACCATGAATCGATTGATAATCAATTGGAAGAAAGTGGAGTCCTATGGTTCAGTGGAATAATTGAAAGAATGAGGAGAAAAATCTTGAAAAATCTAAATTTTGTTCCATTAGATTCTTAGAGATCGATTTGGAATCGAAATTTTTTCAATGACGAAAAGTGTTTGTAATTAAAAAATATTATTATAATTACAAATATGGAAACATTTTATATACTGATTTTCCCGTAAAAACTATTTCCTTTTGTCATAATTTCCATTCAATAAAATGCATCTCTCTATACAAAATGAAGCACAAAAAATATTTTAACTACATAATTCCATCATCTCTGCTTTTACAAAATGTCTCTTGTCTTCTCATGATTCATCAACTCCTTAGGAAGCCCCATTTATGGTAGCTCCAGAAGGATCGTCGTCGTGGTATGAAAGTGGCATAAAAATTTAATCGTCTGAAGGTTTCGTTTCTTGTTTCATCGTCTCTCGGTTCCTCGTCCTTCATCTATCGTTTTCTTGTCTCTTGGTTGTCTTGTCTTTTGGCTCCTGGGGGCCCATTAAAAACTTATGGCAAATTAACGATTATGAATTTCAAACAGATGGCAAACAATTCACGCCCACTCTCACTCCATCTCCCCATCTTTCTATCCATCTCTCTCACTCTCCTTCTATCTCCCTATCATTCTCTCTCTCTTTCTATTCCCATTTTCCACCCTCTGTTTCATTCTCCACCTTCTCGCATCCTCCTAAAATGAGGTGGACCGGACTCAGGGTGACCCGAAGGACCTCCTTGTCGCAGGACGATTTTCCAACATCGATGAGAAAGTAATTAAGAAGAAGATGGCGAGGAGAAGGTGGGAGAGAGGGAGGAAGAGGAGTCCAAGAAATGAGATATCAAGGAAGATGTCGACAACAACGACAACAATCAGGACCACAAGGAGGACAACGACGAAGTAGAGGATGGAGGAAGCCCAATAATTTGGCCACCGGCACCGATGGGAAACTTATCGCCAGCAAAATGGAGACAGACAGACACAAAAAAAAACCAACTCAACGTAGCTTTAATGGCCACCGGAAACGGAAGGATGGAGTCGTTTTGAGTTGAGACGGCGACGACAACAATGAGGACGACGACAACGGCATCGATAGTCGTTAAAGAGATGCGGGGCTGGAAAATTTTGGTGGTGGGGTCGAAGTGTGAGAAAGACCAAAGCAAGTGGCGAGAACCAAAGCAAGAGCTGGAGGCTGAGTCTGAAACGGTGGCGACAGGGCGAAATGACAAAGCAATCAAATTGTTTGAAGGAGGAGAAAATTGGGAGAGGAAGAGAAAGAGACACAGAGTGTGAAAGAGAGGAAGAGAGAGTGTGAGAGAGAGAGGTGTAATTTCACAAGGACCGACGATGAGATCGCGACAGACGGAGTAAAAATCGACGACGCCGGCGAATGCGCCATTAAGAAATTCGCTGCGCATCGGTGAACATTTAAAATGGCCAAGGCGAAAGGAGGGGGGAGAAGAAAGTAGGAGGAGTGGCAGGGGGCGGTGGTCAGGGGGAGTGGCGAAGGGCGATGGGGCTCAAGAGACGAAGGATGATGGCAAACAAATAACGAACATGCGGTACCTTGGCAAAAGGACCAGGACGAGGGCGAATGGAGACTGAGAACCAGCATCGAGAAGGAAGTACGAGAGTGAGTCGAGGCAAAGAGAAAGGAGAACGAACGATGAAGGAAGGTAGGAGATGGAGGATAGAGAACGATAGCCAGAGGACGAAGGATGAATCGAACAATCGTGGGATGAGGTCGTCGAGGTTTCCCCCACAATGGCCATCGTCATCGGCGCCCGCAACTTCAAGAAATGATAAAATTTTGAGGGCAGAGCCAAAGCGTTGTCAGCGGAAAATCAGGAAGAGGACACGACTGCGATGGAGAGGGGGAATTGGGGGCAGAAATTGAGAGGGAGAGCGTGGGATGGAGAAAGAAATTGAGAAGGAGAAATGAAGAGATGGTGAAGAAGAAGAAGGAGAGTGAGACGGAGGAAGAAATTTGTGTGGGTCGGGGAGTTCTTCGTTGGAGCCACTGGAATCGTGGTTTATTTGCAATCACTTGAAAATTACGAACGACCATCGAACGACCGACCGCCGACCGGAAATCGAAAAGTAAAATGATGCCTTACGGGGAGGTGGAAATGGGGGAGGAAGGAAACGGAAGTGAAGAAGGCCAGATGGGAGGGAGGAGGTCTTAAGAAGGAGATGGAGGTGAAGAAGGAGATAGAGGTGGAGAGGAAGGTCGAGATGGAGGTTGAGATGAAGGTGAAGATGGAGGTGAAGAAGGACTGAGAATCGAAGCACGGTTTTCGCCACGATGCGGGCGTCTGGAGGTTGAGAAATAATAAAGAAGCAGAGAAATAATAAAGAGGAGGCAGATGGAGACGATGGGGCCGAAGGTGGAACGTCAGGCGACAACTATCAACAACGTGGCGCCGACGACAATGAAAATCACAACATCAATGACAACAACAATGACAGTAACTACGACAACAACAACAACAATAATAAAAACAAAAATAACAACAATGACAATATCAACCGCCAGACACCAGACAACGTCGACAATTTTACAGTCCATGGCGAGCGATAAGAAAACTTAAGAGGCAGCAAATTTTTTTCTGTTTATTTGTTATTGGAAAATTGTATGGCATTTGTTGTTGTATTTATGTATAAATTTTGTTATTGGTATTTATTTAGGTATTGCGTTTGTGTTGTTGGACTTTTTATTTTGTATTTTTTTGTTTTTACTTCTTTTGTTTAATTTTTTTTAAATTCTCAATGGTTATATATTTATGTTGGAATTTTTTGTTGTTGTTGATTTTTTTTTGTTTTAATTTCTCTATTTTTTTGATTTTATATATATATATATTTTTTTTATTGTTATTGTTATTACTACATTTTATAGCAGTAGTTCTTGTGCCAAGTCATCTCTGTGGTTGAAATTGTTGCATATGTTGTTGTTGTTTTGTCTGCCACAATCGATGTTGTTGGTTTGTCTGCCACTAACGATGTTGTTGTTGTTATTTCTTCTCCTTGATCGGAAATTATCACGAATCCTTACGCCAACGTGCGACAATCAAAAACCCATTAATAGTCTCGGAACGATTCAAAAGGACATTCTCTTCTATTTCTTCCCCTTCTCCTCTTCTCTTTCATTCTTCCTTCATCTCTTTCTTCCTCCCTTCCTCTTCTTCCCTCTCTTCCCTATCCTTCCGATTCATTCTCTTTCTCTCTGATTCTTACTTATTCTTTAATTTCGCAATTTTACTTCGATTTTCATTTTTAATATTCGATATTTCATTAGGTATCTCTGCAGCCATAAGTCTGGCGGAAATATTGATAGAATCGAAAGGTGGGAGAGAGAAAGATGGACCGACCGTACAAATTAATAGTCTTAGGGAGGAAGAGGAACTGAATGTTCCTCTAGTCTGGTCTGGTCTGGTGACAATGAGTCATGCCGAGAAAACTTCGTGAATCATCGGACAAAGAGAATTTTAATATTAAATTTTGAAATATTTGAAAAATTTGGAAAATACGAAGTGTTATAAAAAATATATAAAAAGAAAATGAAAATTTTTAATATCAAAATTTTAAATATTCAAGAACTTTGACAAAAATTACAAAAATATATATTTTATCAATGAAAATATAAAATTTCATTTTAATTTTTTTTATTTTTTATTTTATCTGAATTAGTAAATAATCGATAAATTAGATATAATTTTAAAAATCCACTACAATATTTTTAAAGTGATCATAAATTTTGCGTTCTCACAATTCTTTTCTATTTTTCATTCTTTCTTTATCGGCATTTATTCTTCTCCTCTGATCTCCTGTAATATCCTTACCATGAGATTTTCCTTATTTCGGTTTCGGTATCTAATGTTAGCTCAAAACCATGCAATTGAATTGAAAGAAGTTCCGTCCACTATTGTGGATCTTGTATTGTCTTCCGTAAAAACTGTTTACACAGTTGTTGCTTGGGTTGTTCTTTATAATCTTCAAAAAGAACAACAATTGCAACAACAACTGCTTTTGCACTTTTGGCAGCCCGCATTTCAAACCCAGACGGATCAGAGGACATTTGTTCCTTTTGTACATCAATCGCATTCTCGTTGTCTTCTTTCTACTTCTCCTACTTCTACCATTCCATTCTACCTACCATTTCCTCCATTTTTTCTGCTCTTACCTCTGTCTCCTTCTCCTACTTCTGTCTCCTTCTCTTACTTCTTTCATTCATTTCCTACTTCTTTCATTATTTTCCTGATTTTTTCATTCTCTTCCCGATTTTTTCTTTCTGTGATTTCTTTTGTCAAGCTTTTGTTGTAATGTTTGCATTGCAGTTGTATTTGTCTTCCTCTCTTTCCCTCATACTTTCATCCCTCTCTTGCCTCTCTCCATCATTCCGTCTGTCTGTCTTTCTGTCCGTGTCCATATGTGTGTGATAGTGCGATGTGTGTGTGTCGGTGTGATGTTTGCGCCTGTGGCTATGTGTGCGTGTGTGACAAGTGTTTTGTTTGTTGTGTTGCGTCTGCTATTGTAAGTGAGTGTGACTGTCTTTGTGTGTGTGTGTGTGTGAATGTGTGTGCGTGAGTGGCGAATGCAGGAAAAGGACATTTCAGGCCTGTCTTGGCCCTCGACATTGTTGACCACGACCTCTGACCACCTCCAACCACCCTAGGAGCCTAGGAAACAATCCTTTTTGTTCATTTTTGTCCATTTATTTTCTTCCATTCTTCTTTTGTGGTTGTCCCTGGGTTTCCCTGGTTGTTGTCCCTTACTTTTATTGTTGTCTCTTCTCTCTCACTCCTTGTTTGCGGCTCTCGAGGTTCGAGTTGTGCAATTTTAATTGCTGTGGGAACCTCACATATGACCGGCGACTTATCAGACGGGCTTAAAAGCAATGCCGGCCGAAAGGGACAGACCAAGTGAAAGAAAGGGAGAGAGCGAAAGAGAAGGAAGAGAAAGAAGGAGATGATGGAGGGTGAGATCGTGGTGTTTGTTGGTCGTTCTCAGTCGGTATGTTGATAGGATATAAAAATGGAAAGAGGCTTAAGGACTCACAATATGCGGGAGTGAAGGAATAAAGAAAAAACGAAAAACGGGAAGAAAATGAAATGTGGTAGACACACAACCGTGAAAACTCCATGGGGCAATTAAATAGTTCCTGGAATATTTCAAGAATGAAAAACCTATACAAAAAATGTAAATAATAAACAAATATTATTAAATATTCATCGCCCGCTATAAAATAAAAAAAAATTAGAAAAAAATTCTACAAAAAATATTTTAATGAGCTATCAGTTAAAACTCAGATTTATGAAATAAAACATACAAGTAATATTACATAAATTACAATAAATTACAAAATCGAAAAATAAATAATATTAAATATTTACATAATATATATAATATACGATATATTTCCAAAATATGAAAAAATTAACTTTATTATGAAAATAAATACAATAGCTAGAAGGAATGTAATAATAACAAAAATATCCCCAAAGAAACCGAATGAGAAGAACGAAAGACAGAGAAAAATAATCGCAAATGACTCACATGAATCTATAATCAACGAGATAAAAACTGATTTATGTGTCAATTTGATATGAAACAAAACAGAACAGACACATACAGAAATATTCACATACGTATACTAACAAATAAATTAGACAAATACAAACATACAATGACTCACTTCCATAATAGAGAAACTAATACATAGAAAGGGATCTGAAGCTGTCATAGGAAAGTTTCATGAGAAGCTTCATTAATTGAACCCGTGACGAGGAGCAAGAAAAATCCAGTCAGATGGAGAACGAACAACCATCAATGAAAGAAAGAGTGAGCAAGAATTAAAGACAACTAAAGATAGGAGATGAATGATAGAGGGAGAAGATAGATAGAGGAGATAAGATAGATAGAGCGAGAAAGATAGATAGAGGAAGGAAGAATGATATGGGGTATTCCATGAATATGAAGCAGAAATAATGTAATGAATGATAAGATGTCATCTTTCGGGGGATCTCGGAATAAATGCCAGCACCCAAATAATAATGACAATCACATTAATTGATGCGATAAATCTTTAGTTTCAGGCGCTGACTTTTGCGTCTGACGTGATGAAAGGATATCAAGGAAGATTTCTTGTTACATATCTACATGTGCCGAGAAGTCACGTACGATTCTGAGATGTTCTGAAGAATTTAGGGAGGAAAATATGAAATTTCGGAAGAATATAAGATAGCATAATAATTTGTAAATAAAGAATTTATGAATAAAAAATAATATTTAATTTACAAATGGAAATAAAAATTAACATTTATTTTTTTTTTTTTTTCAAATGACCACAAAAAAACATAAAAAGAAAAATATTATACAAGTATTATTTTATTTAAAAAAAGCACAGAAAAAATTATATTATATACATTTTTTAGTTCAAATTTATTTTCAAAAAAAAAAAACAACTAAAATTGATTTGAAACAATTCATATTTTAAAAAATACATTATAATTCGAAAACTAATCGAGGTCATTTTTAAAAGTGTCAGTAACATCGAAAATGAAGTTATCTCCGAAGCTCTCACTTTAAAGCTTTTCTTATGCAAAGTCCGACAGGCCTTCGTGTGAAAAAGAAATGAACTCGCTCGTTATCTCGACTGCATTAAGTATGAAATTTATTGATTTTCTGACACTTGTTTCAGAGCTTGCGTTCTCGCGTTTTGATGTCGTTATGATGATGGTGGAAAAAGACTCCTAAAAAGCTGATTATATGCGTGCGTCATAAATTAACAGATTTAATTTCTTTATAATCCATGTTAAAGAGAGGGAGGGAAAGAGAGGGGAGAGGTTGCCTTAGACAGCTGCCTGCTATAACTGTAAATTCATTTTAATAATTAAAGCAAAACCCTGAAAGAGAGAGAGAGAGGAGAAAAATCGAAAATCATGAAAATGTTTTTAATTCTTTCTATGTCTCATTATTTTATTTTTATATTATTAGTTTTTTTTTTGGTTTTTTTCTCTATCTTTGGGGTCTTTTTCTCCCTCTTGTCCTCTTTCTATATTTTTTTTTACACTCCTCTTCTTCGTCTCCTCTCCCTCATCCTCCATTCTCAAGTACCCGGCATCCAATAATCATAAATTTTTACTCCAAATTGGGTCATTACGGACGCTTAGTGTTTCGATCTGCCCTCTGGACTTCGGCCCCCCTCCCCCTCACACACCCGCCACTGTCCTGCATCAGATTCCCCTCTTCCCTTCCCCTTTGCATTCCACCACCTCTGCTTCCCCTCGTTGTCCCCTCGCTTCTAAATTTAATTCTATTTTATGTAGTTTTTTTTTATTTGTGGTTCACCATCGTGGGGTCCACGAGATCCAGGGTGGTCTTAATTATCGGTTGTTATTGGGTCTGGGGTTTTTATATTTGTGTTGTTATTGTTTTTGTAATATTGTAGTTGTTGTATTTAAACTTGTTGTTCTTGTTAATATTGTTGTTATTTTTCTTGTAGTTGTTATTTTTCATACTATTGTTGTCTTGTAGTTCATATTATTGTTGTCTTGTTGTACATGTTATTGTTCAGATATATATTATTGTCACTGTATCTCCCTCCCTCTCTCACTCCTTCTCTCTCCCATGTTGTTTCCTTTGTTTTTATGGCGTCGTCCCCAACACTTTAAGGTCTGCTCTTAATTTGCCCTCATTGACTTCTGAAACGGTTCGCGCCTGAGTTTCTCCAAATGGTTCCGATCTCGATGCCCTCCAAGCCCTTCATCAGTCAGTCGAATCGAATCGAATTAAAGATCGTCATGGAGTCATAAGTAGATCTTCTCATAAATTAGCATCCTCACTTGACGCCGTCGTTGTCGTCATCATCGCTTTGGGCTTCAGTTTCATTACAGATGGTGGCAATAAAATCTCGATATTTTCGCCTCGAGATTAAATCGAATCAGATGGGATCGGATCGGGTTATATAGGGGGCATTTGGGTTATATCGTGAATCAAGAAATTATTGAGAAAATTTAAAGTGTGTTTCTTCTTTAGAAGATACACAAATTGGTAATTAGTACATTTTCTTCAAACTCTTTGGAAAGTATATGTTAATGGTATTATTTTTTAAAATTTAAAAAAAATTAATAATAAAAAAAAAATCTTTAACAAAGATTTTCTAAATTAAATTAGTTTGATATAAAACTAATTGTTATGATAAGAGAAATGTATTTTATTAAATAGAAAATTAACAAAAAATAGTTTTATATACAAATATTTCTACAAAAAAAAATTTCTACAAAATATATTTTTAAATCTTTATTTCCCTAAAAAAATAACAACATTTTCTGTTTTTTTTCTAAAATTTGTTTTCACTTCTTTTTTATAACTTTTATTTCTATAAATTCTTCCTATGTTTTCTATAATATATTCTCATTTCTTCAATACTTTTTATTTATTTTTTTTTTTTTTTAGCTCTTCTCTCTCGACTCCTCGTAACATGACAAGACCTCTTCAATGGATTAAATATAATCAGATCTTGGCGACAGAAATTATGATATCAACGACGTGGAGGAGGATATCGAACGGGGGGTGATGAGGGATAGAAGGAAAAGAAAATGAGAAAAAGTAGTGGATGAAGGAGCCGACACGAATCGAGTAATATGCAAAATTAGTTGTCGCGCCGTGAAGACTTCTCGCACCAGACCGGACTCGTGCTGAGGTGGAGGAAGCGATTGAGCAAAGGCCACCGGGGATAAGGAGAAGATGGGTGAGACAGGGAGTGAGGAAGAGAAAGAGGGATCGTGGAAAGGAGAGAGTGGAGAAACGAGGGAGACAGTTAGGAAACGAGGGAGACAGGAAGAAGTCGGTTGGAGTCCACAAAGGAGGCGTCATTCGTGGCGAGTGTCGCGACAACATGCCGACACAAGACCAATGAATGGATGGAACGGCGACGGCGACTAGTGTCGCCAACATGCTGTGCAATCGCAGTCGGTGCCGGTGGCAACATCGTTCATTCGGACCATTTGACGCCCGCCGCCAACATGTTCAACAAGAACAACAAGTGGAGAAGAAGAAGATGACTACAACAACAATTATGACTAGTTGATGGCATTGACAATAACAACAGTGATAATGACAACAACAAAAATGACAATAATAATAACAACAACAACTACCAAACCAATTACCACAACAACATTAACTATGGAGACTTTTACGATATCAACATGGGAGAACAACTTCATTGAGCAGAATGAAAAGAGAGAAACAACAGTGTAAGTAACAACAACAATAACACCAATAAATGACAATAATGCCAACAACAAAAAATTACAACAACTACATCAACAATACTAACAACAACAAATCGAGTGCAATATCAATGAATTTAGTGGAAAAATTTAATGAAAGTCGTTTCAAGAGAAGATGATTAACAAGAATAAGTTGTAGAAGTGAGAAAAAAGGAATGAGTGGATGATGAAGAAGAAGAAGCATCAGAGAGAAGGATAAAGAAGGTTTTGGCAATAATAACAACATTTACAATTGCAACATTAACAACAACAATTTCAATAGCAATAACAAAAACTAAAAAAAGGCGACACAATTTAGATCTTGGGCTGAACTGTGAAAATGTTATGCAATTGTGAAGAACAACAAAATGTAGTAACAACAAAATGAAGTAGCTACAAAATGAACAACAACGAAATGAGCAGCAACATTATCTGCAACAACAAATTCCACAACAACAATGATCGCCAACAACATCATCATCATCAGTAGTTGTAGAAGCAACAGCTACAGTTAAATTGCTGCCTTCACACGATGACAGCAACATATCGCAATAACTATTGTTGTCAATGGTAAGATGATTTTGTTCTTGTCTTTCTATTGTTGTTGCCTCTATATTGTTGTTGCCTCTATATTGTTGTTGTCTTCTTATGGCTCTTGCTCTCTAAAGTTGTTGTTTTTGTTGCTGTTGCACTGCTCCCCGCTGGCGACATCGCCAATTTCACTTCGGACTTCGGCTCTTCTCATTCGCTGACACTCGTAAATTGCAATTTCAACACCAGCAACATATGCAGTAACAGCAACAGCAGCAGGAGCAGAATCGACGACGTCTTTCCTATGGTAATGAGTTCATATGACCTAACAACAAAAACAACAATTGTAAGAAGAACAACAACAATTGAAAGAACAACAACAATTATTGTATGAACGACCACAATAACTGTAAAAACAACAACAATCCCAGTAACAATCATGAGCCACATTAACAAAAACAACAATTCATCAGGAAAATACGTCAAGAAAATGACGATTGTGTGGAAGACGATGGTGAGGCGATGATAATGATGGTGGTGAGGTGATGATGATGATGATGGTGGTGAGGTGATGATGATGATGGTGGCGAGGTGATGATGATGGCGAGGTAGTTATGATTATGTTTAGAATGATGAAAACTTCGAAATTTCATTATCTAAAATAATCTATATTATAATTTTTCTAAATGATCGCAAAAAGAAGATCTATTTTCTTTTCTAATACTCTCCTTAGGCCTTTTCACAGACGATCCACCTTCACATGATCCATCCACCTTCTCAGGATCCATCCACCTTCTCATGTCCACTGATCCATCCGTCCACACCAGACAGACCACCAGACGTCCCAGACGTGGTCCGAGATCAAAGAAAGAAACACATTCATCACGAGACACGGACGTCGTCGGACTCACGGACATGGAGGTGATGATTGGGAGAATGAGGAGTGGAGAAGAAAGAAAATAGGGTGAAGAGAGCGTGGAGAAGAAGGCGAAAAAAAGCGACCCGCATAGACATCTAAATTAATTTAGCGCTTCTTCTCATGCTTCTCCTTCCGCAGATCCAGACAATGAACCAACGTCGAGCCTCTAGAGAAGAGAATTCGCATTAGCGAATCATAAGTGTATGAAAGAGAGGGAGTGAGGAAGAGGGCAAAGCGAGTGCATGAAAGGAAATGAAACCATGTTCATGTTCACAGAGACAGACAGGCGGACAGACAGGGAGACAAACTGAGAGACAGACAGACGGATAGATAGACAGACAGATATAACGACATGACGTCGCATGCGAGCACATTTAGGCAGAGAATTATAACTCATAATGTCAGCGAGATGCCGCCGGAGGCTCCTCAAAAGCGATGCAACTGAAGGTGGTAAGGAGGGAGGGAGAAGAGAGAGAAATAAGGGAGTGAGACAGAAAGAGATAGATCGCAAGAGAAAAAGAAAGAAATGGAAAGAGATCAACAAGAGACTTTTAGCGACTCGCTTTCTTCAAGAGAGTTTTTTTCTGTCGCCTCGGTTTTATGTCTTTCTGCCCAGAGGTCCAAGTGATCGTTCTTCTGTCTGTCTGTCCATCTGTTTGTCTCTCCATCGCTCTGTCTGTGTCTCCATTGGTCTATCTGTCTGTCACATCGCCTCATGTCTGTCTCTCCTCCCGCCTTTCCGTCGCCCATTTGAACACGTCGCCTTTCAATTTGCCGGCGTCCGACTCTCGTTTCACACCACGTTTTGGGGGTCAGGCTGGAGTCGGTCTCTCGATTCATCCATCGATCTATACATCGTTCCCTCCATCCATCCCTCCATCGTAATTACGTCGTTGTTCCGATGATGCATGGGTTTTTTAAGTATTTTGCAGCCTATGGTTGTAATTGCTTATTAATGTGAATTCTGGATGGTGTTGATTTTGTTTTGGTGGCGTTTGTCTTCTTCCTAGTTGTTGTTGTTACTAAAATTGTTGTTCGCCATCGCGTCGCCAACATCATTGAGCAGTTGCCATCATCATAATGATCATCATTCACTCACACTCATCGTCTCATCGTGTTAAATTTATGCTGATGCGATTTTGCAATTAGTTCACGTTTAATGCAAAGTGTTGACTGACAATTGCTGGTGGTGAAGTTGTTATTATTGTTGTTGGAATGTGTTTTGTAGTTGTTGTAGTTATTGTACATTTCTTGTTCTTGTTATTACCAGATGTTTTTATTTTATGTTGAAGTCGTTGTTATTGCAAAACATACACTTAATATGTTTTGCAATTTTGATATTAAATTTTTTTTGAATATTTTCGTAAATAATTTTTTATAAATTTTTAGTATTTTTTTTGTTTGGAAATTCGTATTTTATTAGTTTTTTATTTAAAAATATTTAACTTCTGAAAAGATTTTTCAATTATTTTTAAAATATTTTGTTTTTTTTATTTATTGAGAATTTTTTTATTTTTTTTTTTTTTTTTTTTTTTTTTTCAAAACTTTCCTACTCCCATATTTCTGTTCTCGCTAATATTATTTATGCGATCACTTAGAGCCTCCATTAATAATTTCTTTTTATAGATTTCACCAACTCTGCTTTTGATCTCCCTTCTTATGGGATTTTGAGATGCATTTTTAGCACTCTTTGATCATGCGAATATAGTTTTTGTCAACGCGGAAATATCTTAAGTAAAATGATTATGAACTCTAATTGAGAGAAATTATATTTCATTTGGATTCATTGGGTTTTTCTTTCGTGAATTCTGAGTTATTTCTTTGTAAGAAATATTTTGGAATTTTCTAAAACAGAATAATATCAGTTATAAAAATCACAGAAAATTAAAAAAAAAAATAAATTTGAAATTATAATAAAAAAAATTAAAGAAAAAATCCTTTAATACTTACTTTAAAATTTTTTTAAAATAAATTTTCTGAAATTCAAAGAAAATATCCTTGAAATTATAAGGAAATTTTCTATATAATATTTGAAAATTAAGGAAAAAATCACTCAATATTCCCCTTACCCGAGTTTCCAAATGATAAACATCTAAAGTACGCTCCAACGACCAACTTAAATTGATCTTTTAAAAATCTCGTTAAAATATGATCCTCTCCTTCTCTCCCTCTCTTTCCTCATACAATCTGTCTGACGACGCCTCGGAGCCTCTGTCGACATCGGGCCACCGACCACAGACACCTTTCAATCCGTGTTGATGACGATCAGTCCTTGACCTTGACGCTTACAGTCCATCGATTTCAATATTCGTATCGAAAAAATGAGATAGAGGAGGAGGAGAGGTGAAGAGGAGAGGAGAAGAGGAGAGAAGGAGGAGAGAAGGAGAAAGAAGATAAGGTTTCTTCCTTCAGGTGTCAACTGTCAACAGTATTACATTCTTAGGCTTCATTTACACGCTGAAATGCACTTAAAAGGAATTTTCGTAAAAACAAAAAAATAACAAATAAAAAAACTGAAAATATATACAAAAAGAAAACAAGACATGAAACAAAACAAAAACAAGTAAAAACCAATGTAAAAAATGTTGCAAAAAAGAAACGAGAAACATGGCAAAAAGTAGAGAGTGAGATGGAAGCAATTTACAGACGAAACCTCGAGGGCTCTAAAAATAATGAAGTTCTCTTTGGGTTGCCACGTTGCCAACGTAGCGAAGGAAGAAGAAGGGGATAAACAAGAGGAAGAAGAAGGAGTAGGAGAAGGCCTTGAGGATCAAAATCGGATGAGAGAGGGAGGAGGAGGAAACGAGAAACATGCTTCAATAAAATATGTTTACAACATATAAAAGTGTCAACGCGCCCAGTAATTTGCAGCAGATGCAACAACAACAACAACAAATTCAGACAGCAGAAATAACAATAACAATAATTACAACAACAACAATAACAACAAAGACAGAAAACCAATCAACATCATCTGCTAACCAGAAACAACAAATAACAACTAGAATAAACTAGTTCGCAACAACGTCTCGGAAAACATTGGCAATAACAACAAAAACTAATGATTGCAACACGGGGCAAATGATGACTAAAACAATAATAACAACAAAGCAAGAAACAACAGCAACAACCTCATCTTCACTAGCAATTACAACAACAACAATGTCGACGATGACAACAACATCCGACACTTGATTTCGCAAATCGAATGAAAACGCGTCGGTCGTCGTCATCGTCGTCGAATCCTTGACCATGGTCATGAACATCTTCACTCCTTCCTTCTCTCTCTGTCTCTGGTGAGCCTCTTGGTATTCACTCAGTCTGTCTCTCTACTCTACTCTACTCCCTCTCTCTCTCTCTTTCTCGCCATCTCCAAGGACCTCGTCCTTCACCCCGCCTCAGTCTAATTAGATTTGTGTCACAACGCATGGGGTTTAATTATTCATTACTCGTTACGAAACCGGTTACGTCGCAACGCTTTGCATTCATTCGAATGTCCGTGTGTTCTTGATACGCCGTCGTCGGTCCAACAGATTCGGCCCCCGGGTCCCTCTTCCATCGATGAATGGATCGAAGTCATCGGTTAAAATTGTTGTTCAGGAGATCAGGAGATGATGGTGAGGTCATTAATACGAAGAGGTGAGGATGAAGAGATGAGGATGAAGATATGAGGATGAAGAAATGAGGATGAAGAAGTGAGCATGAAGACATGAGGATAAAGAGGGGAGGATGAAGAGACTGGTATAAAAAGAAGTCTGACTCCAGATGAATCGTTGAAAGGAGAGAGGTTGTTGCATGAGGATGAGAAATGAAGGATAAATATTACCTCAGTATGTTGATTAAGAGCTAATGATCTTGTCAATACATGAAATTGGTAATTGTTTTCACATGGGGACAATAATTTCAAAATATTTATGTAAGTAGTAGATTTTTCCCATAAGGAACTGAAATTAAAGCTAAATATTTATTTTTAAAATTTTGATTTGTCTAATATATTATGGTATTTTTTATAGAAAAACAATACAACATTTTGAAAATTATTTATTAAAATTAAATATTATTTAAAAAAACTAAAAACTTAATATGAGGCTATACCCCAATATATGTATATAATTAAAAAAAAACTGTAGTTAAATAAAATCAAACACAAATAAATGAAAAAAAAAATAAAAACAAAATTTAATGAAAATAAAATTTTTTGTAAATAAGTTCATATCAAATGATGCACTTTTTACAGATTCTTTAGAATTACTTATCTTTATTTTATTTTTAATATTTATTTTATTTTTAATATTTATTATATTTTATTATATACTTTGTTTAAAAGGCCAAACGGAATCGAACTATCTGAAAGAGGAGACAACATCAAAAGCTGATTCAATCAGAGCGAACGATTCAGGCGTCAGCGACGCCAATTGCTTAATCAACCTGGCGCGAAGGACATCAAGGAGCAGCAACCAGTTCGGCTGGATTCACCTAGTGTGAGGGGTTTCGTCTTCTCACTTCTGTCTCCTTCTGTCTCCTTCTGTCTCACTCCTTACTCTTCGCTCTTCCTGTCTCTTTCCATCTTCATCCTTTAGAACCCGGCCGACGTGTTAAACAGTTGCATTTAAACGAGTTGTCGAGTTGATTCTCATTTGATTTCATTGCACTGAGGTTGTTGTTGTAGCCGATGTTGTTACTCATGTTGTTTTTGTTGCTCTCATAGTTTTTGTTGCATTTGTTGTTCTAGTAGTTGTTGCTATTCTTGTTCTTGCCATCGCTGTTGAAGCTTTTATTGTTGTATTGATTGGTAATCATTGAAATGTTTTAATTCTTTGCCATCGCCACCGTTGCCGTTGCTGCCTGCTGCAGTCACCGTGCAGCGTTGCCAGATTGGTACAACGAAACGACGAACGGGTGAACGAGTTTCGATGTATTTAATAAAGCGATGAGTTAATTTAATTTAACTTAAATCGCTTCGAAATTCATGATGAAGAGAGAATGGATGAGAGAGAGAGAGAAAGAGGGTGAGAGGAATGTGGAAAATGGTTTGGAAGGATGAAGTTGGTCAGGGGGAGGAAGGAAGAAGTTCAGGAAATTGATTGTCAACGTTTTTGAAATTAACACTTCACACTCACACACACACATGAATGACTACTACATGAATACAGGGTGAATTTAAAAAATAAATCAATAAATAAATTAATATAAAATAAATTAACATAAAAAAAATATTAACACTTAAATAAAATTAAAGAAAAATTATAAAAAAAATTTAAATTATAAATTTAAAAAAAATGAAGTAAGAAAATCCTCTTCTGAAACCCCCTGTTTCTTCTCGACAAACATTCCCTTCAGATTTTTTAATTCAATTTACTTCACTTTGTTATTTCTCCCGTTGTCCTTTTTCTCTCATCATTGTATCCTTTTATTTACAAACATTTTTGCTTTACATATATCTCTCTTTCTCTCATTTTATATCTCTCCCTCCCTCAATTTATCTCTCTCCCTTTCTCTCGCTGTCACTTATCGTTGATATGTAACCGAGGGAGAGAAAGAAAATTTGATTTAAAAATATAAATAAATTTCCATATGAGGTTAAATGGTGAATTAAGTGAAAATACCAAAGGTTTCGCATATCTGTCGCATCGGTCAGCGGACACGCCCAACGACCGTATATTCGAATAGTTGCGGTGAAAGATGAAAAGGAAGGAAAATTCAAAGAGAAACGGAATAATGGATCTTCTTTCTCTTTCTCATGTTCATTCGGAATTGCATATATTGATAAATATTGACTTTTATAAAATATATTTTTTAATATAATTTTCGATTTAATCATAATTTGATTATTAAATAAATTTTTCATAAATGTAATACTAAAATTAGAACTCTTCATAATTTTATTTATTTTATTTTAAAACCTATTCCTGATCAATTACTTTTTTATGTCCTTATTTTTTGCAAAATCGACATCTGTTCAAAATTGCACGCCACAGCTAAAGAGAAGGAAAATAATGAGAGAAAGGCATTGGCAGGATGGTGGGCGGTGGAGAAAAAAATTCAAAAGTAGGCCTCAGGCAGATAATTGAACGACAACCTACATACACATAAACACACACACTCTTCTCTTTTAGCCAACGTCGAAACTGTTTATTACATCGTTATTGGACTAATTCAATACCAATAGAAACAACAACAATAGATAACCGCTGCGCAGCGTTGCCAATGAATTTCATTAAAAATCGAAGAACATGAAAATTAATTTCCAAGAAATAAATAAAAATGCATGAGAAAATTCGATGAAAAGAAGCGAATTAAAAAAGTAGAATATTGAATAGAAACAATAAAAAAATCAATGAAAAGGAAAAAAATCAATGAAAGAGAAAAAACCAACAGAGAGAAGGAAATTCATCGGAAAGGAAAAATTAACAAAAGAAAAAAATGTAAAAGGATGACAAAAAAAATCGACACATGGAAAAATAGCAAAAAATAAATAAAAGTACAAAATAACGAGAAAAATGAACCAAAGGAGAAAATTAACCACAACATGGCTTGGAGACAGCGATAGAGCTGAATTGAATTCCGCTGAATTGAATTTAGCCGCGTTGATTGCCCGCCAGCGTTTCGCAAAAATTATAAAATCGAATCAATTTTCGACTTAGGAAAAAAATACGCAAAATAAAAATCCATCTGTGGGTGTTTGGGTGATTGTAGGTATGTGTTGGTGTGTTCATGTGTGTGTGTGTGTTCGTTCGAAGTCGAGCAGGAGAAAATTAAATATTGACAACTTAATTTGCGGCGTTGCCAGCGGGCCGTGACGATGTGGCGACATCTGTCTTCACGTGTGTATACAATGTATACATGTGTTTGTGTGTGTGCATCGATGTGTTTGAATGTGTTTTCTTAATTTCTACACATGTGGAAAATTCGCTGAAACCTTTTAAATTTATGCGAATAACTTAACTTTCACACACAATAACAAGAGCAACAGCAACAAAATAAAAACAACAATAACAACCGCAACAACAAGAAAAATCGAGTACAAAAATACCTTCCGCCCACCTGTTGTTTGTAGGCGGGTCGATGTGGGCGTGAAACACATACATTGACATTTTAAGGTGTTTCATTATTTTCACCAAAACATGTGGAAGCAATGTTTGCGAATGTCGCTATTTCCAGGAATTTCTATGGTTCGCTTAATTTGCGCAATTCAGCAGGTGCTGAATACGATTCGGATCAATTGACGTATTTTCTGTGTAATTTTATTGGTGTTTTTTACCCTGACCCTACCCTGACTATGATCATATATATATGAAGTAAGTAAAATATTTTATAAAAAAATCAATTAAAACTGGAATTCAGCTGGAGCTGAATAAAATATCTACTTATTTTTCTCACCATGCTTCATGAAAATAGATCATTTTTCTAATTCAGCACATTCTGAACTAAATCTAAAACATATTCCATCATTAATATTATATTTTTCCTTACTAAAATTCATTATTATTGCAATTCAGCATCGAATAATTAGTAAAAACATTAAAAACAAACTGGGGGCGACGACTGAATGTTGGTTGGGAGGTGGGGGATGCCAGACGAAGACGAAGAGCTCGACGGATGTTGCCACTCGGAGGAAATCATAAAAGTCCACAAAATTTCATTTGCGTCGAGGAATGTCAAAGCGAATGGAACGTCAACGCCTGAGGGCCACACACACACACGGACACGCACGAACCGATCACCCACACTAGAGGGCGTAAAAACGAGATGGAAAAATCGACAAAAAGACGGCATTTGTGATGAAATTTAGAGGAAGGGAAGTGGGAGGGAGAGAGAGATGGAGAGAATCTGTATGAATTGTTTTGTGATTTCGAAGGCAAGAACTCGCATGTTTTACAAGCACTAAAATTGCATTTTTCACATAATACAGTGAAGGTCATAAAAATGCGTCCATGCAGGCAGCTGCCTTCTTTTCTTCCACACACAAACGCACATATGCAAAGAGACCGTTCGAGAGATGAAGATGAAAACGATGCAGAAGGAGAATAAGAAAAGGAGGAGGTGGAAGAGAGGAGGAGGAGGTTGTAAAATGGAACGCATGAAGAGGAGAAGAGAAAATGCCTGCGAATGTCATAAAAGACAACAAATCACAATAGATCTCTGTTTTGAGGGCTGACACGAAGTTGTTGTTGTGATTTTTGATGTTGCCTTTGCTGTTGTCTTTGTTGTTGTTTTTGTTGTTGTCTGTGTTGTGATTTTTGATGTTGCCTTTGTTATTGTCCTTCTTTGTTTCCTTTATTATTCTTGTTGTTATTTTTGTTGCACTGTAAAAACAACTATAAAAATTAATATTGAAAGAAATTTTTTCGTAAACTTATAAATTCTTTCAATGACTTTTACAACACCTTTTACAATACCAAAACCAACTCCTCTTCCTCTTTCACCTCTCCTCCTTCTTCACCACCTTCTCCTCCTTCCTCATGACCCCCAGAACCTCATTTAGTTACCGCAGAAGTGTCCGGGGTCCAAACGTTATTTGACCCAAATGAGAGGCTCATAAAAAAAATAGAAAACATATTTTTTTTTATTTTTTCCAGAAGGTTGCACACATTTTTGATGATCCATGGAGAATAGAGGAAACAAATTTATTGTTGCTTGTTTTCTTGTTTTATTGTCGCATTTGTTGTCTCCACCCTCTCTATCTCTTTCATTTGTTTGTTTCTTTGCTCTTACTACTTCCTCCTCTTTCGTTCTCACTCCTTCTTCCTTTGTTTTTTTCTCACTCCTTCCCCACTCTTCACTAACATCAGTTGGTTTTCACAACAAGCAGATGTGATTTATTTACGATCGAACTCAAAGGCTAATCAGGGCTTCGAGAGGAATGAGAGTGGATATTGAGTAGGATGGCACGAAGAGAGAGGGAAAGAGAGATAGAGAATGCATTGAATGCAATGTGTAAATTGTTATAAAAGTTGGTTTTGGAATTTGAGCCTTTAGTTTAGCCACAGTTATTGGAAACTAGAATTTCAAAGTGATTCCTTCATCAATCCATTCGCCCATCGAAAAACTCCAATGCTTCATCTTTCGACTAACTTACTCCCTTTCTCCTTAAACTAACTCCAACCCTTTATTCTTCACTCATCCTCATCCCTTCGTCCTTCTTCTAACTTCAACTCTACCTCCTTGGACTAACTCTAACTCTATCTATCGTGGACCTCCGCGATCTGTTCGTCTCTCTCTCGCTCTCCCTGTCGGCGTGTCGGCTTTCATCTGGTCGTCGTCTGTAGCCCGATGGCTCGATGTGCGAAGGAATATTTAAAATTAAGTTCAATGTTTGCGACGCATGTCGTTTGTGGCCCCTCGGCAACAGGAACAACGTGGAGAAGCGACAACAACTTGCCAAGAATTACAACAAGAACCAGTAATGAACAACAACAACTACGTGTAATGAACAACAACAACTACGTGTAATGAACAACAACAACTACGTGTAATGAACAACAACAACTGGGAATGAACAACAACAACTGGATGTCTGTCTGACTGACAACGTCATCGGCAACATCATCACCAACATCGGCGACATCTGAGGGAAATCGCGAGCCAGAGGGAAATTGCAATGCGTCTCGATGCGATTATGATGATGCATCGCGACGGAACGAGTCAGATGGACAGAAGGACAGAGACAGACATACTGAGAGACAGAGAGTGAGAGAGATAGACAGATGGAGGTAGGACATGCGATCGGTTCGGGTGACAACAACAAGAACTAAACCAATAACACCAGCTACATTAAGGCGACAACCAAACCAAGGCGACAGCAACATTTTCAGAAGGACGATGAAGAGTGAGAGAGAGAGAGAGACGGAGGGAGTGAGAGGGTTAAAGAGAGATAGTGTGAGAGACTGTGAGGAAAACAGGGAGGAGGAAAACTCATCATCGACCACTTGGTCTAGAGACGTCTGATGCATTTGACACTTGCTGCTAATAAACGAGCAGCATGCGACTGTTGCTGGAGGGTGATGAGGCTGAAGGATTGAGGAGGAGGAGAGGATGAGGAGGAAAGGATGAGGAGGAGGATAAAGGGAGAAGTATGGATGAAGAGGAAGGAGAATGGTTGAAGAGGCAGGAGGATGGCTGAAGAGGCAGGAGGATGGCTGAAGAGGAGAGAGAAAGAGGAAACCCAAGCAGATCATCAAAGGGGAAGAGGCGACAAGTATCAAATGGAGCAGAGCTCGTCGGAGACTTCGAACTTCTTCGGGGCGGCCTTTGAAGATCAACGTCAACAACATCGTCATCCTCGTAATCATCATCGCCATCGCTATAGTCATCGTTAATGTGAACGTCATCGTCTTCAACTTCAACATCATCATCAACTTCATCATCGGTGGCGTGATCCTCATTGTCGAAAGAGACGCCTCTTTGATGATGTCATGATGTGCAAATTGATTCTTTGTATGGTGAATTCGACGTCTCTTTGATGTGGTAAAGATATGAGAAAAAGTTTTTGAAATTTAATTAAAGGGTTTGAGTTTAATTTAAAATATGATATGACTAAAAAAATTGAACAAAATCTTAAAAATAATAAAATCATATAAAGAAAATAATATAAAAAATAAATAAAATAATATAAACCAAAAAAAGAAAAAGAAACAACATAAAATAATGTAGCATTAAATTCAATAAACCTTAACGAATTTAAATAAAATTAAACAAAATCTGTGAAATAAAATAAAACAAAAATTAAATAAAAACAAATATAATAAAATCAAATAAAGCAAACAAAAAATAAATGAAAGAAAATCAAATAATACAATATAAAAAAATATGATCAGGGGAAGCCTAATTAAATCAAATAAAATCGAAAAAATGCAATTTTGTTATTAATTTTACTAAAATAATGAGATGAAAATAAAAAAATAGCACAAAATCCTCTCCTTCACCACAAAGACTTACGAAAAAATCTCTTCAGGTCACGAATAGACCACGAAGCATCCACCTTTTGGGTTACAGAGGCGACCTCGGTCGCATCAGATCTTTCAAGAGCCGCAAAAGGCAAGCCCACTTCACCTCCTCTTCTTCGCAATCGTCTTCGACTTTGAAGAGACCTCTCAAGAAATTAACGAGCCGCTGACAACCGATTGCCAACCGAAGCCGAGCAACACGTGCAATTTTGCAATTTATTTCACTTATCCTCTTTCAACATTTGCGTTTGTTTTCGCTATTTATCTTTGATTCTTATTTTATTTATTTTTTCTTAACATTGAAATAAATATTTTTTCTTGAGCCTTTTTTTTCAAGATACAAACACAAGTGGCGACATCTCTTTGATCTCTCCAGTTTAATTAGCCGCTGGCTTATTATCTGCGAGTGAAACAAAGCAAACGTGAGGGGTCATTTATTTTTAACCCACGGACATTACAATAAAAATATATAAAAATAAAAAATATATAAATTCACATAAAAAAATATAAATACAAAAAATAAATACAGCACATTAATAATATTTTATCATAAGTTAGTTAAATTTTAAAAATATAAAATTTCTGAATATAAATATACGAAAAGCATATAAAAATGAGAATATTTCATAATATCATAGCAAACGTGAGAGTTCGTTTATTTCGAAATTAAAAATAAATACACATAGAGAGTAAAAACACAATAATAAAAATTTTGATGAAAAATAAATAAAACAATTAACAATTATTTTTGCCAATATAAAACCAAAAAAAAAATGTACAGAAATGTTTTTCGACCGAAAAAGTATTAAAATAAAAAGTAAAATTAAATAATTAAAACTTTGAAGAGAAATATCAAAAAAATTATGAAAGTAAGTTATTTTTATTGAACAGAATGAATATGAAAATAAAAATCTTAAAAAACACAATATTACGACTAAAAAATTCCCGAAGGAAGAAGGAAAATAAACAACAAAAAAATGTATGACGAAAATGCGGCGACGAAAAACTGATCTGATGGATGAAATCGCGAAAAGTCAAAGTTGGCGTCGACACTGGATGCCAATTTCTCGGTCTGGCAACTTCGGATACTCGCACGTGGTTGAGGAGGCCGGAAGGGGGGCGAAAGGGGGCGGTTGAGGAGGTGTGTCGAGTGCAAGAGTCTGAGTACGATACGAGGAACAAGAGTACGATATGAAGAGTCGGAGTACGATATGAGGAGCCACGAGCGAATTCATAAATAATTCATCTTGCGGAAACCGCTTCATATGCGCAAGATTTATTTTCAGAATTAATAAAGGGCAATAGATACATCATTAGCACAAGTGGCAGGCAGGAACGAGGCGAGGGAGTGGGGGCGGAGTCGAGTGGGCGTGCCATCGTCGTCTGTGTGTGTGGCATTTAGTGACACCAACACACACAGACTCAAGCCCAAATCGTGGCAGACGAGTTTGCAATTTTTTTTTGTGCTCTTTTTTTTGTATTATTATCGAAGCGAAAAGTCAGGAGGCGGAAACAACATGATTCTTCTTAATGATCTCCATTATAGCCTTTGAAAATCGGATGATTTGTGATCATGATTAAATTTCGATCATCATAATCGTAAATTAATATCACAAGTTGTTATTTAAAGTTTCATTAGGAGTTTAATTCAATAATTTTATCAGGCGTTTAGTAAAAGTTCAATTAAAAGTTGCATCATTGGTTTCATAATTAGTTTCTTAAATAGTTTCATCAAGAGATGCATCCAGTGTTTCATCAAGAGTTTTATCAAGAGTTTCATATTTTGTTTCATCAACATTTTCATAAAAAGATTAATTAAAAGACACATTATTTCTTTAATTCATAATTTTTCCAAATTCCACTTCTATGAAAAATCTTTTATCGTCCTTTCCCCTGCCTCTATCTCACTCTCTGTCTCTCTCTCTCTGTCCTCTGATCCTCTAAAATTTCAAATTCAACCTCGTTAAATTTTAATGTTTAAAAACACCTCCCAGCCTCGCCTTCAGATTCTTCACGATCGCTTCATTTTATTTGCATCTTGCTGGAGTTGAAGTGTCATAAAGCAAGGGAGAGCCACACAAACAGATAGACAGACCGACAGACAGACCGACCGAAAGTCAGATAGTTAGATAGATAGCAAGATAGATAAATGTCGACATAAAACTGACACGTCTTGCGAACAGATGTCGTCGCACACTTGTCACGCCTGCAGGACGGATGTGGTTTGGCAGCACGAATGATTTCTTTTATCTTCCAAACTCCAAGCTAAAACGACCTCCTTCTCCCCCTCTTTATCTCAATCACTCTCTCTCTCCCTCCAACTCCCTCAATCCCTTTGCTTATTTTTAAAACTCGTGACGATTTTTAACGATCGTTCGTTATTTTAGAATCCGGAAACTCTTAAATCAATATGTGTACGGAGTTTACGATCGCACAAGAAGTCAGAGGAATCGGAGAGTCCATGAGTTGGAGTTATAGGGGAATTCATGATGGTACAGTTAGAGGAACAGATCATCCATTAGTCATCTTGGTGCTATCGAAATAAAAGAAAACAAGAGTATGTGGAGATAAATAAGAGTCATATGAAATTATTAAGATGAGATTAAGGTTTATAAAAATTCAAATTTAAAATATTAACAGATTATTTCAATCATCTGAAATAGTTTTATTATTTCAATAAAATTTGTAATCCTAACTCGCAATATTTTTGTGTTAGTTTTGTGTTATAAAATTTTAAAATCTCAAATTATGTTAAAATTCCAATTGATATTTAAAATTTTATTGATCATATTCATTCATCTAGATCAAATTTTGTGTTCAGGAATTTCGATATTTGTATTTTTCCTGGAAAATTTTTGAACCTTTCCAAAAAGATCGCAGACCAGGCAACACTTGGTTCCTTGAACAAAAAAGACAAAAAACATAACCCAAACAAAATTCGAGAACAGCAAAAACTAAATTACCAACAACAATGTGAACAAATGGCTAAAACTAGAAGAGGAGACGAGGCGAAAAACTCTCATCACGATCGGAAAAATGCTACTGCTTAATCAGGCTCCAGACTACAGCAACAATAACGACGACGTCTATTTAAACCATTCTTGTCGCAGTTACTGACGCCAATCGGCTCCCACCCGAGGTTGCCTTCCACATGATCCTCATCCTCGTTCCACCTCGTTCACGGGAACCTCCTCCTCGTTGTCGGGAACCTACTCGGAAACCTCCTCGCGATCGCCTCTCAAGCTGCGACTCAAAATAGGAAGCCGACGGTTGTTGCTGCAGTGGCTTCTGTTGTCTCGCCGGCTGCTGATGATGCTTTTGTTGCAATTGCTGCTGATGTCCTTAGCTGGGGATGCTCCAAAGCATAGGAAGCCGAAGACGTAGACGACGACAACGACGAAGAAGAAATCATGATTCATGGCTCGAAGAAATAAAAACGCTCGTGACGTGGCCAAAAACGAACGCAAAACAATACGAGACGGACGAATCCAAGCAACACCGAAACCACCTTCATATCTCCATCTCTTTCACTCTCACTCTATCTCCCCTTCATCTTCTCTCTCTTTCATTTTGTGACTCTTGGATCGTCGTTTGTCCTTTTCACAGGAAGCTCGAAGACATATTAACAAAATGTGAATAAAATAAGCATTTATATCACGATCTGACTGTGGACGATCTGACTTGTTTTGTTAAAGAACCCCAAATGACAACAAGAACAACAACAACAACAGAGGACAACAACAATAAACCAGAATGACGTGAACAAATACCAAAAACAACAATAATAAAGGTAGCAACAGAAACAACCAGAAGAACAGCAATGAGAACAACACCGGCAAAAATCGCAAAAATATAAGAAATGAATTCAAAATTTTATTTCGTTTTCTCGATCAACATGAGCTTCTCTTTCGCTTGTCCTCGCCGCCTCATTCTTCTCATTTTTTTCCACGCCTCTTCCTCCTTCTCTTCTTCTCTGACCTCTTCGCGTCAACAAAGACGACAAATATTTCTCTGCATTCTCCTTCCCTCTTCTGTTTCTCTAGCCCTTGTCCATCGAACCCGATGACAATTGTCGTCTCATTCGTTGTCGTCGTCGTTGTCGCTGGCTTGTCAAAGGCGGCTCCTTCGGAATTCCAAATGAATTCACTTTGACTTTTTCTCCATCATCGCGAAATTCAACGTATTTTTATATAGAAATCAAATTTTTTTGTCTATATACCAAATTAAGTATTTAGAGTCAGGAACTTTTAAAGTTTACAAATCAAGTTATTTTGATCAAATTATGTTATTTATTTCGGTCAAATAATGTTATTTATTTTGAAGGAAAAAAAGTTTGTATTTTGATTAAAGAATTTTTTTTTTCAATCAAATAAAATTTTTCATAAGTCCTAAGATATTGAAAAAATTAAAAAAATTGAATAGAATTTTATTATTGATCACATCGATCGAGGAAACAATTTCCACTTGTCGCACAAAACGTGCTTCTGTGATGAAAACACCAAAGCGATCAAAACATTATGAAAGAATCGAGATTCACGGAGGACACGTTCGAATCTCGCCAAATTTTACAAGATCACATCGCTGAAGAACATTTCCGACATCGACAACGATGAACATGCGAGAAAAATAAATCAAATTAATAATGGTGAAAAATTGAAAAAATCACAGATAGAAAAGAATAGGATTTATAAAGAAATTTAAGTATGAATGGGAAAATATTACATGAAAAGTTTTTTTTCAATGAGCAACGCGAAGGAAAATGATTGAAAGACAACAACAGCAAAAATATTAACAACAACAGTATGATGCCATGTTAGTACAAAGTATCAAGGTTTTAAAATTTTTTCTATAGGGTCGATCGAGCAACATGATCACGTGTTGATCTCGAACAACGTGGCAATGTTAGCTAAGACATAATATTAAAAAAAAAGTAACTAAAATCGAAAAAATAATAACAACAATAAATAAAAACACCACTAAAATAACAACGAGAAGCACAAATAAAACAACAACTAGAACCACAACTTAAACAATAAGAGAAATAACAACGAAAACCACAACTAAAAAAACAAGAGAAACAACAACTAAAACACTAACCACAATAAGAATAAAAAGAGCATCGAGAACAACATAGAGTTGAAGAATAATAACATAAATTTGAACATTGTTGCACCAACAGCAGGAAAGAATGTAGAGAAAGAGCAATTGCTGTAGACACGGCTCAAAATGGTAGAAGGATGATTTAGAGGGTTAATGACAGTTCAACAGGCTACAGCAAAAATAAGAGAACTATAATAAAAACAACAATAACAGAAACTTGCACTAGTTCACGTCTCGTCACATGATGCAACACAATAAAATGTTCTGCATGATTTCGTTTGGCTTGCAATGTGTTGGCAACGCGGCGTCAAATGGAAGATAAAAAAAATGACTACCATGAAGAAGAACAATAGGAACAAGAACAACAATAGAAACAGGAACAACAGGAACAATGATACCAACAAGAATAAAAAGCCACAACAACAATGACTTCATCTCCTTCTTCCACTGCCTTCTTCGAATGCCTGGAATGCGAGCACCTCGAAGGATCCCACCGACCACTGAGAATGCTCCATAGGGCATGGATGGACATTGTCTTCAACACAACATTCTCGGAAGGCTTCGTCGTGGTAGAATCCACTGGAATTCCTTTAACCTTATGAGAGAATTTAAAGGTAAGACAAAGTTTTTGGAGTTTTTTGAGATAAAATTTCATCCAAGAAGCAGGGTTTTGATAGAGATATTACGGGAAGATTTGAGAAAAATTCCAATGTCTTATACTAACATTAAAAAATTAACTTAATCAGCTCTTTTTTGGGCCAAAGTGATGGAGCTAAAGACTTAATTTTACCTAAGACATTTTTTAATACCCTTCTCTTAACCCAATTTTGTTCCAGTACAATGGAAATAATAATCGACGATCGTCTGCGTTTTCTCTCTCTCTCTCTCTCTCTTTATAATGAGAGTCTCTGGTGAAAAAAATGTACCTCTCTAATGCCTTCAATTAAATGTGACAATTCCGAATTAGAAGCCCAATTAAGACATTTTTCATTCTCCTCCGACCCAGACAATTGCGATCCAAGTAAAATAAACCTAAATGTTTTAATTAAACCTATGATGGAAAGAGACGAGGAGAGGGAGAAGCAATTTTAAAATTAACATACGCCGTCATTTGGAATTGTTTCTCTTGCTCTTTCAAAGTTTTAATTTTTGTCACTTAAAGTTGAGAGGGAGATAAAAAATATAAGAATTCACAACAATTATCATGGGTTCTGGGGCACAGAAACAGTGGCTAATGAGGGATGGGATCGAGGTATGGAGAAAACTTGTTGCGGTTTAATTACACGAAAGACTCTAAGAAAAATGGAGAGGGGAAGAAAGTTAACGAAGAAGAAAAAGAGACCGGAAGGTATAATAGAGAGATAGAGAGGGGAGACATTAGAGATCAACCATTTACCGTCAATGAAAACAGAAGCCTACATGAATTAGCTTTCGGTATATGTGGAACTCTTTCATCTTTCTCCCACTCTCTATTTCTCTGCTTTCCTTCATTCTCTCGTACCCTTTATCACTATACCTCTCACATACCCCTACCTTTTGCATCTCTCCTCCTTCATCTCCACCATTGTCCTCTTCCCATGCGGAAGCAACTATCACTACGAGACATCTTCACTTTGTGTCTGCTAAATTAGTTTAATCGTGAGAATCACATACTGCGAGGGATCAACTATCATGCATCGCGTAATGAGCGCGAAAGAGATGGAAAATCAGAAGCATGGTAGAGTTGTAATAATTGCGGATAAATTATACTGCGGTGGAAATAATGTCACACGTGCCGTTGGCAATGGCGGCGAGGAAAGCATTCCGTGACATGATTCGAGCTCGGGTACCCTTTGATATAATAAAAGCACTTCATTTGTTATCGTTGTCTTTCCATCATTCCAGCTTTAGCTACTTTCATCTATGGTGTTGCTTTTATCTCTCTCTTGGTGGTTCTATTTCTCTTGTTGCTTCCATCTCTCTCTGTTTTATATTTCTGTGGTTCCTTGTCTTTTGTTGCTACAATCTTTTTACTTCCATCTATTTATAGTTTATTCTATATGCAACTTTTTTCTATATGTAAATTTCTCTCTACAAAATTGTTTCTTCAATTTCATCTCAATTGTAGAAATATCTTCCTCTACTATAGTCTTCTATACTCTAGTGTAAACTTTCTACTTTAACCTTGGTTCGATTTACATCCTTCTGTTCTATTAACTCCTTCTCTTCATGTGATTTTTCTCATTGTTCTTCAATAATTTCTCTATTAAGTTTTTCTTCCCATAACTTTTGACCTTTACCATCATATTCTTGATTGAATAATTTAGTTCATCATTAGTTCTCCTTCTAACATTTTCTGCTTTTCATTCTCTTTCTTTTACACTTAATCCTACAATTTTTTTCTTTTTCTCCCTCTCCCTCATGATGATTTTCCCTCTTTTTATTTCTCTCTCTCATGTCTCGTTATTCGCAATTAAGACATAACTGCTTTATTTATTGTTAGGCCTCACAATTACCTCTCACTCCCGCTACCATCATCAACCCAAGCTTGAGTTCTTCTTCTTCTGTCTATTGTCACGATCATCAGCTTCTTCGTCTTCATCTTACCATGAAGAAGACGAAGAAGCCAACGACGGCGACAATTCATGGTCGGAACCCTTTAATTTCGCTTAATTACAACGGCAGTAACACAGTAGCTGCCTATTCACTAACTATCTGTCTGTCTTTCTGTCTGTGTGTCTGTCTGTCCATTCGATTATCTTTCCGTCCATCCGTCTCTCGTTCAGTTTCTCTATATAGCTCCCTCTCCTCTTTCTGTCTCATCATGAACATCGACAACAATTGTTTAAATGCTTGCATTCAGTGTTTCGGAAGACATTTATTTAATTAGCTGAAATTCCTGTATTTATCTATCTCTGGCCTTATCCATGAACTGGGTGGTCTCGGTTTTCTCCCCCTATCTTTATTTAAAGTTACTCATTGTCTCTCTCTCTCCCCTTATAAATCATCGGATTTGCCAAGTTTTATCTAGAAAATCTCGAAAATTATGGCTGAGAGCGTGTTTTAATTACTGGCTTTAGAGTCAGAGTAAGTCAACTATTTCCCGAGAGGTGCTGCAGGTCTTACGGGAGTTGACTGCGAAGCCTTTTGCATCGAAGGTACCATAGATAATAAGTCTACAGAAGAAGCAAGTAGAATTAAATATAAGGCTTTGCTTTAATCTGGGATTTTTTGTTAAATTCTTCTCATGATAATTTTAACACCTGCTTTAAATTCTAAAGCAAGTCGAACTCTTCCAAAGTCTTCATTTATCTCTTTCTACCAATTAAAATTATTCCTCATTCGCTCATGTAAATGATTCCTGATTATCCCATATTAAATAATTTCTTTGTTCTCATTCTTCTCGCGCCACCTTTCACCATCTTGTCTATCAAATCCTCTGTCTATGTGGAATCTCTTTAATATTCTCCAAATTAATATTTCTAATTAAAAGATTCTCCAATTTTTTGACAACCATTTAATTTGTTCAGCTCAACTTGACTGCCGCATGAGAAGTGAGAAGATGGAATGTGAGTGGAGAAGATGTAAAGTGAGGGGAGGAAGATGGAGAAGAAACAAAATACATTCAATTAAATCTCTGTAATATTTCTCACTTTTTTCCCCCCCATACTCTGACAAACTCCGCCGACGCCACGCAGTCAATCGTTTGCTCGGTGGATCCGAAGAAAAACTCTTTGTCTACATTAAATGCTTTCATTACGATGAGTTCATCAGAATGAGAGGATGAGGTGGGGTTTGTGAAGGGAGGTGGGTTTGTGAGAGGGTGTAGAGGATTTCGTTTGGGTGAATCATGGGATGGGATGAATTTGATGGAAGACATCAGCGTTTATAACTGCTTGGATTATGAAGTTAATTTATCAGAAGTTAAGTTCGTATTTTTGTTGTTCTTATACATGTTGTTGTTCTTGTTATACTTGTTGTTATTATTTTGTTGTTCTTCTACTTATTATTGTTTTGTACTCACCGGAATCCCAGCCATCCATCCAACCATCTATCCATTCATCCAACCTCCCCTTACAACACCCAATCTTACGGATCCATTGAATTCTCTTCCCCAACCGAGTTCTCGTTCCATTTGATGCGAAGTCAAGCTCACCTGCTCAACTCGACTGGGTGGGATGAGGTTTCCTAGGAGCTCTATCTCTCTCTCTCACTCTCCTTCTCTGACTCCACTCATCATTTCTCAACTCATTTGATCTCGTCTTTGTGTTTGTTTCGATGCCTTTTTCGCGTTTCCATTTTATCCGGCGAAGTGAACCGGAAGCTCCAGCTCGAGAATGGCTAGTGATGGTGAAGAGGAGGAGGAGGAAGGAAGGAATTAAGGGGACGAATAAAACAAGGAAGGAGAGGAAGAATCAGTTAAGGTATAGGAAGAAATTAGGAAGGTGAAGGAAGAAACCAGCCAAGGTGAAGGAAAAACAAGGAAGGTGTAGATGAAATAATGAGAAATAAGGTAAACCAAAGAAGGAAAACCCTGGAAGGTGCGGAGGGAAAGAGAAAGGAAGTGATTGAGACGAAAGCCAGACGAGCTGAGAAATTATTAGTAGCATCTCGAGGTTTTTGTTTGGCTCCTTCGTGGCAAGAGGCAATCAGTCGGTTGGGACCGAGGGGGAGGAAGTTGGAAGAAACGATGGCTGGCCGACAGTTGCTCATCAGGTTGGCTTGTGGATGAGGAGGGCGGTGGGCGAGAGTGGGCGTGGCGGTGAAATTAATTTGAGTCCGCGCAAGATGTTGCCCTCGACAGGACGTCGTCTTGGATCGTTCTCTGGCTGGGGTGGCGGAGTCAAGTGGAATCGCGTGGTGAAGGTGGATTGGGGTGAAGTGGAGTAGAGTGGGGTGAAGTGGAGTGAGGTGAAGTGGGGTGAGGTGAAGTAGAGTGGGGTGAATTGAGTTTTCTCTGGATTTTTATCCCTCTTTCAACGGTAGAACAAAAGTTTCTTCTCACTTATTGATTCTATCGACCGTTTTCATTGTTTTCTCCCTTTGAGGTTTCAACCTCAAATTTTAATAATTTTATGTGAAGTTCTTGGTTTTCATTTGTTTTTTTTTCTATTCATTCTTTACTACATATTTTAGCCTGATTATTAAGATTTCTCTTTTTTGATATAGAATAGTACATTTTTTTTAAATATGTATATATATTTATTTCACTTATTTTTCTGTCAGATATTATTTATTATTATTTATTATTTTTTGTTGTTATATTTTTTATTTATAATAATTTTATATTTTTAATTATATTTTTTTAATTATTAAGTTTTCTATAAATAAAATTATTTTATCAATATCGATTATATTTTTAATATACTTTATTAAATAATTTCTCTTTCTATTACACAATATTCCCATCTCTCTCACCGTTCATCCGTTACCCCAATTCATCCTTCCTTCCTTCCCTCTTCCTGAACTTTAGTCCTTTCCATCGACACGATTCGACAGAGTAATAATTTCCAACTTTATCAGTGATAACGAGGCTCGCCATACAGTCATATTTTCCGAATGAAACTACAAAGTGTTCCAATCACCAGGGCTCTATCTCTTCTTCTCCCTCTATCGACCATTCCTTCTCCCTCTTTCGACCCTTCCTCCTCCCTCTTTTGCCCTTTCTTCTCGTTCGTGTCCTGGACGCTGAGGATGTAAATCCTCGAGCACACTATCGTTTATCGTCACCGGCATTTAAAGGCACGAGCGTGAGGGACCGTAGAAAGTGAGGTTGGAGGAGGATGGTGCAGAGATGGAGGGTGCGAAAGAGTGTGTGAGTGTACAGGGAAAGAGATATAGAGAGGTAGAGTATTATTTTCCGAAACACTCATTCAATATAATTGGGCCAATGGCAAACGACAAGGGTTCTTGATGCGATGGGCACGAAATTTTACTGTACAACTTTCCCCATCTCCTTCAATACCACTGACTTCAATACTCTATCCCTCTCCATCTCTCTCTCCCTCTCTATCCCTCACCATTCTCCAAAAAACTTTTCCGTCCGAAACTCAACTCGACTCTCAAAGACAAACACAATCTCTTGTTTAAAGAGAAGGAGAATACCATAGAGTGTGTGAATGAAAGAGAAAGAGAGAAAAAGGGGAGAGTTATATAAAGGGAAGGATGATGGGATTTGTTGCAAACAACACTTCGGATGCTCCACAGGAGGCGGATACATTTGGAATCCTTTGCTAGTAGGATGAGAAGAGGAGAAAGCAGTGCAGAAAGAGATAGAAGGTGGAGAAGAAGATCATGGACGAAGGGCCATTGAGATAAAAATAGAGCAAAACATGCAAAGTAAATTGGGAAGAGAGAGAGGGGAGAATACTTTATGGCTGAGACGTATATAATTACAGATAGTTTAATACACTTTCACTTTTTTATCTTCACAGTCGGGACAACACCAGCAATTATAAAAGTAACTATAACAAGAACAACATTTTGAGAACAACAACAACAATTTTGAGAACAACAATTTTTACAACAAAAATTGAAACAACAAGAACCAGAACGTGCAGATACTAACGACATCTGGAGGAAAAGTTTTACATTTCGGCAGACGAAATATGAGATCCATCTGAAAGTAATTGCAAGAGTTGAATCGCTTGCGGGAACCGGATTACGAGACAAGAGCGAGAAGGATGTAAGTGACAGACAGAGAGAGGAAGAGGAGGAGAGAGATAGAGGGATAGTAGTAGAATGACACCATAATTCTGATAGAGAGAGAACACCGTGGAGAAGAGTTGGAAATTTGTTTTGCACACTGTTTGAATTTCGAATTTTTGATGCATTTTTTTCTGTCTGTCTGTCTGTCCGTCTGTCTTTCTCAGTGTCTGTCTGTAGATTTGTCCATAGTTTTCTCTGTATATTTTTCCATAGTTTTCTCTAGTAGATTTAACTGGAGAGATGTCTGTAAATTCATCTGTAGGGATGTCTGTAAATTATTCTATAAGTTTGTCTATCTGTCTGTAGATTTGTCTATCTTTTGGTCTGTCTGGTACTTCAGGAGTCCTGTGAGTATTGTCTGCAGGGATTCTGAGAATTTTGAGCAAATTGACTCAACTATCGTAATAGTTTTGTGTATGTATTTTTTTCCTGCATAAATCGAATTTAAATTTTGAACTCAGAAAAGGTAGATTTATGTAAATTCTCATGGAATTGGAGGGGAATTTAATAATAATTGGGGATATTTATATATAATTATAAAACTTTGATAGGAATTAGACTTCTTGTTTTGATTGGTTTAATTGCAGATTATTTCGTTATTATATTCGTTGTTTTCTGTCTTTTTTCAAAGAAAACAATTTATTTTTCAAGTAGTTAATTTTCTCAAAAAACAACATTTGCTTAAATATATAAAATTTTCTGAAATATATAAAATTTTTTAAAAATTATAAAATTTTCTGAAAAAAATTAAAATTTTCTGAAAAATATAAAATTTTCTTAAAAACAACATTTTCTTAAATATATAAATACTAAAATTTAAAAATTCAAAATAATATAAAATTTTCTAAAAATATAAAATTTTCTGAAAAATATAAAATTTTCTGAAAAATATAAAATTTTCTGAAAAATATAAAATTTTCTGAAAAATAAAAAATTTTCTGAAAATATAAAATTTTCTGAAAAATATAAAATTTTCTGGAAAATATAAAATTTTCTGGAAAATATAAAATTTTCTGGAAAATATAATATTTTAAAAATTTTTATAAAAATATAAAATTTATAAAAATATAGAATTCATATAAAATTTTCTTAAAAATTTTCCAGAAAAAAATCGTTGGAAAATACAAATTTTTGTTGATGAATGAATATTTCTGCAGAGAAATCTTACAGGACCGATTCAATCCAACATGAACCAACTTTTTGCGGTCTCTTCGTGGGTTTTTTCTCTTTCTCTCATTCACTTTCTCTCTGTTCCTTTCACCCTCACTTTGTCTATTTTTCACTCTCGTTTGTTTGGCTTCTGAGCTTTTGGAAAAATGCAACCCAAATATTGCTTTTTATTTCCCACTCGAGACGAACGAATGACGATAAGTGATGCCAGCCACACACATACATAGAATCAACCACATGTATGCACACTCATACATGGGTAGAGTGGTCTCCCTCACATACACACTTACTCACACATCAACATACATATATATGTATATGTGAGGATTTTCCAAAGAAAAGCATTTAAATTAACGCTCTCGCAGACACGAACACGAATGCATTTTGCATTTGTACAACGGATTCGAAGGAGGTGAATGAAACAAAAGGAAAAACTATGAAAAATTACAACAACAACTAAAAATTCTTGAACAAAAATACGAAATCCCAACAACACGAGTCCTTTCAATACCGACAACAACCATCCGACAACAACACTAACTATAAATGCAACTAAACCAATAACAACCACCGTTGTAAGTGAGAGAACAAATACAACAACAACAACAAAGAGAATATCATACCAACGAAAAGAACAATATCATTCCAACAAAAAAAAAAAACAATATCCTACCAACAACAAGTCGCTTTATTCCATCATAACCACTAACAACAAATAACTAGACCCAGTTAAAGCAGCTTTTGGTTGTGTTCGTTGAGGTTTATCATCGCCTGTCGCATAATGCGCTCTCTCTCTCTATCTATCTCTCTCTCTCACACACTCAGACTCTCCCGCATGTTTGTGTGTGTGTGACATCCTTTTGAAAAATACTCCGCCACACGGACTCGGGTCGGTAGGGTCGACACGACTCTTTGCATTTCTATAGCGATCGAGTCGAGTTGTCGCATTTTGTACGAGTGTCGCTGGGCTTCGGAGGCTGATAAGAGTGCGCCACACCGGGCCGGGCTGGGGGGGGGCTGAAGGGGCGTGGTTCACTCACCACTCATTGCTGAATGCAACTGCAATAAAAACAACTGCAAAAACAACAGCCAAAACAACAGCAAGAACAACAACTACATCAAAAATAACAACTGCCACACCAACAATAGTCTGGATGCAAAATGGCAACGCTTTAAATGATAAGAAGTCAGTCAGAATGCAGCGATGATGTCGACAAGGATTGCACTGAGAGAAAACTTTTGATAACTTTCCATGATGTGAAAATATGAAATAATTCTATTGATTTCAAAATGAAGCAAAGTTGTAAAATTAAATTGTTATGAAGAATCAGTTAGGAACATATTTTCAGAAAAAATAAAACTTTTGAAAAAAATTAATTTTTCTGCAAAAAAAACTATTAAAAAAAATTTATTTTACTACCAAAAAAAATTTTTGAAAAAATTTATTTTTCTGAAAAAAAAACAAATTATGAAAAAAATTATTTTTCTGCAAAAAACAACAAAATTAGAAAAAGTATTATTTTTCTGCAAAAATAATATTATCTACAAAAAAATTAAATCAAACTGAAAATAATTTTTTTTTAAAAAATATGTAATTTTATTCTGAAAATTATAAATTTGTATGTTATTTGTCTACGAGCCATACTGCTGAGCAGCCAGTATGGCGATAAACTCGAAAAGACGTAAAAAACCAAAGAAGAGAGAGCTAGACGAGGGGAATAAGAGGAAGAGAGGTGAAGAAATAAAAAATAAATAAATATCCACGAGTTGTTTTGTCGCCGATGACGCAACAATTGCAACGATATGTCAGCCAGACGAACCAACAGACAGACAGACAGACATGAGAGGGAAATACACAGCCAGACAAGGAGGAAAACAGACAAATGGAGAGGAGGAAAGAGGATATGAGAGGATAACATGCAGACAGAGAGGAAAACAAAAGGCGAGAGAGGGAGAGAGGAGAGAGAGCGACAGACAATCGACCCATGGTGAGGTGTTGGACAAGTGGGCGTGGTCGAGAAGGTGGGCGATGGTGGGGACGATGGGTGGGTGGTGAAACAACCCGCAATTGTGTCCCATTCACAATAATAAATTGTCGTCTAGTGACACAATGAGAGGAGACAAAATGCGAAATTGTATAAAATGCAGCAGACCTTCGAGTCTTTTGTTGTTCTAGTTGTTGTTATTATTATTATTGTTCTTGGTATTATAGTTGTTTTTTGTCTGTTCCTCCTGCAGTCACAGGATTTCTGCATTGGCTTTACAACAACTACAACAATAACAATAATATATACAAGTTCCATTCTCCTCACATACGTTTCATATGCGACGGAACATTTCTGTTCCAATTTTAAATGCAGGGAAATTTTCATTAATTCCAGCGAAAGAGGACAGAAATACAGGTGTGAGGGAGAGACAGGGAGATAGAGAGGGAGAGGAAGAGAGAGAAAGAGAGAGAGAGAGAATGAGAGTGAGATAGAGGCATTAGGAAAGAAAGAGATAGGTAGAGTGTGTATAATGCGGTGTCATAATAAATGGAACTTGGAGCTGGCTCCAGCGAAACAGCTCGCTAGTTGGCTTTTGTAACATTTTAAGTGACTTTCTTTGGTTTTGTGTGGTCTTTTCGTCGAGGAATTGGAGGAGGCCAGAGGAGAAAGAAGGCGGAAAAAGTCAGGAAGAAGAAAAAGCAGAATAAGAAAAGAGGTGGACGAGTTTTCTCTGGAAAATAGTCGTGGGATGTTTGTTCAAATAATTTATTAAAACCAAGAAAAGTCCAGAAAGTTGAGTTTCATTGTTAAAAGGTCGATTTTTAGTAAATTTTCCAATTCTATATTTAATTTATTTTATTGATTTAAAAATAAAAAATATTATTAATGTTGAAAATGTTTTCTAACAAACTGTATTTAAATAAATCAACATGTTCTCACAACAATTTCATTCACTTCCTTTTTCTTCTTCATATTTGAATCTACCTCCAACTTTTTTTCTCTCCCTTCATCCATATATCGCTCGCTCCATCCATATCGCTCATTCTCCCTCCCTCTATCGAACTTCCTCCCACCCTTATGCATCAGCTAATATTTACATCGCCGAAACGAAACCGAATTAAAGAGAAGGAATGAATCTGAGGCCACGTGGCGCTGATTAAAAAGAGATTTTGCCCACTTCCGAGAGAAATCAGAGTCTCAAGAGAGAGAGAGAGAGAGAGAGAGTCAGAGGAAGAAAGAGTGAAGGAAGAAGTAAGAGTGAGACAGAGGGTGGAAGAAAGAATGACAGGGAGGGAAGATGGTGAGCGGGTTGTCTACCAAGATGAGACTGAGGGACTGAAAGAAGAAGATGAAGGTGAAGTGTTTGAAAATCAAAGCGAACGAAATGCGAAAACTTCAAATAAACACTTTGGGCAAATGTACGAGGGTGAAATAAAGGAACAAAAAGAAGAGGAACAACAGAAAGAACACAAAAAATGAACAACAAAAACAACAACTAAAACAATAGCAGCAACAATTTCAACGTGAAAATCACAGCAACAAAAACAATTGAACATTAACAACAACACCTCGATAACAACTCCACAACAACAACACCAATAACAGCGAACTCAACTAACGACGATGAAACAACGAAACATGTGCAAACAAATTGGCAAATATTTGCACAGGATGCGACGCCATATTGAAAGTGAAAATGGCGCTCGCGAATGGTGGAGAGAAAGAGACAAAGGCAGACAGAGGGGGGTGGCAACGCTAACCTGAACTCAGCGGAGAAGGTTTCGCGACTCGCTGGGGTGGAAGAGAACACAACAGAACCGAAGAACAGAAGTCAAACAATAGATAAGAGCTTGGATTAGTATGTTAAAGCGCGACGACGTGCGAGATCGAGATCGAAGGAGCAAAGGACCTGAGACCGAAACCCGTGGAGGAGGGAGGCAACGGGCCAGAACGAAGGGTGGAGAAAGCTCCAGGACGAGGGGTGGAGGTAAGAAAATAGCTTCGAAGTAGAGAATAAAGAAGGTTGAGGTGAAGCTAGAGGATGAGGATAAAGAAGGTTGAGGTTGGTACGAAGAGAAGGTGGTGAAGGTTATAATAAAGAGTAAAGAGAAAGAGGAGAAATGAAAGAAATGATAGAGGCAGAGACAGAAAGAGAGACCATGTGGTGAAAGAAAGGATAGAAAAGGAGATGGTTGAAAACGAAAAATTCTAGAGTAAGAAAGTAGAAAATAAAAAATAAGAAAACCGGAAGGAAAATTCTCAAGGAAATTGAATGAGCAAAAGAAAAAACATTATTTGCTTACGTCAATTCGAGTCACGAGACGACGAAACTCATTGAGGAAACTCGTAAGGAGAGAAGGATGGTGAAGGGAAAGGAGTGTGAAAGGGAGAAGTTTGAAGAAGAAAAACCGGGGATAGGAAGAAGTTTGGATATGAAGGAGTGTGAAGAGGAACGCGTGTGAAAGAAAGTGACGACGGTTCAATGCGGATTTCAAGGTGGTTCAAAAACCCCACCTAGTCTCAGGTCGATGGAGACGGACGTCGTGACGATGGCGATAAAATCGAAACAAGGTGACGATGGAGGCGTCGATTGAACCTGAGTTGTGAAAATCGATGGAATCAATGGAAGGAGCGAAGGAATCAATGAAAGAGAGAAGAACAAGACAGTGTGTTTTTACCCTGTTCTTCCTATGCGAGATTTTTCGGTGATTTTTTGTAGTAAATTTGAAAATTCAATGGAAAAGAGGATGAAGGAAATCTCGCAACGTGACACTTCATATGAGAGGGAAATACTTCAAACCAATTTCATCTCCTGTTTCTTTTTTCCTCAAAAATCTCTTCTCAACCTCCTACTTCTCCACATCCTTCTTCTCAACCACCTTCTCCTCGTTATCCGCTGCTGAATTCGCATTCCCTCACGTTCGCCCTGAAGCCTCGACGTCCCTTTCCTTCTTTTCATCCCTTCTCTTTCCTTTCTCACATCCCTTTGCTTCCCTTCCTTTCATCCCTTTTCTTCTACTCCCAAGGCGCGAATTTAAATTTCCCTTTGAAGAGAAGCAAATTTTATAAGTTCGACGGAATGACGAAGAGAAGAGGACTAATTTAACATACAACGGGAGAAGGAGAGCAGGCAGATTTAAGGCCCAACGAGAGAGGGAGGCAGACAGATTTAAGAAGAGCGAGACAGGCAGATTTAAGGAGAGCGAGACAGGCAGATTTGAGGGCCGAAGGAAAAACAGTATAAAGTATGAAAGAGACGAAGAGAAAATCCTCCACAGCATCAGCGAAGGAATCTCTTCGCTGTAAACAAGAAAACATATTCTGCATAAGAAGGCAGGCAGGACTAAAGCTTATTGCGGCCACTGTGGATGAGAGAAAAAGACAGAGAAACCAAGAGAGACAGAGAAATAAAGAGAGCGAAAAAAATAAGAAGTCAGTCAGAGCAGCAAAGTGAAGAATGGCGGATGCGTCAAAAGTTTCGAGATTCTGAACTTTGATTGAAATATTAATTTTTAATGCAGTGGTGAAGGAAAGCCTGAGTGGGAACAGAGGAAGACTCTGAAGAGATAAAAGCCGAGAGGGAAAATAAGAGAAGGAAGACGAGGGATAGGAAGAAAGACGACTAAGGAAAGAGAGAACAAAATAAGACAACGAGGACCAGTTGCTACTGGACTGGAGAAGACAAAAAAGAGAAGAACCTTATCCAGAATTAACTGCACTGAAAACCACATCAAGAGAAGACAACTAAAGAGAGAGAGAATGAAATAAATAGTTGAAAGAATTAGAGCAAGAATAAATTGAAGTCCATAGATTGAGGTGCTGTTCATCAGTTGGAGTTCCAAAGAAGTCAGCAGCATCGACAAATTGCTTGCACCACGGGAAAATAAAAGAATGCGGTTTAAAGAAGAATCTAGCATTCAATCTCCACCTTCCTTTCAGCTCTGCTCTCCCTCTCCTTTTACTTCCACTTAAATCGGAATCGTAGTCCTTAAATCGATGCGAAATCTTCTTTAACTCCCGAACTATCGGCAAACATTCCGCAAACATTCTTTCACAAGCTACGAACAACTGCTGGAAGCTTTCGCCGACAGTGTCTAGAGAAGGATGAGGTGGAGAGGACGAAGAAGAAGAGAACCTGGTTGAAGGACGAAACCCACGGGGTGGAAGCGAATTTCGCTCAGTCGTTCACTAGGTAAAAGTAATCTCATTATAATAATGGGAACAATTGATTTTTCTCTGTCTGTTCGCTTACGTTCGCCTCTTTCGCCTTCTTTCGCACAACCTCTGGCCTCTTTCTCTCTCCATCTCACTACTTCTTCTTTCCTTCTCTTTCCTGCAGCTCCGTTGTCATCGTGTGCTCTCTCTTTTAGTCATTGCTCTTGCCTCAGAACCCACAATCGTTGTCCTTTCAGCCATCTTACCAACATTCTGTCGATCCATCTGAACTCGAACTCTCTTTTGTTATGTCTGTCCTGTCTCCTTCACTCTTGTTCTCTCCTTTTTCTCTTCTTTCTCTCTCTCTCGCTCTACCACTCTTTCTCTGTTGGCTGCTAGCGTGTTGCCTTCGCTGATGAAATTATAATCATGGGAATACCATGTAATTTTTCTACCATTGCGACCACATCGTCGAGACGCCCCCCTCGAGGCGTAACACCAGCCACCTTTTGCTGCTCTCGTCCTGGTGCCACCTTCTCGTCCTCCTCCTCGTCGCCACCTTCTCGTCATCCTCCTCCTCGCCACCTTCTCTACTTGATCCACCTTTTCTACCTCGTCTACCTTCCTCTCGTCCTCCAGCTACCAGCACTATTCACGAAGAATCGCTATCACTCGCCGCTCTGTATGTGGGTAGGAAGGTAGAGTGGAAGTACTACCGCGTAGTAGGCTAGTGTGGAGAGTAGAAAAAATGGAGGTCGAGCAGTAGAACGAAGTTGGGTTCGACTGGTCTGACTGAATTACTTTGGGTTGGAATTCGAACTAGGTTTGGTATGGGTTTCGACATTGTTTTGCTTGGATATTCCACATTTGTTTGGATGGGGTTTCTACATTAGTTCGGTAGGGGTTTCCACATTATTAAGGTAGGGGTTTCGAATATGGTTTGGCTGGGGTTTCAATCGGGTTCGACTGTTGCTCGGCTGGGGGTTTCGTCTGGTCTCCGGGTTTGCGTTGGGGATTTGGTGCGCGAAAGTGCTTTGAATCGATTTACATAACAATACCTGGGGCGGATTATGGTCGAGTGTGGAAAACTGTGTCACTGGAATTGTGAATGTTTCAAGGGATTTTCACTTTAAAGTGCTTTCAGACATTCGCTTTTAACACCTTTACCACATGAGGTAGAAGGCTTAATATTTTTTTGTGACTTTGGCTTATTTCTTGTTCGACTTCGTCATGAGTTCTTTTCGACTTTGGCATAAGTGGTCTAGCTCTCGAATTTACATACAATGACACGTCTTCTTCCAACTCAGAGGCCTTTAATCCTTTCGATACATAGTCACATTGACATTCCAGACAAAGGACCTTGTTGCCATTTTGAGTACTTCTTCCCGTCTTAAATCCCATTTCCGTCTTGTTTAGAATTCCTTCAACTTCTTGCCTCAAATCCCTCTTTCTTCTTGTTTTGAATTCCTTTCAACCTTCTCACCTTGAACCCCTCTTCTTTATCGTCTCGAGTCCCTCTCTCTCTTTTCACCTTGAATCCCTCTTCCATCTTGTCTTAAATCCCTTCCCTATATTAACCGTCTTCACTTTCCATCTTAAATCCTTTGCTCCACCTCTTCTTCTCGTCCCACTTTCAACACTCGACTCACCTTGAGACAGTAATTTCCTTAATGCACTTAAGTCCGCCCACTTTTTCGTTTGCCCTCCATTCCATCGGTCTCACTCACTACGCCCCAAACTTCCACTTTATCACGCCGCACCTCGAACTTCTCTCGGTCCCCTTCTTCTTTCTCACTCCTTCTTGCTCTTTGTGTATCCTTTCTCTCATTGTTTGCTACCTCACGTGCCGACGAGTACAAAGAAGGCTTCTTCCTACTCGACTGTCGGTTGTTCGCTTCGTCTATCCGTCTCTCTTCGTCTCTACAATCTACCCCACTGTCATTTTGTTGCTCCTTCACTCCTTATGTTTATCTATTGCTTTCCTGCAAATTCAATGAATTTTCAGTGAAATTTCACGTTGTTTATCCATAGAAAATGGGTTTTGTTGAGACGGGACTAGGACAAGGACACAACGACGACGACGAAGCAACACCAGAAACGAACACCAACACACCGCCCACCGACACGCCCACCTCCCCCACAATAACAACAACAACAGCCCCTAGTCCATCCATCGATCTGTCTCGTAGCAGGAAGTCTTTCACCTCGGCCCAGACCGACCGACCGAACCGAACTGAAATCGACTCGGCCCGATGAATTGGGATGCGCACACAAAGACAAGTCAAGGTTGGCTTCACTCACTTGAATGTGTGTGTGTGTATGTTGTTTGAATGTGTGTGTGTGAGTCTATTTGCCTACATAAATCGATATAATTAAACTAGCTTTTGCTATGATATTTCCTACTACTTCTTGTACTACTTTCGTACTTGTTGGAAATTTAACAAGAAGTCGAAGGAGGAAAATTTCACTAAGTCTCAAAGGATCTAAGGAAATATTCTTGATTTCCGTTTATTTAGTGAAATGAATGAAGAGAGAGAGATTATTTCATAAAAGAAGATAGTTGACGATATTTGTTGGAATTTCCCGAATTTTGGCCTAATTGTGTCTGTCTCGGCGCCTCATTTTAGTCATCTCTCAAGTTGCAGTCATGTGGAATTTTGCCTCCCTAATTCATTTGTCTTTCTCTCACTCTCGCTCTTATCGACTGCTCCGGCGTTCGTGTCTCATTAATAAAGTAATCAAAGTGTGTTTTTCTGGATCTAGTCATCTTCATTTAGTCATCTTCTATCTCTACTATAAAACTCTTCCTCTCTGTCTGTCACTCTCTTTCACTCTCACTGTCCGTCATTCTCGCTCTAAGTCCCTCCTTCTGTCTCTCTCTGTCGGCTAATGAAAGTGAGTTGAGACTTTCTTTTTTTTCTCCATCCATATTTTCACCTTCATCCATTTTCTTCTTGCTATTCATGTGTCTTTCATCAATTTGCTTATCGTCTTTTCATTGTTGTGGTTCATGCATTTTTCTTGCACCCATTTCTCACCTCCACTGCTCATTCTCTTTCTCGCCCCTCTCTCTGTCTCCCTGCTTCTCTCTTCTTCACCTCATTCCACCTTCATTTGTATTGTCTTCTTCTTTGGCGTCTGCCCGCATTCGTTCGGCCTCTTCCGACCCCGTTCACGGTTTTCGATTCCGAAATCAATCAGTCTTCCGCGAGACACCTTTTGTTGCCGCTCGACCGACCGTCGGCCGCTCCATCTTTGTCTTCGATGATCTTCTTGACACGTACACCTTCATTACTTTATTGACCCACACCTTGTCCGCCAACCCAAACTTGACTCCAACCAAAAATCGACTCCAACCCAATCTTGACTCTAACGAAATCTCGACTTCAACCCAATCTCGACACCAACCAAATTTCGACTCCAACCCAACATCGACTCCGAAGAACCTGTCCGACGAAGTTTTCTCCATCGTTTTTGTTGCTTTTATAATATTTTTCTACACTCCTCTCTCTTCACTTTGTCTCTATCTTTATCTCTGTGAAAAGCCGATCGATCTATTATTGTTTCAAATTTGAGAAATTGAAAGTTTCCTCATATGCATATGCGGTCGATCTCTTTGTTTATTTTCCCTCTCTCTCTCTCTCTTTCTCTCTCCACCTTCACGATCCGCATCATCCTCAAAACAATAGAATAGTCCAATAACTGAAGTGAAGTTTTTTTGTTTTGTTTTTCTTGTGGAAAATTCAGAGAAATCTTTCGAGTTAGCTGTGGAAGAACATAAAGTAATAAAAATGAAAGTAATGTTTTCTATTGTTCCAAAGAAGTTTTTGAGTGAAATTAGAGTTTTAAGTGCTTTGATAGGAGGTTCAGGAGTTTTATTGAAATCCCGAAATCACTTTGGGTAACAGGTCGTTTTTTTGAAAATTCTATGGAAATATTTTTATAATTTATCGGAAGACTTTTGTTGATGAGATCTTTGAATTTAGAAGTTTATTTAGTTATGCGGCTTCTTTAAACTATTTTAATGCCTATTGTGATTTATTACATTTTATGTATGAAATTCGGAGAAATGAAATTTTAGAGTTTTTATAATAATTTAGTTATAGCTTCATATATATTTTGAGTATTTTTTTATTTAATATATATATTTTAATATATTTTCTTGTAATTCATAAAGCCAAAATAATATTAATTTAATAACTTATTTTTAATGAATATATATTTGAATCAATATTATTTTTCTTTTCATACAAGATTATAAAACATACTCAATGATACTTTGTATATAATTTTGCATGCAATGATGATTGATTGAATCGATGGTAAATCAAAATCCTCCCACAGCCCTGAGTTTTCTCGATACCAAAACAACCGAAACCAATGCCCTCGACTTGATCTTCACTGATTCATCGTCTCAGACACCATTCACCACTTGGAACCGATCCTACGAAATTGTGAGGAAGACTTTCCTTGAGAGGAATCTAAAATAACAAAAAAAAAAAATAACAAATGCGACACCAACAACAACAATAACATCACGTCGCGCCAGTGCAACAAATTCGAGGTAATTGAATTCGCCGACTGCGTCGACAGAAAATGTAACGAATAATAAAAAATGAAGCTTGAAATTAGTTTTGTGACTCGAGTGCGGAAACTCAATACAAGACGACGAGGAATGAGGAGAAATGTGGGATTTGCAATCATTATTTTTTTTTTTGTTTTTCTTATAAAGTAAACAAAAATGAAATAAATAAACAAAGTAAAATAAATAATAAAGAAAATATTCAATTGACATCCCGAATAAAAAAGCAACAACAGCAATAATGGCCACAACAACAATGATGACAACAACAAAAGTCGTTGGAGAGACAACCAGAGCAATGAAAAACCGGTTTCATCTACCGGTTTCTTTTATGTGCCGCATGCAATGCAATTGCCGCCAATTCGGATACAATTTTCATTTGCAACTCATTTTTCCAGATTTTTTTTTTTTAATTCGATGTTGATTTTATTTATTTTTTTTATATTTTTTTATTTATTTCTTTAATATTTTATTTTATTTTTGTTTTGATTTTATTTTGGTTTAATTTTGGTATTTTAGCTGTTTATGAGATTTTATTTTTCATAGTAATTTTGTTATTGTTTATGTTGTTGTTCTTGTTGTTTATGTCGTTGTTTATATTTTTGTCGCTATTGAACTGAAAATACTTTAAAGCTTTGTCGCCGCTTAGCGGTTGTTAACGCTTTCAGTTCACGACTCGGATCCAGTTTCTCTCGAACCCAATACTTGAAGTAATTATAGAGCACACAAACACACACACGCAACACACATAAACACATGACGAGGGGTGATTAAAGGGGGAGGGAACGAGGGCAGGGTCTGTGCTCGATGAGACGGTGGCGCGAAAAAAACGCGATCCGACGACGCCTCGTAAAACGCGCCTGCAACCGCTCCCAAACGAGCCATTTACTAGATACAGGCCAAAACATTGCAGCCACGATTCGACAGGGGGTTAAAGGGGGAAGAGGCGTGGTCGACCAGGGGAGAACAAGGGAGGGGCGGTGACCAGGCTGAAGGTGGGGAAGGAAACAACACACCTGCGGCATTTTTTATGCAATCGCCGGCGCCACGCATAACAACAAGAAGTCGACCAAGTTTTGCTTTCATTCCACTCTGATTCGATTCCGTTTCGAGGTCTCAAGTAGACTGGGATTTTCGCAATCGAAAGTTTTTCACATGCAAACTAGTTGGTTGTATAGAAATTTGTGAATAGATTTATGCTTATTTCCTCATCATCCTACGCAAACTAGGATCTGAAGTTATGGGTGAATAATTTCACAGATTTTATTTAATTGACTATTTATATTTATTATGTGTTATTAAATATTTATATTACTATCCATCATAAATAAATACATCAATAAAAATATATTTTTTATGATTTTCACAATTCATTATTCTTAAGCATTAAAAGAAAACATAAACTTAATAATTAATACGTCATTTGATTATTTAGCTATTTAACATTTTATTATTTTTATTTATTATTATTTAGCTATTTTGTTTTTTTATATAAAAGTTCATTATAAAAATAATTCTATACATTTTTCGTTCGTTCATTCTTTTTTTTTTCATTCATGTTCATTTATTATTTTTGCTAATATAATTGTGGACAAAACTTTTTATTCCAAACTACCAAACTTGTTTTTTTTCAAAAATAACCAAACTTGTGTTCTCCATTTTCCCCACCACCATTCCCACTATCTCATAGCCATATATCCATTGACCATAGATCCCAACATACCGCTATTTCTCATCGTGAGCTCTGTCCTGGCCCTCGGACGCCTTCCCTCGATTTATTTGCCCACTGAGTCGACCGAGGCAACTTTAATTGGCCACAATTAATTGCCGTAATTATCATGTGGCATGCTAATTATGTTGTTGTCTTTCGCTCTTCCACATCCCCTTCTTGCTGCTGCCACTGTGGCATTTTTCGGCCAGGAAATTTCACTTGCCAAAAAAGGGGGAAAAACTTTTCCCTTCGAGTTGAGTAGAAGACTAAACAAAAAAACAAACCCGCGAACGGAACCGAATTTCAGAAGTAAAAATAATTTATGAGAAGTTTGTGCACACAAATGTTGCTGCCGATGCCGCAATGAACGATGCCGCCAACGGTTTCTCGCCCTTAACCCATGAAGGACGAAGGACGAGCGTTCTTTGGTCGTCCTTCTCAACCCATCCTTGTCCTCGAAACTCGTGCTTCGTTTCAGTCTTTCATAGTCTCCATATTCCTTGGTCTCAGTCTTCCTTAGTCTTCATCCTCCTCCGTCTCAGTCTTCCTTGGTCTCTATTTTCCTTGGTTTAGGTTTTCTCCACGACTTCAATTTCATGGTGGCTTTAATTACATATTCCAGTAATTATGAGAATTACATGGAACGAAAGAGACTGAGAGAGGTAGAGCGACAGAGGTTGGTAGAGAGCGACAGAGGGTGGTAGAGAGAGACAGAGGGAGATGAAGAGAGTTAGAGAAGGACCATAGAAAATATGAAAGACGGAGAATTATGGATGATGTGAAGGCGGGAGGTCAAGGTTCAGGCGAACAATGACGAAGGAACGTGAAGCTGAAACATATAACATGAGAAGGCAAGGGAGAGAGAGTGGAGGAAGAAAGAGAGTGGTAGAACAAAGTGAGTGATAGGAAAGGGAATGAAATGTTGATGAAGGTTTGAGAAAATCTTAAAAATTCCTTTAAATTTTCGAGACAAAATAGCTAATGAGACAAAAATTCTTTCTGATAATTTTTCTATTAAAATTCCTCAAAGTCAATAACTTTTCGACTCAATGGAATTTATCTCGCTTTCTTCTCACTCTCCTTTCTCCCACCACCGAGTGCAATAATCCGAAATTATATGAGCAAACAACCTTGGCCTCAATCCTTCTCCCCCACTCACCATTCTTCAATTTGGAACAAAGGATGACCGCAGGACATTCACGAACATGCACACAAATCCAATTATAGACAATAAAGCTTAAATGGTAAACAAATGACAAGAACGAAACTTTGAGAGGTGAATGGGTATGAATTAACATAAGATAACAACAATAGTAATAAAAACAACAACAAATAAAACAACAAAAAATACTACAACAATCCCCCCTAAACCTCGTCTATTCCTCGATCCAACAACGAAGAAACAAATGCAAATTAACTGCGCAAAATCGACCCCCAAAAAATGGAGCAAAAATAATTTATGCCTGTGTGAGTGAGTTGTTAAATACGACAATGGCCAAAGGCGACACACACACACACACATAAACATCCATCCAGAGAGAGAGATTGGAACAGTAGACAAGTGGGTGAAGAGGAAGGGGTTTTTCAAGAGACAACCTTTTGAATAGAATAGAAGAGAAAATGCGATAAAAACCCGAACGCCCGAAATCTGCAACGCCCTCGAGGGCGAGAAAAGGAGCTGTTGGAGGGCGGCGGAGCAAAAGACGCCCCCAAAAAGGTCGAAAAACGATAGACAAAGAAGGGTGAACGATGAGAGAAGAAGGATGAAGTAGAAAAGCGTCCAACAACACTTCGATATGCAAATAAAAGCCACAAAATATGTGTTTATAAGGGGATTTTCTAAGGTAATTACCGTAGAGGCGAGCTCGAGTTCATCGCTATTGAAGGGTATTTTATTACCCTTTGCACACGCTTATCTTCATCCACCTCTTCTTCCTCTTTTTCATTCACCCCAACTCATTTCCACATCCTCCTCACCTTCGAAAGTCGGTTCGGTGAAGTTTAGAAAGCGGGCTTTTGTTTTCGTTCGAAATAAAGCTCAAGGACGAAATTTGTATGGAGTTAGAAGGGTAAAGTGGGTGAAAGAGAAGAGGTAGAGAGAGGAAGACAATGATAGACTTTAAGAGAGAGTGAGAGAGAAAGTGTTATTCAGTCCTTTGAGACCTTCGCTCCCAATCACATTGATGGCCTTCCTGCTGATGTTTTATGCTCAGCCTTCGTTGAACATTTATTTTAACTAAAGGGCATAATCGGTGAAATCAAATCCTTCGAGCATACTCTTTTCGAGTTCTATAAATCCAATCTCAAGGTTTCGCCCACTTCAGCGAGCCCCCGAATTAGTCGGAGACGAAGCGGAAACCGCGAGGCCGTAAAATGCTTTAAAGCCAATAAATGCTTTATTGTGGTAGACAGAAACCCGGAGCCCCCAAACATTGCACCACCTGCTATCGAAACCTCTTCAACCCTCTTAAACTTTCCTCAACCCCCCGCCCAACTTCCCATTATTCTCCTCATCTCAACCCTCGCGATTCCACCTGGCTTTGGCTTTAGCTTCGGGTTAATGTAGCGAATTTTTGTGGCTATAATCGGATTTTATTGCGAATTAACGATGAGGCCTACAACAACAAATACGACAACAAGGCCTTCCATCCTTCTATCCCACTCTTATCATCTTCTCTTCTCACTCTCTCTCTCTCTCTCGTCCTTTGCTCTCTTTCACTCGCTTCACCCGTTTATTATTCGGGGCGTCGCCTTTGTGTATTTTCTCGTGATTTTTATTACAGGTTGTAATTTCTCTAATGTAGTTCACCTCTCATCTCGATACCGTCTTGTCTCTCGCTCACTCATTTACTCCTCTCCTCACGTTCTCCCTCTCTTCTCCTCACTCTATCTTTACCTCTCTTCCTACTTCTCGATATTTATCTTCATTCTTTGCTTTGGAATGAGCTCGAAATTTCTTCGATTGGGATTCATTTGATCGGATTTCCATTAGATATTTGCTCATAAATATCTTTTCACATATGTATTTCTATACTTGGTATTTTATTTACTCTCTCTTTCTATCTCTCTCTCAGTATTTCCTTTTCCTTCATGCATTTTATTGACTTCAATGATTGTTCTTCTTGTTTCACGCTCATTATTTCATTCATTTCCTAATTTGGAAAAGTCAAGTAATTCATGACGCATGGTAAATTGTTATTAGTTTCTCTTTCTATCGGAGAATTTCTGGTATTCCTCCATCTCTATCTAAGGGTTAATATAGCTCTGATTTAATTACTTTCCTTTCATGTGATTTTTTTTTCTTTCATATGATTTTTATTTCTTTCATATGAATACAATTCCTTATTAGTAATTTTTTTCCATCTCTTATATTTTCGGTATTTCTAATTAAAATGAAGTCTTTCCTTCTTCTTATTGACAAATCCTTATTTACTCAAGTTCCTTCTTCTCATTGAAATATCCTTATTTACTCAAACTTGTGGACATTTCTGTGAACTTTTTGTAATTAACCAAAAACTTATCCTATGAACTCTTGGACATTAGCATGAACTTCTTTTATCATTGCCTTGAAGCCTTGACAATAGAATGAACTTCAGAACATTAGAATTAACTTTTGGACATTAGGATTAACTTTTGGACATTAGTACGAATTTCTTTTGTTCATACTATTGACAAACTATTCAAAGTATTTTCTTAGTTAACCGATTGGAATTTAATAGTATTATTTTTATTAGTTACTACCATTTCCAATTTCTGCGAACTGTTTCTTCGATCTTGAGGATAGGTCAATGATATAAATTCTCTATTCCAATCATTTCCCCAAACTTCTATTCCATCATCTACCAACCAACGCCAACCAATTTCTCATCATTGTCTTTGTTTTCCCTTTTTAAGCTTATCTCTTTCTTACCCTCGGGTATCGAATCGATGTCGTCCAACAGAGAGATATACGCGATTATATCTCTTTAATTGTCCTGATTTATGTCGATTTTCATTATGGGATTCATTAGATTATTGTATTGCAACTAGAGAAAGGCATAGATCCATGGATTTGGCAACAAAATGCGAATCAATGTTAAGCCAAGGCTTAAGGCCGAGCCTTTGCCTTGGATACCGAAAGGCGTGGAGACAACGAGGAAGGCCAAGGGAGGAAGAGAAAGAGAGAGTGAGATTGAGAGAAATAGAGAGAGAGTTGGAGATGGTACGAGAATGAGATAGAGAAAGAAATACACACCATACATATGTTAATCTAGGACTAGGAATTGGCAAATTTTATGTGGGGATCGAGAAGGGATTTGGAGCAATTATTTTGTGACTCTTAAATAGGACCAGATAAAGAAAGTCTGTTGCAGGGAGAGAGAGAAAAAGGTAGAGAGGAAAATTGGGTATATGGAGAAAATAAGGTAGATGGAGAAAGATGGATGGAAGGAGGAAAAAGGATGGATGGAAGGAGAAAGAAAGATGGATGGAGAAAGAAGTATAGATAGGAAGAAGGTTAGAATGAGAGAGATGTTGAAGAATTAGTGGTGTTAGATGAAGATAAAGAGAGGAAGAGAGAGAGAGAGTGAGGAAGAGAGAGAGAGAGAAAGAGATAGTGAGAATGTTGGTATAGGATGAAGGAAGTATTTATTGCGAATGCATGCTAATCCTGGTGTAGAGATAAACATCAACAGCAACAATAATTGGAACAACAAATAGGGGCAAAAGCAACAACAAGAGGAGGGAAAACAACAATATCACTAAGAACAGTAGTAGAAACAACAATAAAATTACTAACAAGAGTGGTCGAAACAACAACATTAGTATACGGAATAAGAGAAGTAAGAACAAAAACAAATCTAACAACAACATTTCTATCAACATTAGTGAAAACAACATTAGTAAAACAACAGAAACATCAACAACACCATCCTCAGCATCACGAAAGGACATTTAAGGACGAACTCAAGTTGGAAGCATATTTAGGCCATTAAGAGAGACAGACAAACAGGCCGATAGACTGGAAGACAGACAGAACTGGGGAATAGACAGACAGAGGAACAGAATGAGAAGAAAAATAGATGGGCAGACAGACAGTTGGACGGACAGACTCAGGCGGCCGTTGCCATGCCGACGTCTGACATTGGTTTTAATAAATTTAGAGGCCACAATTAGTGAAACACGATAACGCACAGCCCAAGGCGCATGTGGAAGACGGAATGGAGAACGATAGAGTGAAGGAAGGAGAGAGAGAGAGAGAGAAAGAAGTAGGAGAAAAAGAGAGAGAAGAAGTTGGTGGGAGTGCAAAATAAATTATCCTTCGAGGCATGTTGCAAGGAGACGTTGGGTTTCTTCAGGAAGCTGATAAGTCAAAGTTTGTGGAAGCGAGATAAAGTCACAAGGATGAAGGATATGCGAAGCCCCAAATGGCCATGGGGTGAAGGAGAAGAGTGGAAGAGATGATAAAGAGAGAAGGAGAGAGCCTCGGGTCCAAAGAGACAGAGGAAGAGAAGGAGAATTTCGGGTATCTTCTCAGATGATGGCAGCGGCGAGAGACAGCAATAATTACCAACTGCTGCTGCTGATTCAGTCGAGGATATGGGCGGCTTGCGAAAAGTGGGGCAGGATATAATTACAACAAAAACAATAACAACAATAATAACATCAACAACAACATGAACAAAAACATCAGCAATAAAATCAACAACATCAACAAACACCAACCAACCAACGACTAGAACAAACAAATAAAAGGCAATTAGATAATTTTTGGCCCAACCATTTCTTGTTGTTGTAGTTACTATTGTTGTTGTTTGTAATCCCACCGATGTTGCTGAGGATATTGATATTGTAGGAGGAGAGAAAACGTTTTGTTGTAATGTTGATGTTGCTTTTGTTGTTATTGTGTTCCGGATGCTGATGCTGAAAATGCAATTAAAATTTTTCGATAAACATTTTCTACCCGCTAAGCAAGCAATACAAGAAAAAAAACAAAAACAACAATAAGAAGTAATTTTCAGCAGAAACAACAACTTACGAAAGGAACAAGAAATTACAACAACAACAATATTATCAATAAGAAAATCAACATTAACAAGAACAAGAAGTATTTTTAATAATCCAAACATCCATCGATTAGCTTATGAGAAACATATGAAAAGACCCAAAAAAGGACATTGGAAGGAAGAAAAATCAACCGGCAATTGGGTGGGCGTTTTAAGGGGCGTGTCTAATAAAATCTAGGCTTCCATCAGGCTTCGAACAGAAGGTCAGTTGTTTTTGTTGGTGTGATGAGTTCATGACTAGCTTCAGTGTAATTAACCGTCGTCTATGGTGGTTTTGGAGTTAAGATGTCTTAGATAAGGACGAATCTTGCTAGGGACAATAAGTTCAATAAGATAATAAGTTTGAAAAGATTCGGAGAAGTGAAAGTTTTCCCACCTAACTGTTGGAGATGTTGGAGAAATTGACATGAACTTCTCCTGTCAAATGTCATCTGTGACAGCTCATTAGATGTGGGAGAAGGATGATTTTCTTCTCTTTATCACTTTTTTGACAGCAAAATAGTGAAATAATAACAAGGAAAACAACACCATTTCATTTAACAAATTATTGTTGTAGCTCATGCCAAATTCAAATCTAATGGAGATCGATCGATATCGCAACGAAAAGATCAAACACTAAAAACACAATCAAAGCAAACGATCCATCAACAGCAAGAATAAGATTTGAGTAATAATAACAAATAGTATAGAATAACAAAAATAAATGATAAATACAATAACAAAGAATTACTACCAAAACAAAAACGAAGAATATCAGACAATAAGAACAACAATAATTTGAACAATAAAACAAGAAGATCAACCAATAAAACAAGAAGAAGAAGATCTACCAAAATAGCAACAAAATCAACCAAAATAAATAACAAGAAAATCAATCAAAAGAACAATAACAACAACAAAAGCGATGATCAGCAACACTTCCCCAACGATCTTTGCTCTTCTCTCTCTCCTAATCCCACTGTGTTGCCAATGATTGACATGTGTTGCCAACTATCGACGACGAAATTGAGTTGTTGCTAAATCGATTGATCTATTGTTATTGTTGTATTGTCGCTATTGTGGTTGATTGTTGATTTTTTTTATTGCTATTTTCGTTGTTGTTCAAGATTCAATTATTGTTGCTGTTGTAGTAATTTTTTTTTATTCTATGTTCTCTACAAATTTATTTGAATTTCTCATTGTTGTAAATGTCTCATAAATTAATTGATCCATTGTTGGTGGGGTGGATTGTTGTATTTTTTGTTGTTGTTATTGTTATTCTATCTTTTGCTATTCTTATTCTTTTGTTGCTATTTTGATATTGTGGCTACTATTGTTTTCTTCTTGTTGTTCTGTTTTTGTTGTGGATCTTTTATTATTTCCCTTGTTCTCTTGTGTTTTTCGTTGTTTTCTTCTTGTTGTTGTTGCCGTTGTTCTCTTGTGGTTTCTGTCATTATTGATTGTTGACACTTATTTGTCATCGAACCAGAGACGCCCATATATATAGAGCGATCACTCAGATGCGGGCTTTTGTTCAAGATTTCCTCTTCTTAATGTTATATTCAATTCTTCTCCTCCGGTTTCTTCACCACTCTTTATCTTATTCCTCCTCATACTCCTCTTAATCTTGTTCCACTAGCTTTTACTATTGTCTCCCACTCTTCATCATTGTGTTCTTCTCATTGTTATTAGAGCAAGAAATCAATTTTCGCTTACCCTTTGCGGTCACTTGTGTGGGAGTTGAATGGAATGGGAATACAAAACCAAAGCCTAATAGTCGTCACCGCTCACTTCTCATATTTCATCTCTTTTCTTTAATTTTTTTCTTCAATAACTCATTTCTACATCTCTATTCTTAAGTTTTTTTCATGCATTTCATTTCTACATTTATTTTCTTCGGCTTTCTTCGTACATTCTATATTTATTTTGTGTATCGTTTTTTATTCCTTTGAATCAATTTTCTTCACCTCTATTCTTTTGTTTCATGAATACTTGAAGAATTACCATCTATCGCTTATGGTCAAAAATTACCTCGATCTATGGATAAATTTAAACGATCGATTAAATAATATTTCATACATACATAATTATATTCAAAAACATTCCCATAACTAAAAACATTCTCTATATACTCATCATCCCCTCTGTTTTCCTTCCATCAACTCGATCATTATACTACTGATCCTCTCCTTTTCTTTCATCTGATCAAAATCCTTCGCTCTCTCTCTCTTCTTTCTACCTCTTCAACCAACTTTCATCCTCCACACTCCGATCGATCGATAGTCCTTTGCATCGGCAGCCGAATTTCGTGGCTATTTTGACTCTTTCAATTATGGGCAATTATTTATTATTTATTCCCTACTCCTTCTCCATATATCTTTCGCTTATTTGTTGTTATTATATCCGATGGACCCCATGAAATTGCCACAATTCATAATTTATTAAATTTTTAGTTGAATTTTATTTTCGAAATTCGTTCTTGATCGTATAAAACGGCGATAAATTTCTTTGGATCACGCGATCTTCCTCTTCATCCTGGATCTAAACGTCTAATGATGGAGTGCGATCATGGGAATAATGATTGACCGTAGAGGGTTGCGAGGATAGAGATCGAGGAAGGATCAGAGAGGGTTCTTTGGTTTGGTTCTCAGGATGATTCACTCAATGGATCGCGTGTCCTTTGCGAGATTTTTATGGACCATGAAGAATTTTATTGCCAGGAGAAGAAACAGTAGCCAATGGTTTGACGGCGAATGAAACAAAGAATGAAGGATGGAAGAAGAGAAGGAAAAAGAGGATGAAAATGAGAAGATGAGAATTGAACTTAGTGTTAGACAAGGACATCGGTTCAATCAGGGCACATGAAGAGTCATTGAGGTCGACCTGGAGAGGAATCACTTGTGGAAAATTTTCCTATTCAAATTTCCACCGGCCAAATTGACTTCCGAGGATGCGAAGTGTGCCGAGAAACTCCTCAGGTAGACTCCTTTCGATTCCTCCTTCACTCACTCTCTCTCTGTCACTCTCTCTCTTTCTTGCCACCCGCCTGGGACCTCTCAGGAGGAGTTAGAGAGCAATTTCTCCGCTCGGAAATTGGATTTAAACCCTGCGTCTTGAGCAATCAATGAGCGACAGAGAGAGAGAGGGATAGAGTATGTGTCCCAGAATCCCAGAAGCGTTTTCTCTCGCTTTCTCTTTCACTCTTTCTCTCTCCTTCTCTCTCTCTCTCGCTCTCATTTTCTGCTCCTGACAGGTCCTTATCGTAGTCAGTCGACGTTGGCAGGCAAATGTCATGGACATCGTCGGCGCCTGTTGATGTCATCTCGAGTGCCTCCGCCTCGGTTCCGAGAACGGAGGACGTGCCAACAGGTATCCCGCAGGACGAAAGACGAGTCGCACTCGACGTGAGAGCGAACGAAACGTGGCGCCCTCATTCGGGGAAAAGTGAACCTGAGTGATAGAGAGGGAAAGAAAGAAAGAAAGAGAGAGAGTGACCCAGATGAAGCAGGTGTTTGAGATTAGGATATATTTTAGTCATGAAGAATATTATTTTTAATACATTGAAATTTTTGGTTATATTCTTATATTTATAGAATTATTTTTATTTTTTAATTTTTTTATTTTTTAATTATTTTATTTAAAACAAAAAAAAAATATTGTTAATAATTTTATTTGTTTATACATTTTTTGTTAATCTTACATTACTTTTTTTTTAAATTAATTTTGTTATTTTTCATGTTTTTTTTATAATATTTGAATTCCATATTTTTTTTGAAATGTTTTTTTTTATAACATTTTTTTTTTAATATTTTTCTTATGATTTAATTCTTTGTTGATATTTTAATTTAATTTTTTACAATATATTTAAAAATTTTATTTATAAAAAATGTGTTTTATTTATAAAATATTTTGATTATCATGCCAAACAAATTTTGTACTAAATTTTATAAATAATTTGTATTATCCTTCCTATGAATTTTACACTACCCCTGTCTATATGTATATTTCTCTTCCTATATATTGCTATATCCTTTATCATCCTTCTCCCTATCGGTCTTCTATTTGTCCCATAGTCCTGCACGTGTCTCCGACCCATTGGTCTCCTTGACTACCAACTCTCTCGACCATGGTTGACTCTTGACGGGATTATTCCTTACCGTTAATTACGGCCGCTCTAATCCCAACGTCACTCGACCCAGCCCACTGCCACCTCTATCCTCTCCTTCCCTTTCACTCCGCTTCATCTACTTCTCTTTCAGTCCACTACATCCTCTTCTCCTTCAGCTCTTGACTCATCCTCTCATCTCCATGGCAGTTAAATCGCATTAATGGGATATTGTCGAAAATGAAATCCCTTCCAATGAGATTTCTAATCGGAGCAGAGGAGCACATTGAGAGCGAAAGGGGAGAAGTAAAACAGAGTAAGGGAAATGGAAAGGGAGATAAAGAAAGAGTGAGGTAAGAGACTAAAAGAGTAAAAGAGACTAGAAAGGTAGAAGAGAGAGAGAGAAGAGAAGGAGAGAGAGAGAGTGGAGGAGACTAGAATGAATGAAATTCGAAAAAAGATTTCGACTTGAAATAAAAGCTAATTTAACTCTTTTAACTCTTTGTAATAAAACCTCTTTTAACCTTGACTCAGGCTGAATTCATTATCTTTAAATTTCTATTCAATTTGTAATTTCTCTTATTTTTTCACATTTTAATTCTCTTCCTTCTAATTACTTTCACTTCCTAATATCATTCTTTTTTATTTCCTTGATCAATATTTATTTTTTTTTTAAATAAAACTCATAATTTTAAAACCATTTATATTAAAAGTTTCAACTTCACTTATCTTCTTTCACTTATCGTCTCTCCATCCTCCCCTTACCATCTCTTATTCCTTCACTCCTTTACTTAGAGTTCATTGCCTTCATTGCTCACGTGTCTCCCCACGACTCCTTATTAAACCATAGTGTGTTTCATTAACTAAGGTTCAACTACTGATGGCATCACTCTTAGTCTTCTTCTTCTTCGACTACTTCCTCCTCTTTTTATCCATATTGGCCATAACACAGGGATCGATTACCGATCGATCGTTCTATCGATAGTCGTCGATTCCCGCTGATTTGTTAGTTGTAATTTCGATGCGATTTTTTTGTTTGTTATTATTTTCCATTTTTTTGTTTGTTTTTATTTTCTCTTTTTTCCATTTCTCTATCGAAGAGATTTCTCGATAATGATCCCGAAGTTGCGTCGAAATCGATCGGCGATCTGAAGATCGTACGCATTCTACGATGGAAAGGGAAACTCCTCAGCTTTAGACCTTGTGGAGACTTGGAGGAGATTCGATAGAGAAGAATCGATGGAGTAGAATCGATGGAGTAAAATCGATGGAGGAGGATTGGTAAAGGTTTTGTTGGAATCTTAGTGTAGGAGATTGTGTTCTCAGCAAAAATTCGCACAAATCGCTCCATAAATCTAATCGAAATATTTTAATATCTTGTTGTTGGATGCATTTATTTTGATAGTAGTGGAAGCAGAAGCAACAGGAAACACAACAACAATAGTGGAAGTAAAAAAAACGAAAATATTAATAGCAACAAAAGTATCAGTAGCAACAACAATATTAATAGTAACAACAACAACCGCAACATGATGTTGTTATGTCTGCTGATGCTGAGCAGACATAACAACAACACCATCAGTAGCAAAAACAAAAGCAGCATCTTCAACCGAGATTTTTATCTCAACAACAAGAAAGACTGTGGATGCAACAACAACAACAACAATAACATCAAGGTCTGCTGGACTTTGTTGAAGATCAACAAGAATAAGAAGAAGAAGCTCCTGCTGGTGTTTTCGCATCACGCAAGTGAAATTCTTCGCCAGTGTTTGGTCCGACGTCTATCGGTTTCTGATCTTGATCGTGGAACGATTTGGGGAGTTCAAACGATCCAGATCGAATTCTGGAAGGCGATCGAATTCGGACGGAGGGAGGTAAAAAATAAAATAGCTTGAAAGTGAAAAAATGCAACAAACAAAAAATAATTGAATTTTAAAATTATTAAAAACATTTTTTGAAATAATTAATTTTTTTCTTTTTGGTCAATTAATTTTTTCAAAAATTAAAAAAAAATTATTCGAAAAAAATAATGAAACCATTTAAAATTTTCATTCAAATTTAAAAAAATGTCTAAACATAAAACTCCTTTAAAAATAATTCGAAATTATTGATATTACTGAATTACTGATACGAAGAAAATATTTAAGAATCAATTTTGATGTTGATGAGATGGAAAGAATATTTCGAAAGGGATAGAAGCTCGGAAAAAGAGATCGACAGACACGTCACAAAGATGAAGGATGAGGACCTCACAAAGAGTAGAAAAACCGAACCGTGAAATGCAAGAAAAAGAAACTCCAGACAATAGAGAAGCAGGAGAGAAAAATATCTACAATAACCTAAATAAGAAAGAGACGAAAGAAATCGAAAATGATGATGGACCTCAAGACTTGGTTAATTATTAAATCGAATCTCGTATTTAATTGGCATTTATTTCGGATGCTTAAATCGCGACCACGAATCTTCAGGGAGGAAAAAAAAACTGAGCAGATAAAAACTAGAAGAAGTCGATGGTAGAAAAAATTGTTAAAGTGAGAAAAAGAAGGAAGAATGACTGGCATATAAACGAAACTATAAAAACAATAACAAAAACACAACGAAAAAAAAAACTGATAAATAAATCAACGGGTTTTGAAAAACGAGAACGTTTTGAGATTCGAAGCCAATAATTTTTATATGAAAAATGAAATCGTACATGGAAGATCATTAATCACATGAACATAGAGAGAGGAAGAGAGAGGTGGATGGTGGACAAAGAGAGATAGAAGGAGGAAAGAGGGAGATAGAAGGAGGACAGAGGAAGATAGAAGGAGGACAGATGGAGATAGAGAAGGAGAAGAACTAGACATTTGAAGAGACAAACATATCGACTGGAGGACAGAGAGAAGGATGGCGAGACAGACAGAACGAGAATCACTTTTTTTGTTCTCCTTCTCCATCGATCGATCCATCGTTCGATCCATTCGACCTCGATTTTCGGGTCTTTAATTGGTTGACATGATTGTGGGTTCCCCGCTAGACTACTAATCAGACCCTTGGTTGTTGTTTTTGTTGTTGTCTCTTCTTCCAAGAAGAAGAAGCATAAAATCGCTGTTTGTCGAGAAAAACGTTTGCGATTTTAAAGCGTTTCGTTCTCTCTCTTTTAACTAATAATTTGTCAGGTTTTTTGTGATATTTCATACGTTTTCATATTTCTATCAGATCGTGTTATTGAAGAATTTTATTTTCAGTGAAAAAATTTTATATTTTTTTGTTGAATAAATATTTATTTTATTTTGTTATCCTTTCGTTTATTTTATACTATTTTGGTCTTATATTCATTTTAGTTTAGATACGTTTTATTATTAAGAAGACCTTAAGTAAATAGGAATAGGAATGGGCATGAGAGACAGGGAGAAGGAGAATGTGGGAGTGGGAGAACGAGAGAGTGCTGGATTGAGATAGAGAGAATGGTGGGAGTGAGAGGTGGAATGAGAGGACACAAACATGAAGAGCGAGTGCAACTTATGGCCAAAATGAGATCCGACGTACGTGACATTTATGCGAAATGTGTCCGTTATTCACACACAAACATATAAATTGACACACATAGAGACAATCTGACACACACACGCACACACATTGAGACAATCTGACATACATTCACACAATTGCAAAATCCACTCATACGCACGCACGATACTCATGACACTCACACGCACGAACACAAGCACGAAACTCTTATGCATTCACATACACTCACCACCATTACATATTCACACGCACGCACATTCCCATACACTCACATTCACATACACTCCATACATGCACATACATTCACTCACTCATATACAATCCCATGTCGATCAAAGTGATTTTCGTGTTTTTTATGGGATCGTTTTTTTGCTTCATTTTTTTTTTCTGCTCTTGCTTGCTTTTATTATTGTTGTTGTTGAAGGTTTTTGTACATTTTTGTTGTTTTTTTTGTAATTTTTTGTTGTTGTAATTTTTGTTATTGTAATTTTTGTTGTTGTTGCAATATTTGTATAGTTTTTGTCCATCAAAAGAATTTCTCTTTCGCTCATGACATTCTATCGATTTGGAGGAAATTTTTTGTTTTTATTTTCTATCTTTCTTTCTTTATTCTTGCTTTAAATGATTTAGTATTCCCAATGTAACCACATTTTTCCATACCAAATTACTTTAAAGAAGCACCTTTTTCTAAAATTTGGTCACTGCTTATCATCAATAATTTGATAAGCAATGACTAAAAGAACAAATATAATATACAAAAAAAGGAATATTTAAAAAAATAAGAAAAAATAAGTTAAAAAAAAATTACAATAATATTATCATATTCATAATATTATTGTCGTTTTTTTTTTTGTATTTAACTTTTCTTCTTTTAGTCACACTTAACCATATACAAATATCTTGAACAACATAAAGACACACAGACAACCATGAATTTAAAAACGCACACACATCCTCTCATATGGCGTCACATACACGTACTTTCAAATTGTTATAGATATTGATACTAACACTAAAACAACATGAGATACAAGATATACACCGACACAAGAGAAGGAGGCAGATAAAGAGAACAGAAAAAGGGAGACAGAGCGAGAAAACAATGAAGTATGAGCGAGACATCGGAACAACTACACGCACAGCTAATGACCGTTGTTATCCTGTGTCTGTGAGAGTGCAAGTGCGTGTCGATTTGTTGGTGTGTGGGAAACGGCATGTCACTGTATTGGTGTCAATGTGGCTTTTTATAAGTGTGTCCCCATGTCCTATTGTTATTATATATCTCTCTCTCTTTCTCCCTCTAGATCTCTCTCTTTCTCCTTCTATATCTCTCCTTTTCTTTACTGTTCTCTATCTTTCAAACATTCTTTTTGTCTCTAACTCTCTGTTTCATTCTTTATCTCTAACTCCCTATTGCTCTTCTTTTCTATCTCCTTCTCTTTCCATTTCACTTCTTCTCTATCTCGCTCTCTCTGTATCGCTCTCACTCTCTCTCTCTCACTCTCTCTCTCTCACTCTTTATCTTGTTCTCTGTCTTTATTCGAGTGTAAATAGTTGTTTGCTTCGTAATAAAATATTGTTCTTTGTCTGTCTCTGTTTGCTGTTCGACATACACACAACATTCATTCACAGACACAAGCACAACACACACAAACACAACACACACAAATACAACACAGAAACACACAACGCCTAAACACACGCATACACTCAAAAACACACACACTACAAGCAGTGAACAGCTGTACGTGTTGCCAACTACAACGACACAATGGCCACGAGATGTTCGTACATGTGTTGCACATTACATGCGTATTACACGAGCTCCAAAAAGGAGTCGACCGTGGCCGTGACAAAGGTTGGGGGCAAAAAGGAAGACTGAGAACGAAGAAAGAATTTGGCTGGAGGACGATTTTATTATTTGGTAACAAATACCGTTTACTTCAGCATCCAATAGTTATATTAAAAAAATAGAGAAAGCTTGAGAAACAATAAAAATGTGGCAAAAATAAATCATAAAGAGAGGAAGAAAGGAATAAAAATTATATTATATTTTATTATATTTTTATTATAAAAAAAAATAAATGAAATAATAATTAGTATTAACATTATTTCAAATATTGTTTGAAAACTTTGCTCCATGAATAACTTAAACTTACGCGTTGACCTCACATTGCCTCCACCTGACAATGTTCAAGAGTCACCTCCACCAAACCCAACTACAACATCAGCTCCAAAATGTAAACGAAACCTTTTACTCAATGGACACGAGCCCTGTGGACGAGCGCCCCATGTCCCCGCCGGCCAGAAGCGATCGCACGACCGATGAATTAAAAATAGTCCCCGGTCCCCAACCTCAACGCGACCCGCCTCCGTCTGCGCGCTAATAAAAATAGATGACGAGCCGTTGGTGGCTCCACCTTGGAGTCCCAACGAGGCGCCAAAGGCGAGGTTTGTCTCCCTCCCTCTATCCCTCTCGCACTCTGTTTTTGTGTGGAAAGCAACAACAATAAAAATCGGCAATTTATCATTCACTCAATAAAAGCAGCGAGACATCCATTTGACTCTCAGAGAGTCCAACAAAAAATAATAATAACTACAATACCAACAACAATGAAGAAATCTGACCCCTAAACGTGTTGCCACCCGTTGAAAAATTAATTTGTGTATTTGTTTAATTTTCACTGTGATGACAACAACAACAACAACGAGAGATACAGCAACCTGAGCAGTGGTAAAAGAAGTGGGAGAGAAAAAAAATATATCAACAACAAGAGAATCAAAATAGTCGATCATAAATTTAAATAAAAAATAAAAATTCATAAAACATGAAAAATAACACTTTTCCCACTGTGCGACGGCATGTTGAAAATTCAATTAATTAAAAGACACACACACAAACATGTGTATGTGATACCTTGAATGTGTATTTTTTCGATACTTTGGCTGGAGAATTTATTTGAATCACTTTCATCAGAATATTTGGTGTTTTTAGTTGTGGTTCGGCTGTTGTTTTTGTTTCATTATAATCGGTTATTCTATTATTATTGTTGTTGATTTTATCAATTGATTTTGTATTGGAGAAATTAATAAATCGGATTTATTTACTTTGTATTATTTTAAATTCATTCATTATTATTATTCATTTTTTAATTACTTATAATGTATTTTTTATATTATTTTATTTATATCATGTTATTATTTATTTTAAAATATAATTTCTTCAAATATATACCAATCAATATCAACTATTTATATTTATTCTAACTTTTTTGTACTATTCAATCATAAAACGAATAAAAATATTATGCGAAAAACAATTGCTATTTTTTTCTTACATAAATAAATGATATTCAGAAAAAGTATTGGAATAGAAAAAAAAATAATAATAATTTTTATTTAAATAAAATTATTAAATTCTTAATTTATCATTAATTTCCTTAATTTCTACACCCACCTCACACCCATAGTTCCCTCTCATGCCATTTAAACTCAAATAAAAAACCACTCAGGTCAAAGGTTCACCATTAATTTCCTTCTCTACACTAATGTTCACCATATATGTAGATATGTACAATGGTCAGTTAAATATTTTTAATAGTTCACCATTATTTTGAAAATTCGTAACTTCCGGAATGTGACAAAAGCCGGAGCTCGCGAAGTGATCGCTTATCACGTGTCAGATCTGTTAATTACAAAACTAAAAAAAAAAACACAGGGAAAAAATATAATAACAACAACTCATGATAATGTCAATTAATTATGAACTGAGTTGAAATACGTTTGAAAATTAAACGAGAGCCACTCGACGTAATGAGTCTGACACCTGCAGTACTCGATCCATGCCCGACCACGGTACTCGATCCACGCACTGACCATGGCGAAGGAGGCGTGGGCGTATGGCGCAGATGGGCCAGATGAACAGAGGTGTAGATGGACTGAGGTCCAATGGGTTGAGTTGCAGTTGGACAGAGTTGCAGATGGACTGAGGTTGCAGATGGACTGAGGTTCAGATGGTTTGAAGTTCAGATGGTTTGAGGTTCTGTTCGGCGTGGGTCTTAGATGGGTTGTGGTGCACAAGAATCGTAACTAATGAGATTTTAATTGTGGACTCGACAGTGTTTTCACTGGAGGCGCCAGGTTCTCTGGTTCTCTGCAGTTGATGGATAGGTTTTTGTATAATTTTCTCTTTGTATTCTATTCTTATTATATTCTATTCATATTGTATTCTATTATCATTGCACTATATTCTACTTTAATGTAAATAGGATATATCAATAAATATTTTATGCTACAAAATATATTTCATACAATTTTTTATTTAATTTTAGATTTTGTATTTCTAGTTTTAAGATTTTCTGAAAGCAAAACCCAGGACCAAAGGCTTTTCTACCAGAGAGTACGATAAGAGTCCACCAAACCAACCAACTGAGAAACCCTCGTACGCAACTTATCCACAGGGCAACCAGCAACCAGTCGATGGAACGATTGGATAGGAAAAACCGGTAGCTGTCAGGCAAGAGATCGCCGTCTCTTGATACGATTGCTAGTGATTTCAATGCAGGCGATCCGATCCGATATAATAGCGATGTGAGGTGGCGATCGGAAGGGGACGATAAGACCAGACCAAACCAGACAAGGTCGACGCTTCCGGCCGCGTGCGAAGGCGAGGGCGACAACGAGACCGAGTGCGTGTGTTCAGCGAGTCAGGGTGACGACATCGACCGGTGGCCAAAGGGGAAGGAAGTTGTGTGAAGAGGAGTGAGGAGGGAAGAGCGATATGAAGGGAAAAGAGATGTAGAAGGGAAGAGAGGTGAAGAGAAAAATGAAGGGAAAATTCGAAAAAGTGCGTCGATGAAATAGAAGAATAGAGATTTTTAGCCCATGGTAAAAGTAACCATTGTTCGATGAAGAGTGCGTTGGGGGTTCACCATCGTCAGACATCTCGATAATGCGTGTCTTTTGTGGACCTTTTGCGCTTTTGTCCACCGCATAATGAGACCATCGGCGACCGCGTGTCATTAGTTAAATCATATCCTGACTGTATTATTTCATCAGGGTTTTGATTTCTTGATGGTGAGTGGAATTTTGTGACTTCCTGATTTTAGTGGTTCTGTCCTGCAGTGATTTCTGTAGGTAAATCCTTTTATTTAAATGTTTTCTTCATAATTCCCAATTTTCACTCGCAAAGGATGAAGGAAAATTAAAAAAATGTTCTTCACTTTCTACTCTCGATAAGAAGCTTCAAATTCTCTCAGGAAAAAAAACCCTGACCTCAACCGCCAAGGACTTCTCTCTCTCTTCGAGTGGAAACATTTTTTCACTTGAAATGGTTTCCACTTCAAGCCCGAAACTCCGTCAAAATCCTAGCCAAACCTTCACCTGATTCCGCCTTGGATCACCTTGGGCTTAGAATAACCATATGGTTTTTTGGTTTTAGATTCTAAGAATCGGGTGAGGAGTGGGAGGTGATTCGGAGCTGGTTTGGGCCAAAGAATAAGCGGGCCAAAAAGACGTAACGTCAAACGTGGACTGTCAAAATTTCAAAATTCTCCAAAATGCGTCAAAGGCATTTATAATTTTTCATTTGTTTTTGTTGTTGTCGATTTTTGTTGTGGCTTTTTCGGGTTGTTCTTCGTTTGAAATTCTCTCTAATGCTGTTAAAGGTGTTTGTTGTTGTTGTTTTGTTGTTGTTGTCATGTTGTCAAGTAATCAACATGTCGAAAAAGTTGACAGCTTGATGTAAACCCCAAGTAGCGGACCCTCGTGTACCTGTCTCGTCGTTCGTTGTTGTTGTTGTTATTGTTTTTTTGTTGGTGATGGTGGTGACCCTTGGCATTTGTTGTTGTTGTTGATTTTATTATTTTTATAACGGTGCGTGGCTCCCAGGTTATTCTTCTCTCCTCCCCTCTCTCTCCACTGGTTTTCGTTTGTTACCTTTGTTTTAATAGAGATAATTTTGGTATTTTTTTTTTGTTCGTTTTTATTAAATTTACATTTAAATTTCAGCGCTCGATCTTGGCATGGAAATTATGATTAAATATCTCTTGTTGTTGATTTCTCGTGTGACAGTCGTTTATTTAGTTGTCAAACCTCATCAGATCTCTAACGATTTACGCCCCCTTTTTCTGCTTCTCCAAAAGCCCCGGGTCACCTTCGATGGTATCTTGTTAACAATTTTACATGGGTCACATCAGCATCCCAGGGGAGTTTGATGAAGTGAGAACCTTCTTAGATAAATACATTTTTTTATAATTTTTTACAAAAAAATAATAATATAAAGCATTTTAATAGTTCAGGAAAGAAAATTTTTAATTTTTAATAATTTTAGAAAAAAAATATATTCAATAATTTAAAACATAAATTTTTTATTGTTTAATAATTTAGTTTTAATTTTTAATAAATTGAGAAAAAAAAATATATATTTATTAATTTAAAACCAAACATTGTTTAATTTTTAAATATTATCAAAATATTTGGAAAATAATAAATTTGAGAATTTAAAAAAAATATAGAAATTAATAATTCAATATTAATTTTTCACTCTAGAAGAGTTTTTAAATTTTCTTTCAATGGATCAAAATAATTCGAACTCGACGATTACGGAGTAGAGTAGATCTCTTAAGAGGATATGTAGGACTATATCACAACTCCATCTTCAACAGACCATTGACTATTTTCCACCTTGACTATGTCTGGCGCATTTAATATAAAGTACTTTGAAATATAGAACCATACCTTGATCCTGTGGAGATAAAACACCAAGCGGAAGAAGTTTGAGTTTTAATTGGCAATAAATTAAGGGCCTGGAGGGGCCGGATGAGGGCTTCCGTCAAAACAAACGGCAGGGGACGTCGAGGTCGGTCGTAAAACCATGTCCAATGGTCTCGATCTGATGCAGAAGGTAGCCTACAGTTTTGTCTTAATTATGGCCTAGAGAGATAGAATGTGGAAGGAGGAAAAAACTAGAGGAAAATAAAGAGAAGAACTAAACATGAGGGAAGTGAGGAAAGAAGGTGAGGGAAGAAACTAAAGGTAGTGATAGGTAAGAAGTGAGAGAAGTGAGGAAAGAAAATGAGGGATCGAAAATGAGATATTGTAAATATTAGAAAGTGAGTGACGTTAAATAAAGATATCCTGAGAATACACGAAGGAACAGACAGAGGAATAAATGGAGGGAGAAGAGACCATGAGTAACTGAGAGGGAGAAGAGACCAAAAGTAAATGAGAATTGATCATGAGGACTCTGAAATTCCTTGGCGCCAATAGGCGAATCCCTCGAAGCGTGGCCGTTAAAATATGTGCGAGACGAGTTCACAAGTGTCTACGATTTTCCATCTCCCTCTCGCCTTTTTCTCTCTTCGACCTTCTTGCCTTTTACCTTTCCATCTCTCCAGCTGCTGCTTCTGGGGATCGTGCGGGTGTCGAAAACAGCTGCAGGTCTTGGACTCGTGGCTCCGATCGTCGCCTTTGGCACATCTGAATGTGTTGAGGGGAGCGAGATTCGGAGAGGGAGAGTTTTGTAAAAGAGCGAGGCATATCCTAGAGTAAGATAGAGATATCTGTAACATAGATATATATTCAAGGCGGAACCTCCTCCTCTCATCCACCTTCGAAATTTATTCATATTGAAATTTATGCGCGCCCGACCCGAAGCATTCGTCAAAACTTCAACAGCCATCGTCTCTATCTATACGACTATCTATTTGGCTATCATTCTGTCTGTCGGTCGGTCATTCTGTCTGTCCGGTTGCCTCCCTGTCAGATGTCCATCTGGGTGTCTGCGACCTCTGTCAGTCTGTCTGTCTAACAAGTCGGCGTTGTATTATTTTAATAACTTAATTTGGTGAGCTAACGAGCAATAGATGAAAGGTCCAACTCCCCAAATCATTCCTTCTCTCTCTTGCTACCTATCGCTATCATCTTCTCTCCCTTTCGCTTTATTTCTCCTACTCTCATAAGGTCGAGAGAACTCAACGGGCCTGAAAAAATATGTAAATTTAATGGAATTTGTTTTTGTTCTGGAAAAATTAAAACAAAAACGAGAAACAAACTTCGAAATTATGAAAACAATTTTTCCGCATGCTGAACAGGAGACAAACCATTGAGACCGCCCCTTCCCTTCATCCATCCACCATTCCGTCCAGTCATCCGTCTTTCCGCATGTCTGTCTGTCCGTCCTTCTGTCATTCGTCAGCTTCAGGTCGAGCTCTCGTCGTCTAATGAGCTGGGAACCTTTGGCTTTAGCGTGGAAAACAAAGGGAAGCATAGCCGAAAAATACAACAATAACGAGAGGAATTACAAAAGAAACTACAACAAAAATAGGAACAATGACAACAACAATAAAAAATAATGACAACAACCACAATGACAATAAGAACAACAACAAATTAGAACAACTCATTTAAGAACCCACCTACGAAAGCTGCTTAAAACCACCTTCGCCCCCGCACCCAAAGTTATTCCTTCTCACTCTCAATCCCTCTCTCTCTCCTCTTTTCCTCTCTCTCCCTCTTTCAACCTCTTACCCAAAATTATTTTTCTCGTTATTTGGAACGATTTTTCAAACATGTTTTCACCGAAGGTTTTCAACACCTCATCCAACTCCAATCCACAGACCATGACCTCGAATGGCTCGAGGTCTATGAGGTATAAAAGAAAAAATATGAAAGGGTGGAAAAGAGACAGCAAATTCCTTACAGTTTCTTCTCGGGCCACACATTGGGTGATGACAAGATTTCTTCCTAACAAGGTTTTCTTCTCAGCAAAAATCATAGAAATAATAATAATTTAATTGCAGAAACCACTATAACAGTTACAACAACGACTGAAATAGCAATAATAACAAGAACAATTACAACAAAACTGACTACAACAACAACAAGACTCCCGGGTGGCCGCTTAACATCTAAATCTAGTTTAGTAGAGAAAACTTGATTTTTCCAATAGACATCAAATGAGGAAATGGTTCACAATAAAAAACAAGGAAAAATAATAATAGCAAAAACTGATGAAGAATGCAATTACAAAAACTATCTATCCACCTCTTTCTCTCTCCCTCTGTCTCTCTATCTGTCTTACTCTGTCATGACATTCAATCAGCAATCAGATGTCAGAGAAAAACTTGCTTCTCACTGGATGTCTTTGATTTCGCATCCTCATGATTTCTTCCTCAAACTGAGTTTCAGTTTTTGAATCTCTCTCTCTCTGTTTCTCTTTATATTTCCCTCTTTGTTCTTCTCTCTCTGTTTCCGTCACAATTTCTGTCTCTTCCCTATCGCTATCTCTTTCTACACTAGTTTTTCTTCGAAGACTTGATCTCTTTCTCTTTCACCTGTTTCTTCTGATGATTCCTCGAATTTCTTCGTTGCCTTCAGCGTTCATCCACAGAAAGACAGACAGATGAACGGACAAAGAAATGAAAAGTCAAGAGATGAAGAGACAGAGAGATGAAAAAACGGAAAAACTTGAAGACGGACAGACAGTGAGATGGACAGATAGAAAGATGGACAGACGAAAGATCGACTGTCTGGTTGGACGCATTTTTATAGCCATGGTAAGAGTGACCGATGAGCTCGCTGACAGCTGTCATAATTAATTTTGACATTTTGAGGTAATTATATTGCTGTTGTTGTTTTTGTTGTCATTTTTACTGTCGTTGTTTTTGTCATTGTTCGTTGTTTTTATTATTGTTATTGTTTTGTGTTGTTGTCATTGTTGATGTTGTTATTGTTTTTGTTTTAGTGTTGTTTTGTGTTGTATTGTTGATGTTTTCGTTGTTGTTTTTTTACTGATTTCATTATTTCTTTCTACTATTCTTTTGATTTCTTTCTCTTTTAATTTTTTTTATAGTTTTAGTATTGTTCTTTCCAACTACGTTGTTGTAATTGTATAGATTTTGTAGTTGTAGCTGTTGTTGTTAACTTTTTTATTGATTTGAGAATAATTACCATTTCCCTCGAAAATCTTTCAGAGCTTCCTTTAGAAAATTTTGTTCCCTATTGAAACAAAATTTGTATCCTCATTGAAAATTCAAAATATGTAGATAAAAACCCAAAATAAGAGAAAACTGAATCCCGATCGAATTTCCAAGTTCAATGACACTTGAATTTCCGCGAAGAAAAGAAGATGTTCCAACTCGATTTCTTCAAGGCCTTTCGATGCTTCATCTCTATCTCCATCTCCTTCATTCACCTTTTTCCCTGTTTTTCCCTTTCACCTTTCTCCCAGTCTTTCATTCGCTACTCTTCTTCACCTCTCTCCCTCACCACCTGGCCCACAGAACGTAGTACAGGACCCATGGGAGGAGCTCAAGTAGCGACAAGTTGTCGAAGAAAGTTATTAAATTACGCAAATAACGAAGATGACACGACGACAACGAAGGACAAGGAGGAGGAGAAGAAGGGGAGGATGATGAGAAGAGTGAGGAGAAGAGGAGGATGATGAGAAGGAGATGAAGAGAGAGGACAAGATACGAAGAAGGAGGATGACAAAACTAAGGAGGATGAGAAGTAGAAGCCTACCGAGAAGAGGGTGAAGATCAAGCGGGCGATGAAAATGAAAAAGAGATTACATGACAAAGTAACGGCCTCCTTACAACAAAAAAAAAAACGACATTAACAACAATAACAAGAGTAACAATAAGGTTAATATCGACAACAACAATACAACAATAGGAACAACAATATAAACAACAACAACAATTCCACTTGCGCGATAATACAAACAATCTAATTCGACGAATCAATAACCGCAGGTGCTGGAACGCTTTCGTCAAGCGACCAAGAACGTGGAACGTGGGGGCACCGAAGCTTCTACAGAAGCCCCCAAACAACAACAACGACTACAATAATAACAACAACAAGGAGGAGGAGTGAAAAAAAAATCCCAACAAAAGCTGTGGAGGTGGGCGGGAGAGAGGTTTTGGTTTGGGGGCGTGGAATTCATTTACCATAAACTCGCTATTATCAAACATTTTACCGCAACGACGAAAAAGGTGGGATGAGAAGGAAGAAGGTGACAAAGGTGAAGGTATCAAGGACGAAGGACGATGACGACGACGAAGACGACAACGACTACGAGAAGAAAGCAAGCGAGAAGTATGAAGAGACTGAGGAACCCTAGGACCAAGCACGATGACGACAACGAAGACGACGACGACGAAGACGATTATGATGAGGACGAGGAGCAGGAGAAGGTGGAGGTGGTGGTGGTGAAAAAAAAACGAAGACGTCTGTGTCTCTTGAGGAAGACGAAGAATCAGGAAACGGCAGCCAGACACAAAATTCAAGGAGAGAGGGAGGAAAGAAATTCTAAGGAAAGCTAGGGAAGGAAGAAAGAGGGAGAAGGAGGAATAAGGATGTTGGTGGAAAGAGGAGGATGGAGGAGGAAGAACAAGGAAGAAGAATTGGGGGAGGAAAAAAATAAGAGTCGGAGAATTTGCCTCGCTTAGGAAGCAAATTGTAGCAAAATTCAGGCCAGATCGCTTTTGTTTCGCCTCCAGACACAAATTACGCCACTTTTTTCGAGCAAGCAGAGACAGAATAAGGGAGAGGAAAGGAGAGGGAGGGAGGAAAAGAGAGTGAAATATAAGGGAAGGAGAGGGAGAAGAAGGAGCATGAGGGAGAAGAAGGAGCACGAGGGAGACGAAGAATGAGTAGATGAATGAGAACTAGAGAAAAGAAGGAGAGACGAACGAGTCAGAGACGATGGTGGGCGAGACTTTGGTGGGCGTTGGTGTTTGGGGGCGCGGCTGAAGGGCGTCGTTGGCGGCCGCCCCTTCGGGAGGTGGAGGTGCGGTGGAGCCCAGGCGAGTTGGGCTTGCGTCTCATGAAGGCGAAGAAGGTGAAGACAATGATGGAGACGATGGTGTTTGAGCGAGAATGGACAATGGTGGAGTAGACGAAGAAGTTGGTGAAGAGACCGGAGACGATGTTTCCAAAAAAAGGAAGAAACAATGGAGGATAGAGGACGAGGACGATGAAGGAAAACGATTTGGTGTCGGTGGCACCAGCTGTGACGGCCTCGTGCAGACGGCTTTAATGTAATAACAGTGCGTGCCGCCGGGGTTTCGTGGATGTCGAAATGTCGGGGGAGGGGTCGAAGGGGTGGAGTACTCGATAGAGGCGCATTTGTCGCGAGAGGCGGTGGTTTCGAGAGGGGCGGTGGAGTCAAAAGGGGCTGAGGATACGAATGGCGGGGGGAAATTTAGGTGTCTGAGTTTCGGTGTCTGGGAGGACATCATGAAAATTAGTTAAAAAGAAAACTAGCGCGAAAAAATTCACTCCACAGAAGTAATAAAAGAAGGGAGAGGGGTGAACAAAAGAGAGAGAGGAAAACAAGAGGGAGGAGAACGCGAGAGTGGAAAAAAGAAGAACTAGACAAGGAACAAAATAAATAACAACAGCAAAGACAGCAACAAAAAATGCAACAAGAAGCAAAAAATCTTAAAGAAAAAATAGACAAGAAAAAAAATAACAAAAAAGAAAAAATATAACAAAAAAGAAAAAAATATGACAAAAAAGCAAAAATATAACAAAAAAGAAAAAATATAACAAAAAAGAAAAAAAATAACAAAAAAATATATATAACAAAAACCAAAACAAAAAAACAATACCCTAAAAATATACGCGGAAGGAATTCCTAGGGGTTCCGCATCGTCGTCTTCTCGCCCACAACATCGCCCTCTCCTCCAACCACGCCCCATCCTACCCCGAAACAACTCCGCCTGCCCTCCTCCTTCCCCCAACCTCTGATTATGCACGAGCGACGCGTCGTTGTTTGCCTCACGTTCGCTTTTACGACATCGAGATCCCTCTGCCCCCGTCCTCCAGATTCGCATCAAGCTCGTGATGTCTATGCAATGCTATAAAGCATAAATAAATAAATGAAATTCCTTCAAGATGGGCCTCACTTTCGCACTCTGTCACTCCCTCACTCTCTCTCTCTATCTCTTGTGTTTTGATACCTTATCCATTCTTTTCTCACAATTCCTTCGATTTTGCTTCGTCTTCTCTGTATATTTTCTTCCTCTCTCTCTTTCTACTACCAAAGTCTACCTTCTAGACAAAATAGTGTGGAAAATGCGAGTACTTGAAAAAAAGGCTTGAAATATTAAATTTTATACAAAAAATTAAGGATTATAAAATTTCATATATTTTTTAAAAATATTAAAAAAAATGTATATAAATATTTTTTCTAGTAAATATTTAATTCTATTAAATGTTTCTAATTTTTCAATTCTATAGAAAAATTATATGAATTTTGAATTCCGTTTTACGATGTAATAATTTTCAATTTTGAAAAAATTATACAAATTTAACTTTTTGTTTTAAAATTTAAATTTTATTTAAATTAATATTTTATACATTTTTTTTTAAATTTAAATTTTATAAATTTTAATTCTATAAAAATAGATGAAAGAAAAATCTATCGTAAACAATAACATTAAAATCAACAGATAAATATGCATACTATGTAAGCAAATACAATCACAAAATAATTGTAAAAAATAACATAGGAACAATAACAGAAAAAATAATGTTATCGATTGTCGTCGTCAACCCATGGCCAGACGCCGTCAAATTTTACGACAGCCCGCGTCACCCAAAAAGAAAAGAAACGAAACAAATAAATAAATAAATAAAAAGGGCTCAGTCGAGGGAGGAAGAAGAAAGCCCACAAAAACTCAGGACCTCCAAAATTTCACCAAAGACACCCCAGGATTCCAACCAACGACCCCCCAGCTTCCTTTCCATCGACCTACGAAGAACCCGTGCCATTCAAATCACAATCAGAACGGTCGGCGAGCGTAAATGATTACCACTTAAAATGTGCTCGGCTGCCACCTAGAAACCAATTGCAGAAACGGCAACATATGTTTTTTCCTAGATCTCTGTTTCACTCCATTGAGGCCACCCTTTCACTCTTGCTCTGTTTTTATTTCCATACATCTCCACCTCCTTCGATTTCCTTCGCTTCCTTCTGCTTTGTCATCTCTTCTTCGGCTCGACTGCAGCTGGAACCCCTTCAGCTGGTCCCAGGTTCTTCTCCAGAGGACGTTGTCGCCGTCGGTGGGAGGTTTTTTTTTCGTCCTGACCCTAAACGCGTTCTCCACCTCCTCCTCCTTTTGATGGCTGCCCTTTTTTCGGTCTTCCGTCGTCACTCTTCAGTCAACAGTGAAAATACCAACAACACAATGGGTGGAAGGGAGGTTGGAGAAAAGAGAAGAAGGGGAGGCAAAAGTAGAAAGAGAAGGAAGGAAAATATGAAAGGGGAGGCCGAAAAGTAGGAAAGGGTAGTCAGCAATGTGGAGGCTGTCAGTTCCAAGGCCACCGTCGATGACATGGAAATGTTTTTCGAATGGATTCCCTCAAAGAGAAAGAGTGAGTGAGTTGTTTCATTCAACTTCATGTGGCTGGCTTTTTTCCAGTCATCGAAAGGTCTCCCCGAAACAACTCCATCTCATACTTCTCCTCAGCATCCTCCCCCTCATTTTCCACCCCTTCATCCTCTTCATCTTCCTCCACCCCTTCATCCTCCTCCTCACTCTCCCCTTCATCATCCCCCACACGACAGACGGCCCAGACCAAGAGCCACCCACCTCGTGTCTGACATTATTTGCCAATGCGTTGTTGAATTTGAATTAGATTCGGTTTTGGACCCGGTTCGAATCCTGGCGTCCTCTTCTCACCCATCTCACTCATTCTCTTTCACCCTCTCTTTCACTCCCTCAATGATTTTTTCTCGCTTTTTACCGTCTCTTTTGGTTTTTGCCATTTTCCCTGCTCCTCCTTTTTCCTCGATTTCACTTTATTTCTCGGTGTTTTTTCTTTCTTGGGTTGGGTTTTGTTTTGCTTTCAATTTGTATTTTTATTATTTTCATTTGTATCGTTAGTTGTGTTGTTGTAATTCTATTGTTGTTTTTTATTGTTGTTTATTTTTTGTTTCCTTATTGTTGTTCTTTTTTACTGTTATTTATTTGTTGTTGTTCTTATTTTTATTGTTGTTGTGTGTTGTTCTGGCTCTCTTGTCCTCATGAATAACTGCACATGAACTCCATTTCCATCCTTTGGGACTTTTTAGCCCTTTTTTCCCAACCCCATGTCTGGGGTACGCAAACCAAGTTGAGAGACCTTTTTTACGCCTCTCTCTCTCTCTTTCTCTTCTCTTTCTGGCCTGCATCTGTCCATGCGTCCATCGGTTGGATGGTTTTGTGTGAAAAGTTTACAAATTTTCGCATGAATACAAAATTAAAATAACTGTAAGAGCGAACGATCGTCGGCCATGTGACTGACAGACATTGTTGTCCTTTCTTACCCAAGTCTTTTTCCTCCCCCACCTCAGTCTGTCTCTCTCTCTCTCCTCACATTCTGACCCATCTCTCTCTCTCTCTCGTCATTTATTGTGTTCTCTTGAAGGACCTCATCGTCCTGATGGAGACCATGGAGCGTGAACTCTGGCCGATTAAATTGAATTTTATCGATTTCTTTTCGTGTTTTTAGTTTTTCTTGAATTTATTTTTATTTTTTTGTTTTTATTTATATTTTCTTTTTATTATGGATTTGTTATTTCTATTTGATATTTGTTTTTTATATTTTGTTTTGTTATTTTTATTATATTTTGTTATTTTTATTTATTTATCTTATTTTCATTTGTTATTATTATTTTCTTTTTTTGTTATATATTTTCTTTCTTATTTTATATTTTTTTAATTCTTTGTTATATATTTTTTTAATATTTGTTTCTTTTTTTACCAACAAAAATCTTTGTCCACAATTTTAATGGACTCTTGAGTCGTCTACAAACCTTCCTGGAAAAAAGACTTCCATGGAAGAACTTTAAACGACCTTGAAAAAAGGAGTCCCCTGAGGTCAACTGGAGAATGAGGAATAAATAATAACAATGTGATTCATTTTCGAATACTAAGAAAAACAGGGCTTTAAGTAGTTCACAGATATAGAGTTCAAGAATTCAGATTAAAGAGAGTTCATGAAGGTTATAAAGGGATATTCGAAGAAGTTTCCTTTATTTTGTACAAAATAAGTTCAAATTTTCTTCATATGATATATTGAGATTTTAAATTTTTGAGAATTGAGAAAAAATATATAGAAAATCCACATCCACAAAACCTCAAGCTGCATCTCTTCTCTCTCAAAATCATCTGCCCCAGAACCCCCAAAATCAATTTCTCTCTTTCCTCAGAGTTCAACGGCCGTATTTGCTCTGCACCATATTTGTTTTGACTGCTCGACTGCGACGGCTCCTGTCGCGTCCGTAATTGGCAATGCTACGTCCTCGTCCTCATCTCCCCGGTTGAATGGAACCACAGACACCGAATTGGATTCAATTCTGGTTGGGTGAAGGAGGGTGCGGAGTGTAAACAAGTGAAGAGTAGGAAAAGGTGAAGAGTAGGAAAACGTGAAGAGTAGGAAAAGGTGAAGAATGGAAAGAGGTGGAAAGAGCGGGTTCAGGCCAAATAAATTCAAAGCCACAACAAGTGCTGCCGCTGAATGCAATACGAAATGAGGACGAAATGAACCACATGAACACCAAGTTGCCTCCTTCATCTCTCTGTCTCTCTCTTTCATCACCCTTCTCTCTCTTTCTCGTTCATCACTCACTCTCACCGTCATTTCCGCCCACCTTCAGCCCACTTCAACCGCCGCCCACTTCCGGTTGTTTGCGCGACGCACGAGGCTCGACATTCGTTCATTCGTTCGTTTCGAGCGACGGAAACTTTTCGACATTATCCTCGGCTTGTTTTGCTTCCGAATTTGGGTTCGTTTCTCACTACTTCATTCTTTCCTCTTCTCTCCCCCTTCCGCCTCTCCTCTTATCACTCACCCTTCTCTTTCTTTCTCCACTTCGGACGTCCGCACGTTGCCAAAATTCAAATGAAACTTCCTCTCGTGGGAGGCGTGCTTTGGACTTGTTGAGCTCGTTGATATTTCCGTTTTGACAGTTGACGATTTTGCAACCCACAATCATCTCCTATTCCTGCTCTCGTTCACTCATTTTCTCGTTCTCTCTCTTTCACTCTTTCTGCCTGTGTTTCTTTCGGTAGTTGCAGGTATTTGGGACAAGACTCTTGGCAAGGATTTATAATTTTAGGGATTATTGCGATTGATTATATTGCGATGAATTGAAGAAAGGTATGAAATTCTTCTAGAACTTCTAGTATATGTAAAAATAAAGCCAAAGAATTGACCAATATGGATATTGAGGAACAGATATATATATATTTCAATTCGATGAATAGATCTATATTAAAATCGGTAATGAATTGATCTTTATAACTTTTAATTAACTGATCTTTATACCTACATAATTTAATCAACCGATCTCTATATATTTCAATTCACCGTTCAAGCTATCTTCTGATCTCCATCGTCGCGTTCTTCTTCTTCTACCCACCATGGCTAATTCCTTCCTTTCAATGGCGCGATTTTCGAAAAACCAACAAAGACCGCCTACCAAAGAAAAGAAAAAGAAGAACAAACCAAATACAGAAGGGTCTAACGGAAGCCGTTATGGTTTCCAATCGATCGAACGATTGATCGAATGAAAGATCAGGCAACGATGGTGCAGACGACGACGACGACACCCAACGAAGCGATAATAACTCATTAATGCTCTTCATAAATCGTCCGATCGGAACTAAAGATCAAACACAAAAAGCCGACAGAATGATGGAAGGGAGGAAGAGAGACTGAAGGAGACAGAGAGAGGGAGAGAGAGAGAGAGAGAGGAACTGAGAGAGATAATAATGAGTGAGGGACGATCATTAGCCACGGTTCGGAAACCCTTCGAAGATCGTGATTTCTCAATATTTGTATCACAAACGATTGCGTCATCGTCGATCATCCTTCGATCGTTTGATACGATTGATTCGATTCGCTCAGAGACGACAATCATCAAGCGTCAATCGGCGAGAATGACGATGATGACTACGACTTCGACGATGATAATCATGACGATCGGTTACAAGAACACGATCGGCCTTCGAACAACAACAATTACGCCTCACATCGATGGAAGGAGGAGGAGGAGGAGGATGAACATCGATTGTTCTAAAGGCGGTTCTGTTGCATCAACTGTCCAGAGAACGGACAAGAAGAATAACAAGACAAACAGACATACAGACAGACAAACAGACAGACAAACAGAGAGACAACGGATAGTTATATAGATAGGCGGTCGGATGGACATTCTGATAAGCAGTCGGACATCTAGCTAGATATAAAGATAGAACGAACACGATATTAGAACAGGAGAGAACAGAACCGAAGCGAACCGAAGACATCATCAGGTGGCATGACAATTAAAAAGCAACAGAACGATAAACGATGATAAAGGAATGAGGGAGAGAGGGAGAAGAGAGAGGTCAAGAGAGAGACCCGCGTGAACTAGTGTAAGAGGGGGTGAGTGAAGATCGATACAGGTGAGCGAGAACAAAAGATCAGAAAACCAAGCCGACGATGAAGACCGATGTCTAACAGCGAACGACGATCGCTGACGATAAATAATAAAAATAAAATTTAAATTTTATTTAAATTAATATTTTATACATTTTTTTTTAAATTTAAATTTTATAAATTTTAATTCTATAAAAATAGATGAAAGAAAAATCTATCGTAAACAATAACATTAAAATCAACAGATAAATATGCATACTATGTAAGCAAATACAATCACAAAATAATTGTAAAAAATAACATAGGAACAATAACAGAAAAATAATGTTATCGATTGTCGTCGTCAACCCATGGCCAGACGCCGTCAAATTTTACGACAGCCCGCGTCACCCAAAAAGAAAAGAAACGAAACAAATAAATAAATAAATAAAAAGGGCTCAGTCGAGGGAGGAAGAAGAAAGCCCACAAAAACTCAGGACCTCCAAAATTTCACCAAAGACACCCCAGGATTCCAACCAACGACCCCCCAGCTTCCTTTCCATCGACCTACGAAGAACCCGTGCCATTCAAATCACAATCAGAACGGTCGGCGAGCGTAAATGATTACCACTTAAAATGTGCTCGGCTGCCACCTAGAAACCAATTGCAGAAACGGCAACATATGTTTTTTCCTAGATCTCTGTTTCACTCCATTGAGGCCACCCTTTCACTCTTGCTCTGTTTTTATTTCCATACATCTCCACCTCCTTCGATTTCCTTCGCTTCCTTCTGCTTTGTCATCTCTTCTTCGGCTCGACTGCAGCTGGAACCCCTTCAGCTGGTCCCAGGTTCTTCTCCAGAGGACGTTGTCGCCGTCGGTGGGAGGTTTTTTTTTCGTCCTGACCCTAAACGCGTTCTCCACCTCCTCCTCCTTTTGATGGCTGCCCTTTTTTCGGTCTTCCGTCGTCACTCTTCAGTCAACAGTGAAAATACCAACAACACAATGGGTGGAAGGGAGGTTGGAGAAAGGAGAAGAAGGGGAGGCAAAAGTAGAAAGAGAAGGAAGGAAAATATGAAAGGGGAGGCCGAAAAGTAGGAAAGGGTAGTCAGCAATGTGGAGGCTGTCAGTTCCAAGGCCACCGTCGATGACATGGAAATGTTTTTCGAATGGATTCCCTCAAAGAGAAAGAGTGAGTGAGTTGTTTCATTCAACTTCATGTGGCTGGCTTTTTTCCAGTCATCGAAAGGTCTCCCCGAAACAACTCCATCTCATACTTCTCCTCAGCATCCTCCCCCTCATTTTCCACCCCTTCATCCTCTTCATCTTCCTCCACCCCTTCATCCTCCTCCTCACTCTCCCCTTCATCATCCCCCACACGACAGACGGCCCAGACCAAGAGCCACCCACCTCGTGTCTGACATTATTTGCCAATGCGTTGTTGAATTTGAATTAGATTCGGTTTTGGACCCGGTTCGAATCCTGGCGTCCTCTTCTCACCCATCTCACTCATTCTCTTTCACCCTCTCTTTCACTCCCTCAATGATTTTTTCTCGCTTTTTACCGTCTCTTTTGGTTTTTGCCATTTTCCCTGCTCCTCCTTTTTCCTCGATTTCACTTTATTTCTCGGTGTTTTTTCTTTCTTGGGTTGGGTTTTGTTTTGCTTTCAATTTGTATTTTTATTATTTTCATTTGTATCGTTAGTTGTGTTGTTGTAATTCTATTGTTGTTTTTTATTGTTGTTTATTTTTTGTTTCCTTATTGTTGTTCTTTTTTACTGTTATTTATTTGTTGTTGTTCTTATTTTTATTGTTGTTGTGTGTTGTTCTGGCTCTCTTGTCCTCATGAATAACTGCACATGAACTCCATTTCCATCCTTTGGGACTTTTTAGCCCTTTTTTCCCAACCCCATGTCTGGGGTACGCAAACCAAGTTGAGAGACCTTTTTTACGCCTCTCTCTCTCTCTTTCTCTTCTCTTTCTGGCCTGCATCTGTCCATGCGTCCATCGGTTGGATGGTTTTGTGTGAAAAGTTTACAAATTTTCGCATGAATACAAAATTAAAATAACTGTAAGAGCGAACGATCGTCGGCCATGTGACTGACAGACATTGTTGTCCTTTCTTACCCAAGTCTTTTTCCTCCCCCACCTCAGTCTGTCTCTCTCTCTCTCCTCACATTCTGACCCATCTCTCTCTCTCTCTCTCGTCATTTATTGTGTTCTCTTGAAGGACCTCATCGTCCTGATGGAGACCATGGAGCGTGAACTCTGGCCGATTAAATTGAATTTTATCGATTTCTTTTCGTGTTTTTAGTTTTTCTTGAATTTATTTTTATTTTTTTGTTTTTATTTATATTTTCTTTTTATTATGGATTTGTTATTTCTATTTGATATTTGTTTTTTATATTTTGTTTTGTTATTTTTATTATATTTTGTTATTTTTATTTATTTATCTTATTTTCATTTGTTATTATTATTTTCTTTTTTTGTTATATATTTTCTTTCTTATTTTATATTTTTTTAATTCTTTGTTATATATTTTTTTAATATTTGTTTCTTTTTTTACCAACAAAAATCTTTGTCCACAATTTTAATGGACTCTTGAGTCGTCTACAAACCTTCCTGGAAAAAGACTTCCATGGAAGAACTTTAAACGACCTTGAAAAAAGGAGTCCCCTGAGGTCAACTGGAGAATGAGGAATAAATAATAACAATGTGATTCATTTTCGAATACTAAGAAAAACAGGGCTTTAAGTAGTTCACAGATATAGAGTTCAAGAATTCAGATTAAAGAGAGTTCATGAAGGTTATAAAGGGATATTCGAAGAAGTTTCCTTTATTTTGTACAAAATAAGTTCAAATTTTCTTCATATGATATATTGAGATTTTAAATTTTTGAGAATTGAGAAAAAATATATAGAAAATCCACATCCACAAAACCTCAAGCTGCATCTCTTCTCTCTCAAAATCATCTGCCCCAGAACCCCCAAAATCAATTTCTCTCTCTCCTCAGAGTTCAACGGCCGTATTTGCTCTGCACCATATTTGTTTTGACTGCTCGACTGCGACGGCTCCTGTCGCGTCCGTAATTGGCAATGCTACGTCCTCGTCCTCATCTCCCCCGGTTGAATGGAACCACAGACACCGAATTGGATTCAATTCTGGTTGGGTGAAGGAGGGTGCGGAGTGTAAACAAGTGAAGAGTAGGAAAAGGTGAAGAGTAGGAAAACGTGAAGAGTAGGAAAAGGTGAAGAATGGAAAGAGGTGGAAAGAGCGGGTTCAGGCCAAATAAATTCAAAGCCACAACAAGTGCTGCCGCTGAATGCAATACGAAATGAGGACGAAATGAACCACATGAACACCAAGTTGCCTCCTTCATCTCTCTGTCTCTCTCTTTCATCACCCTTCTCTCTCTTTCTCGTTCATCACTCACTCTCACCGTCATTTCCGCCCACCTTCAGCCCACTTCAACCGCCGCCCACTTCCGGTTGTTTGCGCGACGCACGAGGCTCGACATTCGTTCATTCGTTCGTTTCGAGCGACGGAAACTTTTCGACATTATCCTCGGCTTGTTTTGCTTCCGAATTTGGGTTCGTTTCTCACTACTTCATTCTTTCCTCTTCTCTCCCCCTTCCGCCTCTCCTCTTATCACTCACCCTTCTCTTTCTTTCTCCACTTCGGACGTCCGCACGTTGCCAAAATTCAAATGAAACTTCCTCTCGTGGGAGGCGTGCTTTGGACTTGTTGAGCTCGTTGATATTTCCGTTTTGACAGTTGACGATTTTGCAACCCACAATCATCTCCTGTTCCTGCTCTCGTTCACTCATTTTCTCGTTCTCTCTCTTTCACTCTTTCTGCCTGTGTTTCTTTCGGTAGTTGCAGGTATTTGGAACAGGGCTTCTTGGCAAGGATTTATATTTTTAGGGATTATTGCGATTGATTTTATTGCGATGAATTGAAGAAAGGTATGAAACTCTTCTAGAACTTCTAGTATATGTAAAAATAATGCCAATGAATTGATCTATACGGATATTGAGGAACAGATATATATATATTTCAATTCGATGAATAGATCTATATTAAAATCGGTAATGAATTGATCTTTATAACTTTTAATTAACTGATCTTTATACCTACATAATTTAATCAACCGATCTCTATATATTTCAATTCACCGTTCAAGCTATCTTCTGATCTCCATCGTCGCGTTCTTCTTCTTCTACCCACCATGGCTAATTCCTTCCTTTCAATGGCGCGATTTTCGAAAAACCAACAAAGCCCGCCTACCAAAGAAAAGAAAAAGAAGAACAAACCAAATACAGAAGGGTCTAACGGAAGCCGTTATGGTTTCCATTCGATCGAACGATTGATCGAATGAAAGATCAGGCAACGATGGTGCAGACGACGACGACACCCAACGAAGCGATAATAACTCATTAATGCTCTTCATAAATCGTCCGATCGGAACTAAAGATCAAACACAAAAAGCCGACAGAATGATGGAAGGGAGGAAGAGAGACTGAAGGAGACAGAGAGAGGGAGAGAGAGAGAGAGGAACTGAGAGAGATAATAATGAGTGAGGGACGATCATTAGCCACGGTTCGGAAACCCTTCGACGATCGTGATTTCTCAATATTTGTATCACAAACGATTGCGTCATCGTCGATCATCCTTCGATCGTTTGATACGATTGATTCGATTCGCTCAGAGACGACAATCATCAAGCGTCAATCGGCGAGAATGACGATGATGACTACGACTTCGACGATGATAATCATGACGATCGGTTACAAGAACACGATCGGCCTTCGAACAACAACAATTACGCCTCACATCGATGGAAGGAGGAGGAGGAGGAGGATGAACATCGATTGTTCTAAAGGCGGTTCTGTTGCATCAACTGTCCAGAGAACGGACAAGAAGAATAACAAGACAAACAGACATACAGACAGACAAACAGACAGACAAACAGAGAGACAACGGATAGTTATATAGATAGGCGGTCGGATGGACATTCTGATAAGCAGTCGGACATCTAGCTAGATATAAAGATAGAACGAAACACGATATTAGAACAGGAGAGAACAGAACCGAAGCGAACCGAAGACATCATCAGGTGGCATGACAATTAAAAAGCAACAGAACGATAAACGATGATAAAGGAATGAGGGAGAGAGGGAGAAGAGAGAGGTCAAGAGAGAGACCCGCGTGAACTAGTGTAAGAGGGGGTGAGTGAAGATCGATACAGGTGAGCGAGAACAAAAGATCAGAAAACCAAGCCGACGATGAAGACCGATGTCTAACAGCGAACGACGATCGCTGACGATGTCCGGCGGCGTCTGAAAGGGAGCTACCGACAACGATGATGACGACGACGACTACGATGACGACAACGAAGACCATGAGCAGGATAGAAACAATGGCAGAAAGTTGATGATGACGGCCAGTTAGAAACGGAACAACAGAACGATCGACCGATCTTTTGATCTCACCGACAGAGCAGAGAAGAGACCGAAGGTGAGAGGAAGAGACCTGAGGTGAGAGGAAGACTACCTGGGGAGGAGTGAGAAGAGGAGACACAAGGGAGTGAGAAAAGAAGAAAAAAGGAGTCGGGATGCAAAGAAAAAGCAGCGGGGAAGAAAAGGAAAAAAGAAAAAAAGGACTAGAGAAAAAAATGTGAGGTTGCCGTGATTTCTGGCGAAGGAAATGAAACAATTCTGAACCAAAAATCAATCGTCGTCGGACACTTTGATTGAAGGATAGATTTCCTGGGTCAACATCTCCAAGGAGATGGAAGCCGACAGAAGGAAAGTGGTTCACGTTTTATGCCCTTGTTTTATTGGCAATATTTTCCCTTCAAACCTAAAAACCCAAACCCGACTTTGACTTGGGACTATGATTCGACTATGAAATGACCCATAATTAAAGTCAGAATTAATTAGACTCATATCATGGGGCTTCTATCAAAGAGCAGGGTTCATATCATCTAATAGACCTCAACTCACAGACCTCAACTCATAGACCTCATCTCCCAGAGACCTCATCTCATAGACCTCATCTCTCAGAGACCTCATCTCATATTAAACAGTATGGAAACGATTTGACCAGAGCGAACGATTAAAAAGTCGAATCTCAACACTTGGTCGAGGGTCACTCGAAACGAAAGCGAAACCAATTAAAAAAAGTGTAGCGAATGAATGAATTATAGTGAGAGTGCTTGAGTAGATCGAGGAAGATAGGGAGCGAGCGAAGTCGGCAGAGTTCTTAAAACAAAAGAAGGAAGCCGATATTTGTCAGAGGAAATGGAGCAATAAATATACAGAAAGAGAACAGAGGCGACAGCGACAACGAGTAGACCCAAAAAAGGACATAATCGAAAAGTAATGGCAATAAAATTCAAATTAATTAACAGCTAATGACGACAAGTTGTGCTCACGAAGCCCCAAGAATCGAACGATAATTAATTTGATTTTGATTACAAAGGAATCTTATTCATTCTGACGTTCCCTCTCTCTCTCTCTCTTTCACTCAGTCTGGGCTGAAAGTAGTCAAAGTAGTAGCCCAGGGAAACGACTTTGAATTCTTTTCCTAATTAGTAGTAGGCAAGGGGGGCGGGAGAAAGAAGAAGAAGCAGGAGGAGGCGATCTTTGAAGTTCAGGAGGCGGGGCCGTGTCAAGGTGGGCGGCGACGAGATCAAGGTGAAGTTAAGGCTACCTACAGCGGAGAACGATTAGCGCTGACGACATGAAGAAGGTTTCTCTTTCAACTGTATACAAGAAATTCATTCGAAAATTTTGAAAAAAAAAATCTAATTTTCTCCAAATATATATTTTTATTTTACATATTTTGACATTTTTAGTAAAATTCATCGATAAATTAATATAGATATTCAGTTCAGAAGAAATAAATTTTTGATTAAATTTCATTTTTGTACAAAAAAAAAAAAAATTTTATTACCCCAAAAAAAAAAAAATTTTAAAATTAATAATTTTTAGTCGACCAGAAAAAACCAATTGAAGACATTTTTTTAAACAAAAAATATGTTTTTGAATTAATTTTCTTGAACTATTTTCTCCACAAAGTTCATAATTAGTCGGAAGTGTTTATCTTTCTCATCTTCTTGTTTCTTTTTCTCCCTCCATCTCTCTCTTAACGGTCCCGTTACAGAATTCATTGACAAGTCACCGAGAAGAAGAAGACGGAAATGTGGAATATCTAAATCAGTTCAACTCCATCAAGCCATCGACATGGACTTCAATGTTTAGGCAAACAATCAGACAGATTGTTGTTAATAAACCAAGCAAACAGAAGAAAATTGATGGAGAAGGAGAGAGAGTTGGAAAAGGAGGGAGGGAGGTGGTCAAAGGGAGAAAGATATAGGGTGAGATTTACCACACAATAACAATAATAATAATTGAACAACCAGAATAAACAAACAACAATAGCACAATACTTGCCAACAATAACAACACAATACTTGGCAAGAACAACAATTAAGATCAACTGCTCGACAAACAACACTCAAGTAAACGAGAGAGAATGAGAGAGAGGGATGGAGGGAGACACTAATTGATAACTCACTCCAGGAAGGACCCAACTATCTGTCCGTCTGACGCTCGTTTGACTATCTATCCGCCGGCCGGCCGGTTGGCTATCTGTTCTGGACGAGTGACATGTCATGCTTCAATTGACAGCTACAAGTGCGAGCTCGAGCTCTAATCGAAGATGTAAACAAGCAGAGAATCAACGACGACGACGAAGACCACGATGAAGACTATGATGGAGACCACTATGGAGTCCACTATGAAGACCACGACGACGACGACTTCGACGTTGGTCACTCTGGCCACGGTGTCAATGGACGCTGGATGGCGTGCTAATAGCACTAGAAAACACCAAGCTCTGAACTCAACACTAATTGTGGACAAACACCAGACACAGGGCTCGATATCGAACGACAAGTGAGAGAGAGAAGGAGAGAGAGAAAAAGAAAATCAAGTTTCGAAGAAGTCGCTGAATTTCTCGGATGATCGGTAAATGGATCGTGAACTATGGAGAGATTATAGTGGAGAGGGAGAAAGAGGGAGACAGAAGGGGGAGATGTCGAGAGAGAAAAAGAGAGAGAGTGATATTTGTCTCCCTCCCCCTCCCACACATGGCCAGACGCACGCTCCCCAAATGACTTCATCGCAAGTGTCGAACGACGATCGTCTGTCTGTCTGTCTGTCTGTCCGTCCATCTGTCGGTCTGTGATCTTGTTGTTGTTGTCTCACGACCTGGTCTGGCGTCGTGTGTCTTTTGTCGCCGCTGCGTTTGGACCCATTGTCACCATCGTCATCGCCATCGTCGTGCGGGACACACCCTGTACAACAACAACAACAACAACAATAACCATGATGCTCGATTTTCATTTTCCATATTTTTTTTTTTTACGCGCATGGTGTTGAGTTATTGTTTCACACGAACGGCTCATGTTGTTCACAAAGATGTTGTTGTTGTTGTATTTTTTTATTGTTGTTGTTGTTTTTGGAGTGGCCCTCTCGAATACCTTTCAGAGCATGGGCGCTCTCAGCATGTGGCTCACACAAACACATACACAGACACAGTCTCAGCCATCGACACTTTTGCTCCGAAGTGTTGAGCATTTGTTATCTCGTTTTATGATTTATATTCGAGCACGATCGCTGAGCGCTTGCTCTTGCATCGATGCATTGTCGAACCCATCGAACCATCGAACCTTAGCTTCGTCTCTTTCTTCCTCCTCCTCCTCCTCCTTTTCTTCTTCGCCTCCTTCTCACACCTGTGTTTCTTCCTCTCCCTCTCTTCACTCTCTCTCTCTCCCCACCCTCCATCTCCAGTTGTGTTTTTTTTGGATCAGACTTCGTTCGTTCTCGTTGGTCTTTCTGCCGATCGTGAGATGTTGGAGTTGTTTTTGTGTGTGACCCAGTTCAAGGTTTTTCTTCGTGGGTCTCTCTGCAGGGCTCAAGCTCTTCGTCTACTTCTCAAACTTCTTCTTCTTCTCCATGGTTCACAATTACAATGTTTCGTCGTGTTTCTGGACCGAGGCGTGAATGAATTTTTGTTTACATTTCATTGATTTTGTTCGAGTTTTAGGCGCTCCCTATTTTCATTCTCTCTCGCCCATTTCGCGTGGGCGATGTCAACAGGTTTGAGGGAATGGGGGAGTGAGAGAGACAGGTATAAACTTGACCCATTTCTCTCTAAACTGTAAAGTTCATGCATCAGACATCAGTCAAAGGAATATCTGAAATAGATGAGAATTTCGTCTAAAAATGTAGACTAAAAATCTCATCATAGAATTTTGTCTAAAAATCTCGTCTGAGAATCTTGATCGATATTAACCATATCTGTATCTATATCCATTTCGATCCCACTCCATCCTCATCAAATCTTCTCTCTCTCTCCCTTTGCCTCCCCGAAGCTTCCTGTACCGAAATCTTCTTTTCATAAATCTTTTCAATTCATAAATCTTTTCGTTCCGACCACAGAAATATTAATCATCAGACCGAAGGTGAACTTCAAAGCCTCACGCGACCGATGTCTGCCAAATTAGCCAACACACACACACAAACACTATATACCTACTTAATAAGTTGATCCGGAGGCAATCGACACGAGGAACAACAAAGGCAACAACAATAAGCGACAAGCGAATGAAAATAAGAAAAAAAAAACGATTTTTGAAAATCGCTGATCTTTAACTCGATCAGGTGCGAACAAAATGATCTTCATGCGCCGCAATTACGAGAACTCGGGGTAATTTTATACCTTCATCTTCGGGTAGATGGTATGTACTTTTTATTATATATTTTTATGATACTTATTTTTATGCTTTTGAAGATTTTTATTATTTTACAAATATATATTTTTTTTTTATACACACAATCTACCATTTTTAACTAAACCTTTTTATTTATATAAATTTATATTTTATTCAAACATTTTCTGACTTCACTTTCGTTTTCAAATTTTGTGTTTTATTTTATTTTTTATATATTTCTATATTTTTTATACATTAATTTTCTTATTTTAATTTTTTTGATTTATATTATTTGTCTGACTTCATTTTCGTTTCTTAAGCCTTTTAAACTGTTCCACTGTCTGTCCAACTGTCTGTCGCTATGTTCGCTCGTGTCTCTGTCTGTCTCATTATCCGTCTGTCTATCTGTCTGTCTGTCTCTACTATATTGCCTGTGTCTATTCATGACGGATGTCTATCCATTTGGAGATTATATTGTTTTTCAAGGTTCTTCGTGTAATTATTTTGGATCGTGTTTCGGTTGTTGTTGCTGCAGAGGGGTGTTTTGTTGTTGTTGCTGTTGAATTTTTTTAAGGTGTAATTTTTTGTTATTGTTTTTAAGGTGTATTTTGTGTTATTGCTATTATTGTTTTAAAGTTATATTTTTTTATTATTACCTTTAAGTTATATTTTCTGGTATTGCTATTATTGTTCCTAAGGTGTTTAAATTGTGTAGTTGCTGTTGTTATTTTGAAACTATTACTGTTGTTGTTTTGAAACTATTGCTCTTGAAGTTAAGGTTTCTATTTCTGTCTCTGTCCCTCTGTATCATTGTCTTTCCATCCCACCATTTGTCTGGCACTCCATGGTGTTTCTGTTCACACCCAGAGTTAATCTATTATTAACCAGTTGGAATGTCGGCACCTCGAGCCATCCCAAGACACATGAGAATCATTTACAACTCACCAATTATCGAACGAAGGTATGCAAATGGTTTCTGAGAGTGAAAATGATGGTCGAAACAAATGAAGCCACGGAATGCTTCAACTTCCGCAAAGAGTTAGTGCGAAGAAACTCAATCGATTGATTCATGAAATCAATGGTAGTGATGGGAAAATAGTAAAAAAATTTCTAACTAAACTTTGGTAATTTAAATCAGAATTTTGTAAATTCAAAACAAACTTTGGAAATTTAAAGTAAAACTTTGGAAATTTATAACAAAACTTTGGAAATTTAAAACAAAACTTTGGAGAATCAAATTCTTTTTATATCGAAATCCTTCCCAAAATCCACTAAATCACTTTCATAATACCACAAAAGCTCCGGACTAAAATAAAGTTAAAGTCTATAATCATGTTGCTATAGAAACTTCCTGTTCATGTTGAAGACGATCACGATTCCCAAATCCCGATTCATTTTGACCCACTCAGAATCCCATAAATCCTCACGATCGATCAGATGCGGGGATATAGCAGAAAAATTCACTAAGAAAATTCTATAAGAAACTAAACTTCCATACGAAAAAAAAAAACTCATACTAAACTAAACCTCATTGATTTATTTATCATAATCATGTCATCTGAATGGCGATGTCGATGCGACCGACCAACCGAATGTCTGTCCGTCCGTCCAGCTGTAGACATTTCTCCAATGAACTCAAGAGCCCTAGAGAAAGAAAGAGGCGGCCAGACAGAGGAACGAAGAGAGTAATAGAGAGAGAAAGGAGAAAAAGAGGGAGAGATCGTCCGAGACATCTGCAGTTGTTCCAAACAAATAATCATAATTTGTCCGCGACAAGAACGACGAATCTAAGCATCTGTATCATGGCAGACAATCAAAAGAACTAAAAGTCATCATCTGCCCGATCTTTGCTTATAAAAAAACTCAAAACAAAACATTCAACGAGACAACGACAAATTCTAATGAAGATTCCTAATTCTGAAGATGACTCCAAAATCTGAAGAAGATTCCAAATGCTGTAGTAGATTCCTAATTCTGAAGAAGATTCCATATTAAACTATTCGTTGACCTTAATTAGATTCCCTTTTAATTAAAGTCATTCACATGCAAGACATCACATATTAGCCATCGAGTAAACGAAATGCAGAAAGAAGAGGCAGAAAAAATGAAACAAAATCTATCGGAAAGAACGAGAAACAATATCCAGAGATTCTATCGTTCTTTGGTTGTTCTCTATCTCTCTGGTTGTCTGTCTGTCTGTTCGTCTCCTCAGAAATTTATCGCATTTAATGAGGTTGCATCTGCATCGAGACGACGATCAAGACGATGGTGATGTGATGGAGGAGGAGGTGGACGAGACGGGTGAGGGTCTTCTTGTCTCCAGACGAATATATGAACTGTTTGTCTGGCCTGCTTCGATCTGGTCCGGTCTGCCCTGACTTGGATCGGTTCCGATCTGCTTGGGTCGGTTGTGATCTGGTAAAATATTCTAAACGGTGGCTCCATCTGCCTAATTTATATGCAGTTATGATGCGATCATAATTCTGCCTCCATGTCAGAGGAGACTACACACATAGACAGAAAGACTCTGGGACAAACTCTCTGTTTGTCTAACTGTCTGTAGATGATTCTCCTCCTCCCCTCTATTGAGAATGAATCGATGGATCGCTGTGAACTGACAGTTTGTAGCAATGAAGGAATGTCAAGAATATACAAAAATTTATATCAAAAATATACAAAAAAAGAAACATGAATTTATATCGAAAAAAACAAACAGAAATTATATCGACAAAAGAAAAACATTTATAACGAAAAAAGAATAAAAAAAATTTGTATCATTAAAAGAACAACAATATTTGTATCAAAAAAAGAACAACAAAATTTGTATCAAAAAAATAAAAAAAAATTAAAAAGAAACAAAAAACTGAAATAAATAAACAGAAGTAGAAATGTCGACAGCGATGATGATGATGTGTCTGATGTTTGTTGATGCACGATGACTGCCAGAAACAAACAGAGGAGGGATGAAGAGAGAAGGAAGCGAAAAAGTGGGAGAGAGAGATAGAGGGAGCGAAAATAGTGGGGAGAAGAAGGAAGGAAAGAAGAGAATGTGGAAGTTCCTGATGAAAAATAGGTCAACGATTGGCCCAAAATAAGTTAATTTTGACTATGGAAAAGAGAGATTAAAATTAAAAATGTTGGATTCCAGAACTTAATTTTTAATACCATTAGTTTTTATCTATATTCATTCGTTTTTAATACCAATAATATATATAATATAATAAAATTAAATACATTTTTTTTAAATATGTAAAAAATTATCTCTTTGAAAGATTTTTTGTTAGCCTAAATTAGTTCAAATTACCGTCCAGGTCAAGGAACTGCCCTCGAAAATTCCAATTGAGAAAGTGTATCATGAGAAGAAGAAGAAGACGAAGTGTTATGGGAAGAGGTTTTTTTTTGGTTAATACTAGGTTTAGGCTTGTGTAGCTGATCTGATTGCTCTGTTTGCGAAAACTCCGAAATTATAACCGCGAGTTCTTAATTCGCTTCCCGGTATTTTCTTGATTTGTACACTTGGTCTAATGATGTGAATAACAAAAAAAAAAGAGAATTTGTTGAAGCCAAAGGCTCTTTCAACTACATCTTTTTCACTCACTCCACCCCACCCTTTTTACTTCACCTAACCATTTTTACTTTACCTCCCCCGTTTCATTTCACCTGACCGTTTTAACCCATATCTTGTATAACTACTTAATTCCCGTCTACACCTCAATTTAGTTTTTTGATGAATTAATTATATTGTTGCTTTCATTGTTGTTGCAGTTATGATTATTGATGTTGTTGTTATTATAGTTGTAGTCGTTATTATTATTATGTAGACCAATTTCGAACAGACATTCGCTGAAATTTCTTTCATGTTCCATCTTGGGAATTCCTTTTTTTTTTCTTCCGTATATTTTTCCAAGAGATCGGTGAAGGTTCAGACAGAAAAACACCAAGAAGAAGACGAAGAAGATTGGGGCTCGTGATAATGATGACTCAACGGTTTATATAAATGATCATTCTTGTTGTTGTTTCGTTTAAATTACGCGCCACAAATAGTTCAAACGATTCTTCTTTTTTTTCAAATTTTTTTCATTTGGAATGTTTTTCATAATTTTTTGCTCTTGATCTGGAGCAAATGGTTGTTTGTAGTTTGGTATTTGGATCCATAGTAATTGGTTTTTTCTTGTTTTCTTACTTGCTTGATCCGAGTATTAATTTGCATAAAAATTAGATCTTGTCTAATTGGTGAAAGTCGACGATGGGAGTAAGAGAGAAAAGGAAGAAAGGAAAAATGGGTGTAAGAAAGAAAGAGGATGGGGTGAGAGAAGTCGGAAGTGCTTAATTAAAGTGACGAAGTATTTTGTAGTCAATGAAAATTTCACAACGAAGACGATGAGAGAGGGAGAAAGATGAGGTGATGAGAGGTCATGGGTTGTGGGGTTTCAGAGAAAAGTCTTAAATTCAAAATTAAAATAACAAATAAGTACCATTAATTTCTGAGATCAAGATATTATACTATAGACTAGAATATTTTGCTTTCGAAAAATGCAAAGTTTTTATTTTTAATATATTGTACTCAAAACTATCCATAGTTGCCTACATAATCCACCTCTATTTAATATAAAGAAATCCCAATTTTACTTAACATATCCTTAATATTGAATATCTCTCTCCGTACCAAACTTTCCAAAGGACTAAATAGTTTATCACGAATTTTTCCAAAGTCCTGAAAGCACTTAATAAGCCATCGTTTCCCATGGTAATGGGTTTTCATTTAATTTAATGGCTCAAATGAATATTTTTTTTTGTCGGTTTTAATGTTATTGGCGGTATTAAAGGTTGTTGTTATTATTTTTTATTTGTGTTATTGGTGTTCTAATTGTTATTGTTGTGCATATTGTTATTGTTGTTTTTATTGTTTCAATTGTTATTCTTGTCCTTATTGTTGTTTTTGTTATTATTATCTTTAGTTTTGTTGTTTTTGTAATTATTGTTGTTATTGTTTTTGAAGTGGTTTCATTTTTTTTTCCACCCATCAACCCACGATAATGAAATTGTAATTAACGTTTTTATGGTTACAATTAAGTATTACATACCAACTGCAACAACAACAACAATAATAATGGCGACCACTATAAATCACCGCAAACACCCACACACACGTACATGTGTTGAAATCAATAGCCTATATATGTGTGTGTGTGTGGGTGGATCTTGGTGTGTGTTTATATTTGTGTCGCGGTTGTCTTTTAATAGCTTTCAATTAGAAATTTAGTCAATATAGAAAACGAAAATATACACGAGCAGAAAGCAATCAAAGAGATAGACAAGGACATACATACATAGACACACATACACATAGGCCGATGAACAAACATTGAAAACAACAACAAACAATGACAACTAATACCAACAACAATAATAAGAAAAACAAATAAATGTCTTTTATTTGAATTTACTTAGCAACAAAACCGAAAAAAAAAAACAATAACAAAAAGAACAATAACAAAACCAAACAAAACAACAACACTAACTATCAATATAAACTAAGTTTTGTAATTAATTTTCTGGTAGCCATGGATCCCTTTTTTGTTGTTATTGGATTCCCAAGAATTCCCTAAAGTTCCCCATTTGTCGTTGATTTTGTTGTTTTTGTTCTTTCTTTTGTTTGTCCTTAATTTTTGTCCACTTGACCTAGGACTCGTCTGTCCGCCCCTTGGCCCCGCCTCATCCACCATTGTCAGACAGTTATTGATGACTTTCCTGTAGCTTTAATTGAGAAACAAAAATACGGGAATTTTTTCCACTGAAATCCTTCTATTTTGCAGCTAAGTTCGATGATAAGGATCTGTTTTTTTTCTTTCTCTCTCAGACACACCTCAATTTCCGATTATTTTCTGTCTCTTTTCGGAATTTATTTTTGCTTCTTCTGAATTTTTTATTGTCTGAATTTTCCGAATTTGTTCTCCTCTTTTCCAACTTTTTCTCACATTTCTCAATTTTTTTTGTTCAATTTTTCCGATCTTTTTTCTCTATCCAGTTTTTTTTTCTCTTTTCTGAAATTGTTTCTCACTTTTTTTTCTCTATCGAATTTTTTCTCTCTTTCTTTTCAGATTTTACTATCTCTTTTCTAATTTTTTTGCTCGCCTTTCCTCTTGTATTTCTTTCTACGAATCAATTGATTTTTTATTCCGTTTTTTCCCTCTCTCTCGCGCACCAATTCACAGCTTGAGTTCTCTTTCACTGGAATTCAGTGTTGACCACTCTCCCTTTCTCTTTCTATTGTCCTCACTGCTCTATCTGTTCCTTTCTTCCTCTCTCTCTCCTTGATCTCTCACTCCCAGCTCGTTGTTTTCCTCCTACGCCCATGAATGTAATTAAAACGGTTTCTATTTCGGTCTGAATTCTTTTCACTCTCTCTCCGTCTCCCATCTTCTCTATATCTATCTCTTTTGTTACGAGAATCGATATCAATCTCCGTCGAACTGTGGCCAGACATCATCAGGCGCAGCTCAACTCAGCTGGCCGTCAGCGGATCGATTTCATTTGTGATAAACAGTTGCGAAATACAAATATTAATTATCAAAACAAAAGAAAGAATAAATAAATAATAAAGAGAATAAGGGAAAATCAAAATCAAAGTAGAAAAAATATTTAAAAATAAAAAATAACTAAAAATAAATTCAAAATAAAAAATGAAAAAAAAAAGTATTATTCAAACCAAAGAAATAATAAATAAATAAATGACATCTGTTTTCTTTCGGTGTTCGTTTCTGATTTATCTGGGTCACATTTTGCTCAACGTGAGCGATATTTTTATTGCTATAATTAAGAGAAGGTTTTTCATTTCCCTGGAATAAATGTGAATCATATTCCATCAAATGGAGGCGAGAGTTTTGCGCAGATCTTTACATAATTTCATCTTTCTTATGTGCGATGAATATTTCGGAGGAGTCTTCGATGAAGTTTTCGATTATTCCGAAACTTCTCTGTCCCTGATTCAATCTGAAGATCGTCGGAAGAATTTCCTCAAATTACGATTCTCTGTACAACTCGATGATCTTCGACTCCTGACACTCTCTCCATAAATCAATAATTTTCCCCCATCACATCTGCCAATCACAGAAAGGAAATATTTATCTCTCCCAATTATCTCTTCCATTTATCTATCCCAAACTTAATTTAATATTCCCCCGGAAGGAAGTGAATAAATCAAAAATATACCAACGACTCAGATTAAATTCAAACATCGACAGCCCATCAGCGAAGGAAAGAAATTAACAAAAGTTCCCAGTAGAATTTTTCCCCAAAATCTATTGAATTGTGAAAAATGTCTCAATTAAGAGACATATCCGAGGAAGAGGAAGCAGAAGAAGAAGTCGAAGAGGAAGCTATGATGACCGGGAACAACTGACCCTTGGCCACGATCACGATCACTTCACACAAGCGACGATCGGTGCCATGTGAATACTTGATTAGTTCGATCGAAAACTAATGTCACAATAAATTCAAATAAATGTTGACAAGTCCAAAGAGAAGAGAAATAGAAGACATAGAAGGAGAAAAAGAGAGAGAGAGAGAGGGAGATAGAGATGGGAGACATAGAAAGAGAGAGAGAGAGAGAGAAAGATGAGAGACATCGAAAGAGAGAGAATGTTCCGGGCCGGATATTGATTTGAGTGAATTGAATTATGATCGAGACTCCATTCAATATCTCAATACTCAAAACAACTGATCAATCAGTCGTGCATCGATGGCTTCATCCTTACTTCCGACTGTTTGTTTATCTATCTATCTGTCTGTCTCATTGTCTGTCTGTCTCTTTGTCTGTCTGTCCGTTGGATCTGTCTGTCTTTCTGTTCCTTTGTCTGTCCGACTTGTCTGGTGGTCAATGATGTATGATTGTCGCTTGATTGGTGACGATCGTGCCCATGATCGTGGGTGATCGTTGTCGTTGTTTCACTTTTGGGACCCTTTATAATTGGGCATTGTTGTTGTGCTTTTGTTATTGTTGGCTATAGTTGTTGTGTCTATAATTGTTGTAGTTCCTATAGTTTTTGCCCCTAGTTGTTCCTGCCTATTGTTCATCTTGTTATTTCTGATGGTGCTCGTAATTATGTTGTTGTCCTCTTCAGTTATGACAGACGTCAATTGGCGCCATGACTCGAGACTTGGAGTTGGAGGGAAAATCGATCTGTGAGGTTTTCATTTTCACTTTCTCTTCATATTCTTTTCAATACCAGTAGATTTATGATTTTTCGCAATTGTAGCTGTCGTTGTGGTGATTGTGATTGTAATCGAGTGATGTTGTTATTGTTGTTGTTGCCCTCACGCAATTGTTGCTCATATTTGCACAAGAATAGCAACAACAGAGACAACAACAATGACTTCAACAACAACAATAGCAACAACAACAACACCATTGACAACAACACCGATAACATATAAGGATGAATTTCAACAACAATTGCTAGATTTTTCCTATCAATTTCAATTCGTTTCAATTGTCAAATGCGGGCAGTCGCTCATTGACCGCTGCACCCGCTTTTCAAATGCTCAACATACCCTTCCTTCTCTTTCCCTCTCTCTCTCTCCTTTTCTCTTTCTCTCTCACTCATTCTTGGCGTTCCTTTGGCCAACCAGCAGACGGCTGAACGGTGCATAAATTGCAGCCGCAGCCGTTGACAATTGCTAAACGCTGTTTAATTGTGAGCCGGAGACATTTTCATTTTATTTCACATTTTATTTTCACTTCTCACTTAATTTTCCATCCTAATTTTTTTTTTATTTTTCTTTTTCATTTTATTTAAATTTTTTTGTTATTATTTTTATTTGTATCTTATTTTATTTTATTTTATTTTAAATTATCATATTATTTTATTTTTGTCATTTAATTTTTATTCCTCATTTTATTTTATGATATTTGTTATTTATTTTATTTTCAATGCTGATTTTTAAATAAAATTGAATTTTTTTAAAATTAGGCGCATTAACCTAATTTTATTTTTTAAATTTATATTTTTTGTTTTATTTTATTTTTTTTTCATTGTTAATTGAATTTATTTTTCTTTTTCATTTTCAAATATTTATAAATTTTTGTTTCATTTCATTCTATTTGCATTCTCATTTAATGTTATTTCATTTCTCTACCCGAGCTCCTCTGATTCCTCGGGTTCAACGGACGCTGGATGCGCTTGAGCGATGACGAGAGGCGCCCCCGAAAACCTGGAGGTCGATGATTGAAATGTCCGCCTAACAGAAGGGAGAGGGAGAAAAGGGAAGGGAGAAAAGGGAAGAGAGAGAAAGGGAAGGAGAGAACCAGAGAATGTGAGAGGTGACTAAAATGAGGGTCAGACGAGAGCGTAGGCGTCCTGGAACCGCAAGAGTCCGAAAATGAGGGCTTTTTATAGACCTTTGAAAACCATTCTCTTCCTCAATACACTCATCAATACTCTACTCAATACGCTCATCAATACGCTCATCAATACTCTCCTCAATACTCTCCTCAATACTCTCCTCAATACTCTCCTCAATACTCTCCTCATTATTCTCCTCAATCTCTCTAGCTAATCATTAAAATTCCATTGCTGACATTTCCACTACTTTTTCGTAATCCTCTATTTTTTCTTATCTTTATTTTTGTTGTTTTCACATTTCACATCATTGAATAATTCCTCCAAAAATGACGATCGTTGGCAATCTGGGGCTTTTGCATCTCGCTTCGTTTGTAATTAAAATTTACTTCAATATTTATGCAGTTTTTCTGCGTTGATATTTTTAATTTAAAAATCGCTTAAAATAAATTGAAACTTTAAATGGATTTTCGGATTTTAACTGCACGCTTTACTACTTTCTTTTTGCTCGATTTTTCGACAGAAATTTCCACAATGCGAGTGAAAAAATGGGAGAGAAAAAAAAGATGAGCGAAAAAACTAGAACGATTGAATGCAAACCGAATGTTTATAAAAAATTAAAACGATTTCTCTGAATGTTTCAATCTGAAACATTTTCTGAATGCGAAAATAAAAATTTAATTTATTTTAAATATACCAAGAAAAATAGCTAAATAAAGCAAAATAATAGAAATAATTTAATGAAAAATCGAGATAAAAAATTGGTAAATGGGTAATATAAATTGATAAATGGAACAATATAAATAAATTGAAAAATATAAAAAGAAAAATGAAAAACTGTAAATTGATTACTTAAAAAAAATGTTTAAAGAAAAAAAATGTTAAATGAGAAAAAAATCTTCATAGGAAAAATAAAAATTACTAAATATAGAATTAAAAATTCGACAGAAAAATATTTATGTCTAAAAAAATTATAAATTCCAAATGAGAAATTAAAAATGAGTTCGTGGTGAAACCTGTTGAATTATTTATATGCATTTGAATACTTCATTTTTATGCGAAATGAACAGATTAAAATTTAAAAAATATGAAAAATTCTATAAAAATAACTTCTATAGAAAAGTAGAAAAATATACAAAAACGAATACGCATTTTTATTTATAAATTAACTGTAAATAATAAAAAATGAAGTAAATATAAATAAATTGTTAGGAACACGATGAATCAGTTTTAGCGAGAAATATTGAATTAAATCAGAAATAAATCACAAGCCTTAACGAAATAGAACGGAAAAAAAATGTAATCCCCAAGAGACCAGTGGGAACCTTGAATCCACCGACTCGTTGAGCTTCGAAAAATAAATATAAAATATGAAAGATATTTCCGATGCGAATCCCTTGGCGAGATGTGCGAAGCTTGAGAACCATGCGAGAGGCAGAACTCAAAGCATAATTCAATTTTTGGAGGCCGACGGATGGGGCTGCGGATGGGGGAGAACGACGAGAAGGCGGAGGCGGCTGAGGGGGCGTGGCTTGGGTTCGAGTTCGACGGTGGAGCCAATTTATCGATGTGTTTCAATTTTCCTGGAAGCGCGTGCATTTGAAACGTCAGAAACACAAACGGACAAAAGAACAGCATTTAAAATAAAATTGTGAAGAATTATTAAAATGAAAAATTGAATGGAAAAAATTAAATTCAATAAAAAATAAAAAAAATCTAAAAGAAAGAAAAAAATAAGAAATGAAATGATAAAAGAAAAATTTGTGAAGAGAAAAAAATGTTAAATTAAAAGAAAAAATGCAATATAAAAAAAATTAAATAAAGAAAAGAAAAAAATAGAAACAGAAAAAGAAATTGCAATAAAAAGAAAAAAAATGCAAAAAAATAAATCAAAATGAGAAAAGAATCACCGAAAAAACTAAAAATGAATCACCGAAAAAATGAAATGTGGAGAAATATGAATGGAAAAAATAATACGATAAATTTCAACGTGAATTTGAACCTGAAAATAGCAGCGAAAGGAACCAAGCAGACAGGAAGAGTGAGTGAGAGAGGGAGAAAGAGTGAGAAAGGGGGAGGAGTTAAAGTATGGGAGAGACAAGGACAGGAGATCGGGTTGAGAGGAGTCTGGAATGAGCAGGTGGAGGAGTTTGAAAGAGAACGAGATGAAGCAAGGAAAAAATAAATAAATATCGAAAAGATTATAATTTATATGTTTCAACGATTGCCGTTTGGCGGTTGTAGTTGTTGCTTTGGGATTTTTTGGTGTTGTTGTTTGGGGTTTGTGGGTTTGAAAACGTTGTGGTAGTTGTTGTTATTATTGTGGTAGTTGTTGTTATTATTGTGGCTGAGACTTCTTTTGGGTCGCCGGCTGCTGCTGATGCCGCCTGGAGCTGGAGGATTAACATTTGGCAACCGCGTCGAGAGATCGGCGGAAGCAGAAATTAAAACGTCAAATCGGGATTTTTTTCTTGTTGGTTGAAGGTTGGAAGAAGGAATTCGAAGCCGTCCCGACAGGATGACGCAGGATGACTCAGAGGAATGGTCAAAAAGGCTCCCAAGTATACTTTAGTAAACAACAAAAAGTAAAAACATATTTGACAAAAAAAAATATTAAAAAATCTATTTTAAAATTTTTAACAAAAAGTTACTCCATTTATTAGTATAGTATATACATTTATTAAATTTCTTTATATAAAATTATTTACAAAAATTATATATCAGATTATTATTATATAAAATTTCCAATCTTTATCTTTACAAACAAATATATATTTTTTTTAAATGTTACTATTTATCAAAATGATTTATTTATTTTTTATATTTATTATTTATATCTACAAATAATAAATTTTATGCATACAAAACTTTATCCAAAACATTGAAACAAAATATAACTGTATTTATCATAGCTATTTATTTATTATTTATTTTGAAAATACTAAAAATATTCATTTTAATTCACAGAACTCACCTCAAAATATGGAGCAAAAATTATAATTTATGCGCAAAACTTGAAAACTAAATCTCTCAGATAAGAATCAAATGTAAAACGAAATTTTTGCCGAATGAAATTTATCATAAATTCTGCAGTTCGCATGAAATTTTAATGCGCATGCAAATTTTCTCTCTCCCCAAAAAAAGTGACAAAACATAAAAATTCTATCCATGAAAAACAAGGAAACAAAAAACGAAAGCAATTCAATTGACAAGCAGCTGTGTTCAAAACAAAAATCACTAAAGGAAAATAGAAATAGAGAAAGAAAAGAAATAATAATAAAAATAGAATTGAAAAAATTCGAAGTGAATTTTTTATGAAATAGATTTAAAATAAATTGCAAATTTCACCGACTTTTCCCACAGCTGCTGGAACAAACAGAGATATATATATGTAATATTGTTGTTGTATTTTGTTGTTGTTGTTATTTGATGTTGTTGTTGTTGTTTATTACATTTGCATGAGGAACGTGCTGGCAATGGAACATGTAAACGCGTATCAAATATTTATGCAATAAAATGCAACCATCCACAGATAACCAAAAACAAAAACCAAAACAAAACAACAACAACAAAGGAGAAAATGAAAAAAGTAGCGATTTAGAAAATCACTCAAAGCTACGTGTGGGTGTGTATTAGTGGATGTTTTTCTCTCAGTGTACGAGATGCAGATATTTATTTGTTCGCGCCTCTCGAAATTTCATGCATTTTAAATGCGTTTCTGAATCCGATGCTCAAAATTGGGTCATTTTATTGTGTTTCTATTGCCAGTGTTGTTGTTGTGAGTGTATTGTTGTTGTTTGGATTTGTATTGTTGTATTTTGGAATTGTATTGTTGTAGTTATCTATTTTTTACTATTGTTGTTGTTGCATACAATATTTCTATTGTTTTTGTTGCTATTTTATTACTGCTGTTGCTTTTTGTAAATTCATATAAAATCTCCATTATTTTGAGGCAAGTCAATAAAAATATATTATTTCCATAAATCAGCGGAAAATTATGAGTTTCATTCTTTCTAGATAGGAGTTTTTTTTATTTTTTCCATTTTTTTCTGTTCCTATTCAACATTTTATTCTCATAATAAAATTAACTAAAAAGTGTTTTAATAACGAAAAATTTAACACTTGAACAAATTTGTGAAATTAAACTATTGAATCTAATAAAAATATTTTTTTATTAAGAAAAAAATGTATTTAGTAAAAAATCATTTTTTTTTTTTGCTTTTGAAAATATTTGTAATTTATAAATAACATTTAAATTTATAGATCATTATTATAATAATATAATCATAGAATGAGTCAAACTCTTCCACTTCGAACTCCATGACAACTGATAGCTCTAGGTCACCTTCAGACTCTGGACCCATGGCCTATTATCTACTCTGCTGTGGTTCCTTCAACTCTTTATTGCACTATCTTCAAGTCTTTATTGCACTATTGTATTATCTTCGACAGTCTCTGGACAGCTGTTTTCTTCCAAGTACTGCTCCTTATCAACTTTAATATGACTATTAATAAAAATCACTCAGCTAATAATTGATATTTTTGTTTTTCAAATGATGAAAAATATTTCCATTATTCATTGCAGTAAATTATCATAAATTTTTCTATAAATTAATTTTATTACAATTAAAATGTTTTCTAATAATTATTATAATTTTTTATCTAAATATTTGTTTATAAATTATTTTTTCCATTCATATTTTCTATTTTTAATTCTTTCTACAAGTTATTATATTTTTCTTTTGTAAACCATTATCATTTCATCCATTAAAAATTATCATTTCATGTCATTATTAATTCTGAAGTATTGTCATTTCTTCAATAAATAATCTTTCTGCTCTGAAGTTTTATTTTTTGAATTGAGGAATTCTTCCGAGAAATCACACAATTCTTAATCCACAAGTCTTTGAGCGAATGGATGAATATGAGAGAATGAATGAGTTTTAAGAGAACGGGTAGAAGCAAGAGTTGGGGGCCATAAATCAGCCAGTTGCATCCCGTAGCTCGAGACGCATCCCCATCCCTCTGCCCCTCTAGAGTCGAGTCGTCAGCCCTCAGACATCGGGCACATAAAATATTTTGCGTATTTTAAGTGCTTCTAATAGTGGACTCTAAGAGATGTTTTCATAATTTATTGGCTGCTTAATGTACACGATAGCCGAGAGGGAAAAATCTTAGTAAACCTGACGATTGGGATGGGAGCAGAATCAACTTTTGGTTGCATTTTTTGCGTTGAGTGTGAGAAGACTTTTGAAGTTGGAATTTTAATAAACCAAAGAAAATGAGCAGAGGAGAAAAATAGAGAATGAAGACTCAAAGATGGAAGAAATAGAGAAAAATAAACTGAAAGATGGAAGAAATAGAGTGAATGAAGACTGGAAGAAATAAATAGTTTCCAACAAGTTTTCAAATTTTCCTCATCATCGGCACTAAAATGTTGAAATACTTATGAGAGGGAAAGAGACGGGGTGAGGGTGGAAGAGGGAGGAAGAGAGTTTTAATCATTCTTTCAATTGGCTCTAATGGCTCTAGTTTTTAATGATGCCTCCGGAATCCATTAAAATGGGCGCCGCGTATATTTTTTCAACAATTTTTATTTGTTGCTAATTTTTTAAAAGGCCTTTTGCCTCCGATGAAAAATTAAAAGAAAATTGTGAAAGCCATTAAATGAGTTGTTGATGTTGGAATTGGATCTGGTCGTTAATGTATCGAAGAGATGAGGGGTATTTTTTGAGAAATTTTCTTTGATAAATTTTTTGAATTTTTGGAAAAGTATTTTTTAAAATCACATCACAATAATTCGCTAATGAAGGAGATGATGAAAGAATTTAACTTATTTTTTATATTTTTAAGATTCCAAAGAAATTTTATTTGGTTGTTTCATAGACTTCACTTTCCACTCTAGTTTCTTTTTCTTTCGCTTCAATTTCAAAGGTCGTTGAATCAAAATTCGGCGAATCAAAAGATGAACCTCGGACATCGATAGGTTTCCTTGCATCGGAATCCAAAGTCGAAATCTGTCAAAGGAAATCGAAAGTTCGAAGGACTCTGGCGACAACGTAAAGGGAAGGGGGCAGAGATGGAGAGAGAGAGAGAGAGGGAGGGAGTGAGAGAAAGAGATTGAAAGAGAAAAAGAGAGAGAGAGACAGAAGCCACTGAAGCCATCAACCCCAGCGGTTCCATCACATCACAGGTGGGTGACTGACGACCAATTTGTGGTTTTCATAACGTTCCGACCGATATCGAAATGCAAATTCGCCCTCAATCGTCGTTTGAGTCGGAGTTGAAGCAACTGTCGCAACTGTTGGCGTCGATGTCGTTGTCGAAGTCAATGTCGAAGTCGTTGGTGACGTCGTTTTGAAGACCCGTAGAAGAGATTGGAGATTGACAACGACAACGATGTGAGGCGAGGTGGGGGTGGAAGCCACGCAGGTGGACCACAAAGCGATCTGGTAGCAGATTTCTAGGAGGCAGAAACAGGGGCGGCGTGGAATTTTTTTTGGGTATCCAAAGAAAATTTATAGAAAAATTCAAATTTAATAAAAATAATAAAAAAAAATTGTTTAAAAACCTTAAAATAGAAATAAATATTTTTGTTTGAAATTTACGAAATTTAAAAAATTTTTGTTTTACTTATCTTTTTTCAATTTTTTGTTTTTAATTTAACAATATTTTTTTTTAATAAGTATTATTTTTTTCAGATTTTTCTTATTTTTTTTTTATCTTTCTGTAAATCATACAAATTCATACTGGTTTTTATTGCAATTCATTCTAATTTCTTTAATAATTTTTTAATAGTTTTAAAGTTGTTAAAACCTTGAATCCATTTATTACGATTTTTTTATTAAAATTGAATCTTTAAAAACTTTTTATTTTTTTCCTTTAATATTTTTAATTTAACAAAAGTTAAAAGCTATTTTTATTCTTATGTAGTTTAGTTCATCCTTAATCTTAATTAATTTACTTATAATAAGGAAAAATCTCATTACCGCCGCTGGTCTGACATTTCGTCATCGTCGTCCCACGTCCGGCGACAACTCGTGTCAATCGATACCAAGCGAGATATCAATTTGTTAACGTATTTCTTTCAGTCAGCTTCCCCATGGTGCTCTGCTTCTTCTTCTTCTCTCCTTACACTTTTGCCTTTCTCATCCTCTCTTCTCTTTCTCTATTCTCTCCCATCTCTCTCTTCACCTTCCCCTTCCTCTTCTTCACCGACGAAATCATTCAAGACCAAGATTGGAATGAAGATTTTTTTCTTCTTCTCATTTGAAGCTTCCATTTGAGATGAATGGTCTTCGTTATTGTTGTTGTCATTTTTGTTGTTATTGAGATGTTGGCATTTCCCCAATCCATCCTTCCCCCAAAAAAAAAAACACACCCCACCATACAATCGATACAATAACAACAACAACAACAGCAGGTGGAAAGAAAACAACAAAAACTTTCGTCGTTGTGGATTTTCAAGCTTTCATTTATTGTATCGAATGAAGACTCCATGGCAGATGAACAGGTGAAGACTGAGACAGCGAGAAGGAGATAGCAAGAAAAAGACAGAAAGAGAAAGAGAGAGAGAAAAATGCCAAAAAGCAATAACAACAAAGCCATCGGTAGAGGGAGTTGAAAAACATTTGCGCTTGAATTAATTTGATACATTTTATTTTCTCTCCTTCTCCATTTGATTTCGATTTTTATTTTCATCTAATTTAAATTTCTACACTCTCCCACTCAAACGCTCTTCTTCTCTCTCTCTTATCTCCATGGCAATGAGACAGAGATGGGTAGAGAACGATGGCGAGAAACCCAAGAGGCATCGTCAAAGTAATTAAGAATATAAAATGCGATATGAGAAGAGATTTCATTAATTTCCGACAAACAACCGCTTGTCGCCTGTTGTCCTTCATCGTCGCCTTCTCCTTCGCTCTCCCTCTGGCTCTATCTTCCTCTATCCCATTTTCTCAATGCGGACAGAAGTCTTCTCAGATGACCAGAATAAAGTCGATAAAAAATGCAAATACAAAATAAAAATAATTAAGATAAAAAAAAATTCCTTCGTTTTGGGTTTTTGTCTCGTTTTTTTTCAATCCAAGATATTTTTATAGATCGAGATATTTTTCTCGTAGATGATCAAACAGATGACCACAGATGTCTTTTGGTAAAATAAAATATTTTGTTTTGCTTTAAGATATAGATAAAATTTTAAAAAAATTATAAATAATACAAATATTATTAAATTTTAAACATCATAAAGAGACTCAGAAAAAAACTTCATAATTTTTTCTTATTGCTTTTCCTCTATCATTAAAATCCACTAACCATTGAAATAAATAAAACTCCAATATATTAATAAATTTTATATTCATATTTTTTTTCTTCTTCATACATTTTTCTCATATTTTTCACATATATATTTTTATTGACCTTCTCTTTTATGTTCATTTGCTTATTGAAAATTTTATTGTTTTCTTATTTTGCATATAGAAGGAATTTAATTTAGAAAAAAACCAAAAATCCCTCCCGGAAAAATCTTCATAAACCCCATCTTGTTTTGGCTTCACACATGGCATCCAATAAACTTGTATTTTGGCCACAAAAATATTGTATTTATTGTTTGTGCCAAACGATCCATCGACATTATACGAGGGCTAATAATCGAAAATAAATATATTTTCCAACCCTCTCTCTCTCTTTCGTACTTCTTTCACCATTATTTTCTTCTCTCGTACTCCTGTTGCCATCATTTCCTTGTTCATATTTTGGCTCGTAAAAAGAATTTTATTACCATTTTATGTGCGAATTTATTTTTTTTTCTGCCATGAGCCCTGTTGACGACACCGTGTTGTTGACGTCGGTCATGGAGAAATTCACAACAAAAGGGCTTCCTATATAAAATCCATAGTTCAACCTTTCAACCCATATATTCTTCTCTTTCTCTCTCTCTCTCTAACACTCTCCTTCACTTAGTATTCTTTTGACTTCTCATCTGAATAGATCAATAAAAGAAACAAGTTAGGAAATTAATGAACATTGTTTCGAATCGCCTCGTGTTGATATTTTTATTATATTTTTATTTTCCAATCTCGATCGCTTTTAATGACTCCATGAGAACCATGTAATTTTAAACAAATCAATTAAGTTCTCAGCCATAAAATACAAATAAAACAATAAAAAACATGACAAGAAAAATTAAAAAACCAAAAAAAAAAAAGATATAGTAAAACCACTAGAATCACGCCGAGAAAGACATAAAATGTGATGATTAATTTTTTGGGAATAAAAAAATCAATGAAAAGAAAATTAAAATAACACACTGAAAAAAATCGTAGAAAAAAATTTAAATACCAAAAAACAATCAATAAAAAAAACCGAAGACAATAAAATGAGAAAAATTTGCATAAACTCACGGAACATCGGTGTCGTAAAATATTAATTGAGTACCGTTTCTGGATCAATAAAAAAAAAAACGCAATTCTGTACGCACGACTACTTTGAATGAGTGGAAATATGTAAATATATATTGATATATGTTCCATTAATAAATTTGTTCATGTGATGATATCGTAAATAATTTTTGAGACAAAAAAACAATTTTCAGATTAATTCAATTTTGTATTCCCATAGATTTTGTTTACTATTTCTAGTTATATTTCTGGATTTTTTTCTTTTGTAATTAAAAGTCTCATAATTCAATTTTTTTTATTTAAATTTTCTTTTATATTTTTCGTTTTTTCTCTTACTTTCATTTTAATTTATTTAGTCCTAAAAATAAAAATTTCGTTTTTTAATTTTTTTATTTCCAGGTTTCTGTTTTGTAAATTTTTATTCCCATGTTTCTGTTTCTTAATTTCATTATTCTTAGATTCTTTGATTTTAATTTCTTTATTACTAGGTTTTTCTGAAAGAACTATGAATGAAACACAAGCAGGCTTGATTGCTGGGTTGTAAAAGCGATCCGTTGTCGCCTGATTGGAAACTCGATCCGAGGGCCAAAGCCAGAAACTTGAGGCTGGGAAAAAACGAGTCCAAAGTAGAGGTCGTCGGTTGAATGTAGTAGAGATCCATAAATTTCGATGCTGTCAAAATAAACCGTAAACGCAACGGCGACGATGCTGATGAGATAAGGGAAAAAATCCTCCATCTCACTCTCTCCTTCACGATCCATGCGAAATCCCACCTGCTGCCGTGGAGAATTCCCGAAGCCCAGCCAGTGGAATTAAAGAGCTTTTGTTCCCTAGACTCCTTCACCCCTCCACCCTTTCGCATTCAACCCCTCTCAACCTTAAACTCAAGGTAATAAAAATAGTTCCTGTTGACAGCCTCTAAAAAACAAAAAAAAAAAAAATCGACGTCGACCCCACCTTTCGAAATTCTGACCGCAGCTCGGAAATTTAATGAAAACTCGTAAAAGTGAATCCATCGGTGTGCCCTGGTTTTTACGATGAGGTCGATGTCGAGGGGTTTCGTTCGGGTTTTCCTTAGGCTTTGTTTTTTTTTCTTCGGTTTCTTGACAGATCGTAAAAAGAATTTGTGAACATTTAAAACAAATAGAATTGATGTGGTTCTTCTTGTTGTTGTTGTTCTCTGTCAGACAACATTGTTTTTTTTATTAAAAATGAAAATACAATATATGAGTTCACCCTGAGGCCACCAAAACAACAATCGTCAACCTGCCCGTTGAATTCTCCTTTCCCTCAATCCCTTTCACTCATTCCCCTATTTCTCCCCTTCTCTTTCCTTCCTTCCTTCCTTCTTTCTCACTCACTCCATCCGCCACGATGGCGACATAAAAAAGTCATAAAAAATTATTACATTTAGCTGTATTGTTTTTTTTTCTTTCTTTCTTGTTGTTGTTATTGTGTTTTGTTGTTGTTGTCATTTTCTTTATGTCGCCGTCAACACGCCCTGAACTAAATAGTATTTAGTAGTAGTTGATGGAAGGGAGTGAGGGAGGAAAACCCTAAAAAATATAGGAGCAGCCACCGTAGCGAGGAGCGGATGAGGAGAGGAAAAGGAGAAATCGAGGAGAGAACGAGGACAGGTCGAGGAGAGGTCGAGGAGAGGACGAAGAGGGGACGAGAAGGGATCGTGGAGTGGAAAAGGAAGAATCGAGAGTCGACGGAAAGCGAAGGTGGCTGCGGTTTCGTCGTTTATTTTTTCAGTTCGGTTTTCCATTCACTCACTTTTTAATTTTCCATTTTTTTCATCATTTTCCATTTTCTCAAGTTTCGTCTTCTCGAGCTTTTTTTATGGTTTTCATTGCTTTTTGATCCTTTATGCTCCTTTTTTCTCGCTCATTAATTTTTTCTGTTTTTCGTGGCGAAGACGACGGCTAATTAATTTATTGATTTGCTGTTGAAGTTGTTTATTTTGTATTTATTTTGATTCTCATATTCGAGAATCCAATGAAAACAAAGATATTAAGAAACATATTTCATTTAACAAAACAATTAAATTTTCATGCTTCAAAAACAAAAGAAATTAATGGTGAATTCTGAAATATGAAACATAAATTCTACTATTAATTGCATAAAAAAACATCTTTTGAAAATACTTAAATCAAATAAAATCCAATCAAAAATATTCATCAATACACTTTCCATGAAGAATTAATTTGAATGAAGTTAAAATTAAATTACTCAAATTCTAAACTAAAACTTTAATTAAATTCTCAGAAATTTTTGTCACACTAAAAATCCTCAAAAGAAACCAACAAAAATCATTTATTTCAAAATCCTTAAATTTCACTTCTTCAAAAAGTAAAAACTAAATCCAATGAACTACAAAATTAATTACCACACTTTAAAGGCTTATTTAAAACAATCAACGTTTTAATTATTTACTTATTCATATTGTTTTTCATTCATTCGCCAACAATTCGATTCAATCACTGCAACATTATTCACTTGCTCTTTCACTCAATCACCATTATCATCATCATCATCGGATTCTCTCAATGATTATCTCTGCACTCATCCTTTATTACACTCAGCCATTCATTCATTCAGTCATTCATTCATTATTGACAATCAACGGGATGGAAATTGAAAAATAAGGTGAAAAAAAAATAATTTCGGTTAAATTTTTAACAAATTAGTTGTATTTTCAATTGGTTTATTTATTTAATTTTTTTTATTCATTCTCCATTGAAATCAACTCTTTGACATAATTAATTTATTTTCTTGTTGTTTTTGTTGTTAGTGGTATTTTTGTTGTTGTATTTTTTTTAATGGCATGTTCAAAATGTTTGCGGTCAAATCTTTAATTAAAAGTGTTGAAATGAGAGAAAATAAAAAATCACCGCAGCTTTTCAGGGAATTTCATTGAATGCTGATTGATTTTTAGAGTTTAAAAAATCACATTATATAATATATTTTTCAGTGCTCAAAATTAATTTTTTTATTTATCAAATTATTTTGTTTTAGTAAAAAATCGTTTGAATTCGATTTTTTTTAATATTGTTCTGATTATTTTTTTTTAATTCAATAATTTAATTAGGTATTTGCAATATTTTTTGAATTTATTATTTTATTAATTTGTTTTTTGTGTACATTTTTTTTTCTTATTATTTATTATTTTATTTTTTAATTTTATCAAAACATGTAAAAATAATTTTTATTTTTTCCTACTTATTTTTGTCCTTAAATGTTTGAAGATTCTTTAAAATTCCTTCTATGGTCTTGTTAGCCATGTCGATGTTGGTAACGACAAGCATCGACAACAACAGAAAAAACAAAGCAAAAAATTTAAACAATTTCAATTACTTTCCTGTTTCCAAGATATGGAAGAAGGAGGACGATGAGGAAAGGAGGACGATGGAGGAAGGAGGGCGATGAGGGAAGTAGCACGAGGAAATGAGTAAAAGGAGCTGAAATAAGGGAATATTGTGTTGAAATTCAGGACGAGGAAGTGTTGCGAAAACACTTACACAAACACCCACACCAACAGTCTCACACAAACCCTCACACCAACACCTACACAAACCCTCACACACAAACTCTCCCTCACACAAACTCCCCACACACACACACAGCTGAGGAAGTAGCGAAAGCAACTAATAACGGTACAGGAAGCACTAATTACAACTCGTTCGTTCGTCCTTCGCTCGTTTTTTTTTAATCAATGACTTCCATCCCTTTCTTCGGCTCTCGTTCAACATCGTCGCACCAACGTTCGCTCTCTCATTCTCTTCAGTCTGTCTCGTTTCCTCGTCTTCTCGATTTTCGTTCTGAGTTTTCTCTTCTTAGTCATCTTAAATTTCTTTCGTCCTTCGTTTAATTTTTACATACGTCCTGCAATAGTTTCTCTCTTTCTATCGTATTTTCTTCATCTACTTCGTTTTTCGTTTTACATCTCTTTCTTTTGATATTTCTTTCTTTCTTTTGCCCTTCTCAATCTTCACATTTTGTTTTTAATTTTTCATATTTTTTCTTTAATTTTTATCTTTTGTTATTATTATTTTTTTTATTATTATTTTTTTAGTTCTTTTTTTAATTTTTTTCTTTCATTACCTTTTTATTGTTTTTCTTTATCGCTCATGTTTTTGTTTCTTCAAAAAAAATGAGTAACGACAACTTAAGCAAATTAAAGCTCAGCAACGAAAGGAAGTGAAGCAAAGATGAAGAAAACGAAAAAAAGAAGAAATCAAGGTACGAGAAGAGTGGAAGATGGTGAGTGAATGACAAGTGGATAAAGAGGAGGAGGAAGAATATATTTTTAAGGATTCCAACGTGTTGTCGTTTCGCAGTTCTTTCGAGAAGAAATAACAAAAGAGAATAAATGGCCAAGGAGAAGAAAAATAAATAAATGAAAGGAAGAAAAAACAGAAACAATAACAGAAAAAAGGAGTAGTAAGAAAAGGCAATAACAAAGAAACCATAAGTAAAAAGGCACTGAGAAAAAAGGGAGAGAGAAAAAAAGGCAATGACAAAAAAGTAATAACAAAACAATAACAACAACAAGGGAACAACAAAAATAAGGCAAAAACAAGTCAACAACAAAAAAAGTCAAGCAAAAAAAAATCAACAAAAAGAAACGATAGCAAACGACGATGACGAAGGAGAATAAGAAGAAAGTGTATTTTTTTGTTTCTGCTACCATTTGTTGTTGCTGCTGTTATTGTTGTAGTTGTTCGAGTTGTTGTTTTTGTTCCCGTTGCCTTCAATCAACAGTGCGGTCAGAGAGATTATCGATCGATTTTCAATTGAATTGTCTTCAATCTTGTTTCCTCCTTTTCCTGCTCTCTTTTTTCTTCGATGACTTCTCTTCACCAACTTCTCTTCGTCTCCTCTTTTTCTCGCTGCTTTCTTTTCAACCAACATTTTTTTCACCGCCTCCCGCCCCCTCGGTCGATGATTCTTTCGCTCTTTTTTGTGTTCCTCTTTTCTATTTGTTTTCTTTCTTTTCTTCTCCCTATAGATTTTTGAATTTATTCTCTCCATAGATTTTTGGATTTTTTCTCATCTATTTCTTTGATTTTTTTCTCACTATTTTTTGGTTGTGTTTTTTTTTCTGTCTGTGAGATCTGCCACGCCCACTTTTGGCCAGTCGATTCCAATGTCTGTGGATGCGACGGTCAAGGATAACGCGTTCATCTGTCTGTCTGTTCATGTCCATCGTCAACTGTCTGTGTATGCTTCTATATTTGTCTACATTTTCTATTTTTCTCCGTTCTTCTGTATATTTTTCTCTCTATTTTTCTGCTGTATTTCTATGTTCTTTTTTCTCTCCTTATTTCTTTTCTTTTTTCTCTCCATATTTATTTTCTTTTTCCCCATAATTTTTCTGTTATTTTTCTCTCTCATTGTTTCTGTACTTACTTCCTCATAATTTGTTGTCCCTTGCCTCTTTCTCTTTCACTATTTATTATTTTCTTCCTTCTTTTCTTCCTTCATGCCTTCTCCTTTCCCCCTCTTCACCCCACCAATCATCTGCTTCCGTCTGTCATTCACTCGAGCTCGAGAGTTTCATAAAATTTCAACAATGTTTGTTTAAAAATTTTTCTCCTTCACACGTTTTTCTGCTGACGCTGTTTCATTTCTTTCCTTATTTTTCGCAGTTGCTCTCATCCTTTCTCACTCCCGTTCTCTCTCTCTATCTCTCTCTCTCTCTCCCTCTCTCTCTCTCTCTATCTCTCTCTCTCTCTATCTCTCTCTCTCCCTCTCTCTCTCTCTCTATCTCTCTCTCTATCTATTATTCTTTCTCCCTCTTGTTTTTTTTTTTTTTGGAAAATTCTGGTTTTTATTTCTCTTTCCCTTGATTTTCTTTTCATTTCATCTTAAATATCGATCGGTGCAGGAGTCGTCAGAGTTCGACTCGCTTCACCTCAAGGATCATGACGAAATCTTCTTTATTGAAGACGAAACTGTTGAAGAAGAATTGGTTGAAGAAATTGTTGAAGGAGTTCTTGTTGTTACTGTATTTTTTTTTCCCGATACATTCATGAAACTAGGTCTCTGTGTTGCTCCTTTCATAAGTTGTTCCATCCTTTCTTTCCTTCCTTCATCCCTCCTTCTCCTTGTCCTCTCCACCTTTGTCTCCTCCTCTTCCACCTCCCCCTTCTCCACCACCTCCTCCTCCTCCACTTTCTCCTCATCTTCTCCTCGCCTACAATTGCTTCCCATTTACACTCCTTCGATTGCTTTTTGTGGCCACTTTTTTTGCGGACTCTTCCTATGTTTTGATAGTGTGGCCGGCCTTTTGGTTGTACAGGATATGTAATTATTGTTGCTTTTGTTGTTGTTGTTGTTGTTTTTCATGCAATTTTCATTGTATTTCTTACTATTTTTGTTGTACTTCTTCCAATTTTTGTTGTACTTCTTCCTGTTTTTGTTGTACTTCTTCCTATTTTTGTTGTATTTCTTTCTATTTTATTTTTGGTTTTTTATAAAGATTTTTTGGTTTTATCCTATTATTATTGTAGTTCTCTTTATTCTTATTTATCGAATTCATGTTGTTCTTTTTCCTATTTTTGTTGTTGTTGTTCTTCATCATATTTTTGTTGTAGTTCTTTATTTACTTCTTCTACTAGTGGTTGTTGTTGTTTCTCTATCAGTTATTATTCCTTTTTTTTTTCTTGTTGTTCTCCTTGTTATTGTTGTAATTAAGAGGATTTCGTGAGGATTTTTTCGGCTTAAAAACCATTTTCAATTCTCAAGAGCGAGAACGAGAACGGACAGATAAAGAGAGAGGGTGAATATTTTGTGAAAAGGTTCCTTCGAAGGTGTTTTCCCAAATAGAAACATTGTTTACGAGCTTATTTTCGGATTAAGGATTAATCCTTTTTCCAGAATGAAAGGCGAGAGAAGAAAAAAAAAATGATCACATATGCTACGATACCTTCGGGACATGGGCCGGAGGTTCTTCAAACAATAGATCGAGTCGGAGGGGTTTGAAAAGGTTGGAAGGATGAGGTGAGAGGGAGAGAATAAGGCAGAAGAGAATGAGATGAATGAGAATTAGGTCGATGAGGATGAGCTCGAAGCCGTTGGCGTTGCCTGAAAATGCACAGTTGTGTATTTAGAGCAAACGAGGGGCGAGGCGAAAAAAATCTCTGTACCTGGGTAATAAGTGTCTTATTAGGATAGGAGATGTGGATATTTATTGCCTTTCCATATTTTTCATAACTTACAATGGGAAGGAGTTTCACAAAAGATTTATTTTTTCAAGTAAATAAAAATATTTTCAAGTAAATAAATTTTTTTCAAGTAAATATTTTTGAATAGGAAAAATGATGGAAAAATAAAATAAAAATAAATATATCTCAAATAATTCAACAAATAATTAAAAAAAAATAATTTTTTTCCAATATACAATAATTCCTTTTATTCCTCACAAAAGCAAAATTTTCCCCTACAAAAAAAAAAGTTTAATTCGATTTATTTTGCAACCCATTGTAAACTAATCCCCAGCTACTGTTCAACATTTGTGCTTAGTTTTCTCTTCGTATGACTCGATTGTCATCGAAATCGCCTCCGATCGTCGGATTAGAGTCGGAAGCAACCACTAAAAGAAGCCCTCGATGGACAATCGACCAGCCCGAAAAACCGTTCAATCGCATTAAAACCTTAATTCACCACTTTTGTTAAGTGGGGTTTTTTTTTGCATCCCACCTTTTGCAGGTTCTTTCTATTATGCTGCTTCTCCCTTGTACCTCCATCACATTGGGTTCTTGATTATCCTCCTTCTGAAAAACTCCTTCTTTCTTTTCTTCTTTTTGCCTTCCTTCCTTTCTTCCCTCCCATTCATCCCTTCATCTTCTTCTTTTCCCCCTCAACTCTGGTCATTTCTTGACCCAGTTGACCAATTGTAAGCGATGCACTCGAGCTCACTCACAGGCCTCGATGGGTGGCAAAAGAAGAAAAGGAAAAGAGTGCGTTGGCGAGCGAAAAGAGTGTGAGAAAGAGAGGGAGAGAGTGAAAGTAAAGGAGTGAGGGAGAGAGATATATGAAGGGCAGTGTAAAAACTAGAGCATGAGAGGTGGGTGGATGGTTTCATAGGAGGAGGAGGAGGAGGGGGAGGAAACACTTGAAATATTGCGCAAAATTTAATTAGAAAACGAAAATTAAAACCTTAAGAAAACAAACGAAGATAAGTGGCCGGCAAGTGGTTGGGCGAAGATGATGGAGAAAGAGGATGAGAGAATGAGAGAGAGAGAAAATGAGAAAAGAGAAGGAGAACGTGTCTGGTATCGAGTTCGCGGTCGTTTGCGAAATATAGAATGAGATGTAGTCAAGGGGGAGGAATGTATTTTTCGCAATATAAATATGAAGAAGGAGAGAAGGAAATGAAAAAGGAATAGTTGAAGAGAGGAAGAAAAATGGAAAACATGAGGGAACATGAGAGATGAAAGACATAGAGAGAGAGATAGGAAGAAAATATGAAGGGATTTGAGTGGAATAAAAAAATAAAGGATTTAGATTTGTAGAAGTGGATTTGAAAAAGGTTTAGGAGAAGACGTGTTGATGGTTGAAATTGAAACCGAAAACGGTGTTAAGTTTGTGTAAGCAAGTGATATGACGACGAGGCGAAAACAATTAAAACGCATGTGAGGAAGGGGGAGGATGAAAACGAGGAAATGAGGTTACGAAGAAATCGTTGTCGACGTCTTCGTCTTCGTCTTCCTCACTATCGTCGTCGATATGATGCGACCATTAAAATCAACTAAGAAACGCATGCGGAGTCGTTAAATGCACCCGGGAGAATAATAACAAAAACAATAAGAACAAATCAACAACCATGACTAGAACAACAACAACAACAAGAACAACAACACCTACAAGAATAACAACAACTTCAAGAATAACAACAACTATAAAAAAAACTCAACTACAAAAAATAGCTACTCAAAACAACAACAACAACAAAAAATAGTTACTCAAAACAACAACAACAACAAAAAATAGTTACTCAAAAAAACAACAACAAAAAATAGTTCCTCAAAATAACAACAAGAAGAGTTTGCTCAAAATAATTAAAAAAAGAAGAATTTTTTCAAAACAACAAAAAAAAACCGCAACAACAACAATAACAACAACCAACTCCAACTAACACACTTCTTCTGGAGGTAAATGAAAAAGAATTAGAAGAAGAAGAAGAAGAGCAGTAGCAATAGCTGTAACTTGAAAAAGATCCAGAGTCAGATGCGTATCTGAAAACAATTAAAACGAGAAGAAGTAGAAGTTGTTTGCAGTTGTTGTTGTTGTTCTTATTATTGTTGTTCTTCTTATGGTTGTTGTTATTTTTGTAGCTGTTGTTATAGTTGTTGTCGTTGTAGATTATAATGCAGTTCTTATTTGATGTCGGTTTTTTTGTTGTTGTTCCTATAAAGTAGTTATTGTTGTTGATCTAGTACAGTTGTTGTTAGAATACAGTAGTTATTGTTATTAGAGTACGGTAGCTTATTGTTGTTGTTTTTTTTTAGTTGCAACACAGTAGTTTTTTGGTTTTTGTTTGATTTTCGTTGTTGTTATTATACTACTATAGTTATATATACTATAGTGCTTGGTATTGTAATTGTTGATACATTGTATGTAGAGATGAGAAAAAAAAGATGAAAGGGAAGAAAACAAAGAAAAAAAATTAACAAGAAGAATTACAACAAAAATACCAACAAATTTAACAACAACACCAAAACAACAAAAATATCAACAACAACCCAATCTAGACCAAAAAAAAAACTTCCCAACAAAAACAATAACAATACCAACAAAAGATACGCACATTAAATAGCCTAGTTTAGAAACATATCTCCGAGATAGAAAATTCTATTAGACTATGGAAAAACTTAACAAGACTAAGAAGAAGAAGCGTATCTGAAGAAGAAGAAGAACCGTATCTGAGGAGAATGCAAACGCAGCTGCTGAGGTAGCAAACTGCAATTGTTGTTGATTTGTTTTTGTTCTTTCTTCTATTTTTTCTTATTGTCGCTTGTTTCTTTTCTTCATTTTTTTCTTATTTATTTTTTTTATAGTTTTTTTTATGCATATAGAGATAGTGTTTTTTTCTATATAACAAAAACAATAACAATAAGAGTACTGATGATTATAATGATGTTGATGATGATCCTGAAGAAGAATCTCACGTGAAAACTGGAGCAAATTCTTCTTCTTCTTCTTCATTTTCACTCCTCCTTCTCGCATCATCATCTTCAGATACAAGATACACACGTACACAGATACAGTCATAGATACGGATACTCATGAGATACAATATCCGTCACCATGGCCAGATACATTATTTGCCAACTCATAAGAAATTAGTGAATACTGTATATTTTGGTGGTGTTGTTTGAGTTGTTGTTGTTGTTGTTGTAGTTGTAATTGTTTTTGTTACTGTTGTTGTTTTGTTATTGTCCTGTGGGAAATCGATGGAGAGAAGATGAAGGAGAAGAGAATGACGAGAAGACCATGAAGAGCAGGACCAAAGAAAGATGATGATGATAAGGAAGTCGAAGGAATCTTTTGAGGGGGGAGAACGAAGCACATGACTCAGAAGGTCATGGAACGGGAAGGCGAGGTTCAGGGGGGGGGCGGTGTTCGAGTGGGCGTGGTTTGTGTTAGGTTGAAAATTTAATTTAACTAAGTGTGTCAAAACCTGAGGCTGAACCCAGAGAGAGGGAGAGGGAGACAGAGAGAGAGGCTGAATGAGGGAGACAGAGAGAGAGAGGCTGAATGAGGGAGAAAGAGAGAGAGAGGCTGAAAGAGGGAGAAAGAGAGCGGCTGACATGGCGCTTATCTCGGCAGGATGATGAAAAGGAAATTCATTACAACAAGAACAACAACAACGATAATGGTGAACAACAACCACCATTGAAAATAACAACATTGGCACTAACGATTGGAGTGGCCAAAAACAAAAACAACAACAAAAACAACAATATGTACGTTGAAAGCACCAACGTCGTCAGCATCCCAAAAAGGTCAGCTCAAGAGGTCGACAGGTGGAGACTTGTTTTTGTTGTTATTGTTATTGTGGTTCACAGTGTTGTTATTGTATTTAATATTGTTATAGTTTTTGTTGTTCTTCTTCTTCATATTAGTTAGTTGTTGTTGTCGTTTGTAAGCTCACTTAAGGACGACATCGCTTCCGTTTGAAGGACATGCGTCATGAGTGGAAATCAATAAAGCCGGCCCTGAGGTCGGATGTGGCAGGAAAGGAGGAGGACCAAAGGAGAGGCTGAAGAGAAGAGGATGAGTGGGCTGAGAAAGCTGGCGACATCTTTGCAATTGCTCGAGCGAATGATTCTAGAACTTATTTCAAGATGAGGAATGATGAAATTGTCAAGGCCAAGGGAAGAAGTTTATTTTTGATTGATTTTTAATTGGCAAACTATATTCCTGTTAAAAATTAGGTAATAAAGCCGTTTTTAAATAACATTTAAAATAAAAGCATCAAAAATTAAAAATTTAACTCCAAATATGATATTGAAAAAAAATATTTAATATAAAAAAAAAATTTGTAATTTGTATAAAAATAAAATAGAAAATGTTAAAATTTCGGAAATAAACTTGTGATGTTAGAAAAAAAAAATTGTGCAATGACTATAAAAATTAGTATCATATCAATTTCAATTTAACAAATTAAACTAAAATATTAAAATGTTACGAAAAACTTGAAATTTAATTTGATAACTATAATTAGAATTGAGTTCAGAAAGAGAACTGTGAATAAACGAAAAGAAGTTCGGTTTCGACAGACCCCGAGGTGCCTTCAAAAAACTCTCGCGAAGTCCGCAGACTCAATTCCAGAAACCGAGATAAAATAAACCCTTCCTCCCTTCTCTCTCTCTCACTCTCTCTCTCTCTCTCTCTCTGACCCTTGTCCAATGGGCTGGACGAGAACCACAAGTGAGTCAGTGTTTCAAGAAGAAGAAGAATAAGCAGAAGAAGACGGCATCGTAAATCTCTCGCTTATCAGATGGAGGCTCTTTAAAGAGAAGAGAACCAAAACAACAAACACAACAAGTACAATAACAAGTGGAAGAAATTGTGCAAGAACACCAAACCAAAACAAAAAAAACATTTAAAGGCAAGTGAAACAACGAAATTTCAAAGCTTTAAATTCATTTCAGCAGCAACAATGAGTTGAAGACAAAAACAAAAGTGACGACAACTGAAATGGGGAATAACAAAAGCAACAAGAACAACAAATGGAATAACAAGAACAACAAATGGAATAACAACAACAACAACCACCAATCCAAAGAAGAGGAAGCAACTTAACCCAAATGTGACCCGAATCGCTTATCAAGAGAGAAATTCTATTTCATTCCATTCGAAGTTGGGCAAAAGTTCGAAAAAACATTTGGAAAATAATTGAATTTCCTCCCAACGACAGACAGAGAGAGACAGACAGATAAATGTCGGTAGAGAGAGAGAGAGAGAGAGTGAGAGAAAAGAATGAAAAGCTTGGAAATGGAATAAGGAAGAGAAATGAATATAATGAAATAAAAAAAGGAGATAGAAAGAAAAAATAAAAAATTAAAATAATAGAAAAATATAAAAAAATTGAGAGAGAAAAAATAAATTTCAAAAACTAAAAAAAAAAGAATTCAAAGAATAAAAAATCTAAAAAAAATAACAAATAATAAAAGTTACTAAAAAAATCCAGATGTGACAAAATTGAAGAAAAATAAGTATTAAAGAAAAAAATCTCATTTCACTTTTGAAAGCGAGAATTGCTTCTATTTATGAAAATAACAACAATTTGACTCAGAATTAAATAAATCAATTTGTAAAGTTATTCTTTTGCTCTCTTTCTCCATCTCCCTCCCTCTCCACTTCCCTCTCTTTCGCACATGATAAATAACAAAACGCATCTACGAGATATATTTCAACTTCATCGCATGCCATCATTCGCTTTTCGTCACGTTTCGACGAAACCTACGCAAATTTTCGAAGGAAAATAAAAAGCAATAACAGAAAAAAAAAACGACGAAAACAAAAACACCAGAGAGGAAGTGGAAGTTGGGGTTGGGGGGAAAGGGACGGCTGTCTGTCAGTGTCTCTGTTTGTCTATCTATCTATCGGATCAGAGGTGGAGCAATGGATACGACTCGCCTAGTTCTTTGACATTTATGGGCTTATTTTTTCTTCTTTTTGTATATATTTTTTTGGTTTGAATTTGTTATTTTAGTTTTGTATTATTTTGTGTTTGAATCAATTCTGTTTTTTCTAGTTTTTCCTGCATTTTTGTACAAGAAAAAGCGAAAAGATTGTTTTTTTAAAATATTTTTAGAATTTAATTTAATATTATTTCTTTAATTATATTTATTTTATTTAATTTTATTTAGTAACTTAACTTTTATTTAATTTTATTGAATATAATTTAATTTTAATGTTGTCATTTTATTTTTTAATTTTTTATTTTATTTTTTTCATGTTATTTTTCATATTTATTATTATTTTAATCAATTTATAGATTAATTATTTTATTTATTTATTTCATTTTTTATTAAATATTCTGCAATTCCTCAATTGCCTAATACAGTGGTCTGTAACAATAAATTGACACCAGTTCACACACACTGCACTCCATAAATCTTTCAAATGTCGCATTAGAAAAAGGAAAAAAATCGATAGAGAAAAAACTCCACTTAAATCCCCTCGATAGATCTTCCATGCAATAGATACAGTATCGTTTTGATTCTAGTATTTATTTATTTATTATTATTTTATCATTTATTCTCCTGCGGACACTGCTCAATCGATATTTTAAACATTCCCCATCGAGTGGAACCGAATGAAATGCCTTCATCTGGCAACGTTTTCATTCATCATCATTCACAATAAATTATCGCATGGATACGATGCGATTCATGTATCTATGAGTTACCGGTGGAGACGGTTTCCATCTGTATATATGAGTGAGTATGTGTGTGTATATGTTGGTTGCGTGGTTGTGTGTTTGTGTATGTGCTTTTGTTGTTATTGTATTTGTTTGTGCCTTTTGCCGGCATGAGCTCATGTCCATCATCTCGATGGACGGGGCTGGCGAAACCTCGCAACGCAACTCGACCGAGTGATAAATCATTTAATTTTTTGTTTCCTTTTCAATAAAAATTCCTCCACTCTATTTTGATCTGGGCCCCTTTCACTCACTCTCTCTCTCTCTCAGTCACACTCTCATTCTTTCTTTTGCTCGTTTAATTTTGTTATCGTTTTCTTTACCTTTATCTTTATATGTATTTCTGTTTCTCTCCTTTTTTCTCTATATTTCTCTCTCTCTAGTTCTTCCTTTTCTCTCTAGTTTTTCCTTTTTGGTATATATCTAGTCTTTTTCTTCATTTTATATCCACTTTTTTTACTCTCTCCCTCTTTCAATTTCTTCTCTTTTTCATCCGTACATCTTTCGTTTTTTCCATATATCTTTTCTTTAATTTCCTCTGTATATTTATTTCTCCTGTATATTAATCTGTCTTTCTCTCTTTCTCCCTAATTTCTATTTTATATCTATATTCATTTTCGCTCTATATTTATCGCTATTTATTGCTATATTTCTCTATATTTTTCTTTCTATATTAATCTCTCTTTCTATTTCATTTGTATTCTATATTTATCTCTCTCATTCTCCTTACACCTTATTCTTTGTCCGGATTTGTAACTGACCATCTCTCCATGAAACTCTGGATCCCCGTCTCATTCTCCTTCTTTCCATCGCTCTGTCTGTCCGGCTGATTGTTCGTTATTTCGTCTCTTCGTTATTTCGTCTGTTAGTCATTTCGTCAGTCTGTCACTTCCTCCAACCTCCTGTCCAACCGTCCATCGCTCCATCTCTGTCAGTCGACCCTTCCGTGTCTGCTTCAACTCTGTCCGACCTCTTCTCTGACTGTCTGTCTGTGTGTCTGTCTGTCTAACCATATTTCTGTCTGTCTATCCATATTTCTGTCTGTCTATCCATATTTCTGTCTGTTTGTCTGCTCTTTTCTACTTTTGTCTGGCCAGTCGACTCTCAGTCCTTCCGTTTCTCTGTATTTTGGTCTGTCCATCAGTTTGTCTATATTTACGTCTCTCAGTTTGTCTGTCTGTCTCCCAGTTTTTCCGTCTGTCTCTCAGTTTGTCTGTCTGTCTCACTGTTTCTCCGCCCGTCCGTCCATTCGTCTGTCAGTCTGCGGCGCTGTCTGTCTATCAAATGACACACATATTATTACGGTGAAACATTGTATATGAATTATAATAATATCGTGCATGCGTTTTTTTTTCGTTGTTGGCGTGTTTTTATTATTGTTGGTGGTGATGTTGGCGTTATTATTGTTGTTGTTTTTTTTTTTTGTTGTGTTCGTTATTGTTGTTGTTGTTGCACCATTAAAATGAAATGAACCCCAAGGGTTCAACTCTAGCACGTTGCAGGAGCCACGCATTGGAAACACATTAAAATTATAAACCATAAAGGGAGAGAGAGACAGAGAGAGAGAGGGAGGAGGAAAGAGAGAGAGAGAGAAAGAGAGAAAAGCTGAAAAGAGTGAAAATATAGAAAAAATTAGATATAGAGCAAAAGTGGGAGCGATAGAGAAATAATATAGCTAAAGAGAAATAGTGAAAAATAGTGGAAAGAGAATGAGAGTTAGAGATAGAAATCCACAGATTGAGGTAAAACTTCACAGCGAATGTTTGAGGGAGGGGAGATAATGTTAAACCGCATTTCATTCAAATGCGGTTGCAGAAATTATACAAAATTTTCCCATTACCACCTCACCTTCCCCTCTATCACTCTCTCGGTCTCTTCCTACCCTCGTCCCTCGTCATCTCCTTTGCCATCGTTTTCTCCCTCGTATCGTCTCACGTTCCTCGCCACAAACGCTCGAGTCCGAGAAATTCCAATCGACATCGATTTAAAGAACTTCCGGACAATGGAAGAGAATCGAAATATACTGTGTATGGCTTCAAGGAAATCTCGTTCATTATCGATGAATTAATACAATCGAGATGAGGGGAAGAAATTTGCTAGGAAGGACGAGGGATTCGTTAAGGAACCCTAAGAAGTCCCTCCGATGTGAAAAGCACCCTTAGGGAACATCAGAAATCACAAATCACGAAGAAGAATTCACAAAGCCATTGAAGTCATCTTCCATCAATTATTCTTCAACATTGAGCTCCGAGCGAAAAATCGACAATTTCATATTTATCCTTAAGAAAATCATCACATGTCCAACGTTGTAAAATTCCATAAATTTCCAATTTTCGATTTTCCCCCCTTTCGAAAATCCGTTTGAAAATCATAAATTCCAATGAAATAAAAGATTGTGGTTTCTTTTTAAAAATTTTTTTAAAACAAAAATATATATATTATATATTATTATCATTATAATATTCACAAAAAATTGTTTATTTTTACAAAATAAAAAATAAATAACAGTTTTGGATTTTTGTATAGTTTTTGTTTTGTTTTCATTTCATTTTTATGAATTTCTTGTTGTTTGTTTTTTTTTTTGGGTTTTCTTTTTCTTTATCATTTGTTTAGCAATTAATTTAATTTAAGTTTTTGCTCTCATGCTGCTGAACTAATTTTATAAACTAAAACTATATGCACTTAGACTAAGGTCGTAAATATAAATATATATATACAATACACATACATATATCTGAATATATATATATTTATATAAATGGATAAATATATAGATGATTTAGCATAACAGTGTTATCGATGTACGAAGTTGATGATGATTATGATGAAGATGACGATGACGATGATGGAGAAATTTACTTTACACAAAAAGCTAAAGGAAACCGAATTTAAATCTGATGAAAAGTCTTTCGCTCAAGTCGTTATCACGCTGGAATTTATTTCCTTCGAAAGTATGCTCAATTAGTCATATTCGCAGACAGATATATAAATATATCTATATACACATCGATGTATGCGTGTGTATATATATATATGTAGGTGTATGTATTATTTTATGGTATGCTATAGTTTATGATACACATTTACAAAAATGGAGTTGAAAAAAGCGTAGTTTTATGTATGTATGTAGTATGTAGTATGTGGTTGTGTATGTAATTTGTTTGTGGCATTATCTATGACGTCACATCATACAATGTCGTCATAGCATAGCTGACTTTTTATGTTTACTTTTTTACTCTTTAGATGACATTAATACTAGGCATTTAGTTTTGTTTCTCAACTTTATCTAAGAATCAGTATTTACATAGTTCACCATGTTTTTTTGGTGTGTGTGTGTGTATGTTGGTGTATAGTAGTTTTAGTAGTAAGTAGTAGTGGTATAAATAGTAGTCATGTACATATATAGGCTTACGTATTGTATATGCATGTATATATATATATTCTTATATATTTCTATGTATGAGGAAAATATTACATACGTTCAATCTTTGCATTTGCCATTTATTTTAAAACTATTCACGGGGTTAGTTGTGTGTCTCTCTTTAGTTGCAGCTGTGTTTTTAGCAGGCAGCCATTTTTTGTTTTGTTTTAACTAAATTAACAATTACAGTTACACTTAGACCTTAACGGTAACTTAGTGAAGCATTCGCATCGATGGAGTTATCGTTATCGCTATCGATAGTTCAATAGATCGTTATATCGATATTTCAATATAATAATATATCGATATTTCGATAGATCAATATATCGATATTTCGATAAGTCAATATATCGATATTTCTATAAGTCAATATATCGATATTTCGAAAAGTCAATATATCGATATTTCGATATGTCAATATATCGATAATTCGATAAATCGATAATTCGATAGTTAAGTCTTTATCGTTCATTCATTCATCATTGAATTCATTCACTTTTCTTCTCATTGATGTTGATGCTTTTGATGCTTATCTTGTTGTTGTGGTTGGAACCAGTCCTTTACGCGAGTCCTTCGATCGCTCTCCATCTCACTCCCTCACCATTTACACCTACACCAGATACGCCTGCACGTGCTGCCCCTGCTGCTGCCCCCCGGCCCCAGACTGCGGCGATGCGCTGACCAAGCTCGCGGTCGACTGCTGTTTCTGATGGTGTTGTTGTTGCATTTGTTGCTGCTGCTGCGGTCGCCACGTCTGCGACAGATGTTGCTGCTGCTGCTGCTGGTGATGGAGCGCCCGATGTAGACTATTGACAGCTGCCGCCGAGGGGGGCGCCGTCGATGCCACGCCCCCTGGACCCGGACTCGCCGCCGCCGCCGCCGACGTCATCATCATCATCGTGTTCTCATTGTCCAGCGTCGAGTAGTCCGAATCGATGCTGGAGTAGATGTGCTCCGATGGCGGCCGAACGGCGACGGCGACGGCGACGACGCCTCCCCCCGGCCCCACCGCATTGTGGTAGTATTGAGGAGCTTCACCAGCACCGGCCGCCCTCATCGCGGCCACACTGGGGTGCAGATGATGTGTTGCACCGCTGCCGGTCATCACCAGGGTGGCCGTGGTCGGATGGTGTTGCGGATGCTGCTGATGCGACGATGGGGGCAACGTGTCGCCGCGTCGATTGGGGCGCGGACTGGGCGTGGCCGTGGTGGCCGACGAGTAGTTGGGATCCTCGCCGTCGGGACAGTAGGCGGGCGGCGGCGCCTGTCGATAGAGGATGCCCGGGCTGGCCGGCTGCTGCTTGAGGCGCTCGTGATTGTGATCGAGCGTGTAGTTGTTGCCCCGATACGCGGCCGGATAGTCGACGGGCAGGGCGTAGCGCAGCTTCTCCCAGAAATGTCGATCCGTCCGCCGGATGCGATGCACCGCCGACGTCTTCAGATACGGCAACAACTCGATGTCGCTCTCGGCCTCGAACAGCACCTCGGGCTCCTCGATGATGACGAGTTTTTGCGGCCGCCCCCGCAGGGCATCGTGCACCGATCGCCGCAGCTCACAGCGCGACCACTCGGTCTGGAGGAAATTGCGCGACAAAACGATGATGACGCGACGCGACACGCGTGACGCCTCCAACACCTGATAGTGGGTGGCGTCGTGCGCCAAGTCGCGATGCTGGAGGCAAATCCGCAGAGGTGGCCGCCCCGTCTCCAGCTCGGCGACCAAATGCTGAGCGACAAACTCCGAGTCCTTGGCCGAGTGCAGGAGGACAGCATCGTAGAGTTTCTCCGAGTCCTCGCAAGCGTGGCCCAAACACGCGAACGCCATAGTGAGCGAAGAGCCAGATGCGCAACGATTCGCGGAAGACGAAGACAACGACGACGACGACGAGGAGGAAGACGAGCGCCAGGGCGGCGGCCAGGAGGGGGATGTAAGACTTGGGGATGCCGTTCTGGAGCATCGAGCCGCCCGCATAGTAATCGGTGCAGGCCGAGGTCGCGTTGAAGTCGAGATCGCGACGTTGCGGACGACGATCGGAAGTTCCCGTGCTCAGCGTGTCCATGCAGTAGATGTCCTGCGAGTCCTGGACGATCAACGCGTTGTCGGCCACATACGACGTCAGCTCCTGGAGGAATTTGCAACGACAGCTCCATTGATTGCGACCGAGTGAAAGAGAACGCAACGTTTTGAATTGGGCCAGTTGGAGTTGCCAGATGGGCAGGTTGACCAGACGATTTCCATCGATGCGAAGCAGCTCCAGCGAGATGAGGGGAGCCAACGTCGTGTTCTCGATGCTCGTCAACAGGTTGTTCTGCAGATGGAGCTCCTTCGAGGCTCGCCAAATGCTCGAATTCATAGCCTTGCAACGATTCGAGGACGATTGTCCTCGAGATGGAGGACCTGGAGCGAGATGAGGCCGGCAAAGGTTCGATTTTGAATGCTCGCCACTTGGCTGCCGTTCACGAAGAGCGCCTTCAGGTTCTTCCTGCCGATGAAGGCGTGATTCTTGAGCACGGGGAAATTATTTCCATCCAAGTAGACGATGCTCGAGTCCATGGGCACACGATGAGGCAACTCGGTGGTGCGTTGGCCACCACAATCGACGACGTTCGTGGCCCAGATCTGATCGTGGTAACAGGTGCAATTGTTCGGACATGTCATCTCACAGTCGCAGGCATCGAAGTCGCAAGCAATGACACAGGGCGAAGCAGTGCGACTCGTAGCGACAGAGGAAGTCCTTCGGCTTGAGCGTGCTCAAGGGACGAACGGGCGAGCCCCCGAGAATGCGGCATGATGCACTCGATGTTGGGCAGGTCCATCACTCTGGGATGTTGTCGCGTCGTCAAATTGTTGATGCGCTGCAGCCAATCCATCGAGCAATCGCACTCGAAGGGGTTGCCACCCAGATAGAATTCGGGCAGCGGTTTCGCCACCTGAACCGGGGCGACTCGCAGCTGTTGCAGCTGCAACTTCGACATCGCATTCGCGTAGAGATCGACGCGAGCGAGGTTCACTTTGTCGACGAACGAATTCGGGTGGACGGTGTTGATCAGGTTGTTGTTGATGAACAACAACTCGATGGTGTTCGGTATCGACATTGGGCCGATTTCTGTGATGCGATTGTGGCTGGCGTCCAGCGTCTTCACGCGAATCTCCTCCTGCAGCTTGTAGTAGTTGCCGAGCGCCTCGATGTAGTTGCCGTGGATGTCGAGCCACTTCAGGTTCGATGGGATGAAGGCGTAGTCGAACCAAACCAAATGATTCTCGGACAAATTCAGCCAAAGCAGCGAGACCAAGGTGGCAAAGACCCCATTGATGTCGGAGAGGAAATTGCGATCGAGTCGAATCGCCTCGAGCTCGTAGTTCTTGTCGAAGGATCCCCGCTCGATCGACTGGATCCGGTTCTTGGCCAAGTTGAGGACACTGAGCCGTGGCAGATCGGCGAACATTCCCACGGAGATGTTTCCGATTTGGTTGTCGATCAGCCGCAACCCCGTCAGCTGGTGTAAATTCTTGAAGCTCTGATTGTCGAAGGTGCGAATTTGATTCTCGCCCAGGTCGAGGGTTCGCAACATGGCCAAATCCTGAATGGCTCGCGGCACCTCGTTCAGCTGATTCGAACTCAGGTCGAGTTCCTTGAGGTCGGAGCAATTCTTGAAGACAGCCGGCTCAATCACGCTGATCAGATTGTTGTTCAAGGTCAATTTCGAGAGAACATACAGGCCATTGAAGAGTTTATCGTCGAGGGTGTGGAGACGATTCTCGGCCAGGTTGAGCGTATGCAAATTATACAGTGGCAAGAAGGCGTTATCCTCGATATGACCAATGGAATTATTTCGTAGATTCAGGATCTGCAGGAAGTAGAGCTCCTTGAAGGTGCGATAATCGATGCGAGTGAGAGCATTGTGAGCGAGGTTGAGAACAATCAATCGAATCAAGCCGGCGAAGGTTGTGTTATCGATGTGATTCGAGGTCAATTGATTCCCCGACAAATCGACCACGAGCAATTGCTCCAACCGATGAAAGAGTCCCTTGGGCAGCTCGTACAATTCGTTGCTCTGCAAATGGATCTCGCGCAATTCCTTCGAGCCGGCGAAAAGTCCTTCGGGCAACGTTTCCAAATGATTGTTGCTCAGGTTGACGATGCGCAGCGAACTCAGCCCAGCCAAAGCCTCACCGGACAATTCGCTGATGTTGTTGTGCTGCAGATTCAAATGCTGCAGCCGTCTCAGCCGCGAGATGCCCCAACTTTCGGTGATCGAACGCAACTCATTGTGGCTGGCGTCGAGAACTTGCAGCTCACTGCCCCCGTTGCAGTTCATATCGGCGAATCCGAGATTCTCCGCCGAGCGAATGCGATTCCGGGTCAGATTCAAAAGTTGCAAATTTCCCACCGGGCAAAGGAAACCCGCAGGCAGGGCGCGCAAATTGTTGTCGCTCAAATCGAGCTCGGTCAACTGCTTCAGCCCGTTGAGAGAGTCCGGAAACAGCTCCAGCGTCTTCCCCGGACCCCACTCGGAGTTGCGAGTGTTGACGGCGAGCGTTTTCACCGCACCGAGGCCTTCGAAGGCATTATTCGGCAGCTGGAGGAGTTTGCACGAGCTCAGCCGAAGGATGTCGAGCGTTTGGAGTCGGGCGAAGGCGGCCTGCGGCAACTGCGACTCGAAGAGATAGAGATCGCTGCAGCGGATCTCCAGCTGACTCGTGCCATCGGCGCCCTGGAGGTCGAGACCCGAACGCTCGATCGTTCGCAGGTCGCAGCGAACCGAGGTCGTGCCGTTGTAATGCCACGAACACTGGTTGATCAGCGACGACGACGAGGACGATGATGATGACGAAGACGCCGATGATGGCGAAGAGGAGCCGATCGCCTGGTGGGAGGGCATCGAGAGCGACGAAGCCGCCCCGACCAAAGACGACGACGAAGACGAGGAGGACGAAGCCAACGAGTTGAGGGTGGCCGAGGCTGCGGCTCCAAGCGTCAGGCCGCTGTTGGCGACGCCGCTGCCGAGGGCGGCGACCGCGCTGCTCCAGCCCTGCAACGCCAGCAGCAGCAGCAGCAGAGACGCCAGGGCTGGCGATCGGGAGGACATTCTTCTCTGGATGATGTTCGTTCCTTGCGAGCGGGGGGAATTTGGAGAAGTTTTCATTGTGGGTTTGTTTTGGTTTTTTTTTTTTTTGGTTTTTCTCGTTTTCAAATTTGCATTTTTGCGCTCTCGACCCCCGACTCGTGCTCAACACTGGATTCGATTGAAATTGGTTTTTAATGGTTTTCCAGCAATGATGGATTTTTCCAGAATTTTTCAATTTATTTGATGAATTGGTTTTTGTTGAATTTTTCAATTTATTTGATGAGTTGGTTTTTGTTGAATTTTTCAATCTATATGAAAATTTATTTTTCCTCGATTTTCCTCTATTTTTACAGTTTTTATTTCTGCTTAAATTTTCGAAGATTTTCCTTTTATCTGCTCTCCTTGTATATTGAAAATGTTGGATTTTTAATATTTAAATTATTTTATTATTTTTTAATTACTGCAACTTTAATTATTTTGTAATTATTTCAATTTTCATAATTTGAGTGATTTTTGATTATTTTTTGAATTTTTGGAATTTTCGTGTAATTTTCTTTGATTTTTCTATGACACTGTTTTGTTGTTAAACGAAAATATTTTCGCTTCAATCGAACTTTTTTCAACTGATATAGAATTTTTGTTTTGGAATTTCTTTAGGAATTTTCTTCATTAATTTTCTCGTTTCTCGTTTTCTCTTTGCACACACAAAATATTTATGCTATTTTAAGAATTTCCAATTTCAAAGGATTTTTCAACGTTTTTTCCGTCGATTTTCTTCTTTCATTTACACTATTACTTCTTCTTCTTCTTCGATTAAATTCTTCTTCTTGTTCACTTTTCACGATTCTTATTTTTTTCGTTTTTTTGCTCTTCGTTTGTCGCACGACGGATTCGCGCAAAAGGTTTTTCCTCACGTTTCACCGAAGTATACACAGTTTTTCCCTTTGGCGAAAACTTCTCGCTGTTCGTACGTTTGTTTGATTGTGTATATGGGATAGGTTGATGGCTGTGTTCTTGTGTGTGTTTGTATGTATGTGTGTGTGCCGGGGGGAACCGAAGGAGTCGAACAAACACGACAACGCGACAATGAAACTGAAAACGAAGGAAGAAGAAACAGAAACCCGTTTCTCGCACAAAATCGAGCGTAGTCTACACGTCCGTTGCGTACGGCGCTCGAACTCGAACTGATTCCACCGGATCGACGGCCAGCCCTCGTTTCTGCTCGTTCGCCGTTCGTCGTTGTCGTTGGCGTCGCCTCTCCACGTTGTCGGCAACGCCGCCAGACGCCCAGACTCGCACTCGTTTTCGTGTACTCGCTCTCGTGTCTCTCGTCGTCGTCGTTCTCATCGTTGTTGTGTTTGTTGTCGTTGCCGTCGTCAACCTCGTCGTTGTCGTCGGTTTTCCATCGTTGTCGACATCGTTTTCCTTCGTTGTCGTGGTCGTCGTCCACCCCATCGTCGTCGCCCATCGGTGCGTGGCTTCGGGGCCGCCACGAGCGCCACTCGAGTGAGTTCGTGAGTCTTTGTCGTGGTGCCCAGAGAGAGCGAGCGAGAGAGAGAGAAATCAACTGAACCGCATTGTATGCTAATAGAATGAGAGAGTGATAGAAAGAGAGAGAGCGGTCAGGAAAACCCAATGTCCTGTTTCCTGCCGACACGACTCGTGTGGGTGTGCGTCGGGCCTGACGAGGGCGTACGAGTGAGTGACAAACACCGAGAGACAGGGAGAAAGGGAGAGAGAAAGAAATTCGGAGTCCTTTGAGAGAGCAAAGTGCCAGAAGTTCGGCTCTCGAGTCCTTCGGTGGTTTCATTCATAATACGAGATATTCGAAAATTTTCATCAAAAAATGAAAATTTCCATACGATTTTGACAAATTCCAAAAAATATTTAAATTTCCAAACAATTTTTAAATTTCCAAAATTTTATGAAATTTTGCTTTCTTTAACAAATATTTAAATTTTTATGTATTGTAATTAATAAGATGAAAATTCGAATTTATTCACCAAATAGTTCGAGTTCTCTCAACTCTCCTCGATTCTGTGTTATTGCTCTCAATGGCGCTTTTGTCGTCGGTGGCATTTTCTAGAACTACAAGGACTTTTCACTCGAAAGGACCTTTTCGTCCGCTCTCTCGTCCGCCCACGTTCTGTCCACGGATTAGTACTAGATCCTGTCGCTGCAGGTCCTGGCGCTATTTGAATTCTCTCAATGTTTCTCTCTAGGTCTCGCTCTAATTTCTCTCTTGTTTTCACTCTATTTTCTCTCTATTTTTCGCTCAAGATCTCTCTCTATTTCTCTCTCCAATATTCTCTCTGAGCGCCTGAAACGTGTTTGAGTTTGAATTTCTCTCTCTTGAGTGAGTTTGAGTTTCTGTCTCTTGAGTGATTTTCAATTTTTTTCTCCCTCTCTCTTGGCGCCTATTTCTCACACTCAGTTTGAAAACTCTCTCCAACTCTCTCTCTCTCTCTCCATTGACTACTCCTTCTCTCCCATTTACAGTCTCTCCAAAAATATTTCTCCCCTCTCATGAATTCAATGTCATCTCTCATTAGACTCCAGTCGTCATCCTCACTTGACTGCTCTTTGGCTCCCTGGCGCTTCTGTTTTCCCACTCCCCATCTCCTCCTCCTACCTCTTCTTCTTCTTCCTCTCCCCCGTCCTTTACTTCTTTTTCCTCTCGTCGGTCCACCTTCCAGAAATACATTTCATTTCATTCAGTTGAATTTTTGTCGTCTGATGACCTTTCCACAGGTATCTTCAAATCTCACAGTCGGCTTCTTTTTCCTTTCATCTTCCTTCTGCTATCCTTTTCCAACCTTCTCCTGCATCGATCCTATCTTCTCTCCATCTTTCCTTTCATCCTTTGGATTTGAATTTTCAATTTTTTTTAAATTTTCTTTCTTAAAATTATTAATTTTATTTCTACATTCTTGAAATTATAAATTTTCTTTCTTCATATAATTACTTATTTTCTTTCTTAAAATTAGTAAAATTCTTCACAAAATTAATAATTTTCTCTCTACAAATTATGTTGAATTCTTCGTCCAAATAATCAAAATTTAAATTTTTCAGTCATTTATTTTATCCTAAATTCCTTCCATCAAACCTTTCTTCAATCTGCCCTTTACTCCTTTTGTCATTCCTTTTCCTTCCCATTGATTCACTCCTACAACAATTCGTTCCTTTGTGATTTTGATCGCATTTTTTCCCTTTCGTTCCTCGGTTTTATTTTTGGACACATTTGTTATTCTTGCGTTTTCTCCTTCGCCCTGTTCCTCCGCCTCTTCCTCCCTCTCTCCTCCTGGAGTTTATTGTTATTTTTTCTCCTTTGGCATCTTGTTTATCGGAAATCCACTCGCCGCTATATAAATACACATAGACTAGTCTGTTTTTGTATATCTCTATCTTTCGATGTTAGTATATATCGGCGGCATGTGTATTTATTAGATACAGTATCTGCAGCGTGTGAAGTGCAGTCAGTGAAAGGCGTGTATCTTATAAGTGGTTTATTGTTGTTGCTGTTGTTTTTGTTCTGTTTCTAGCACGCGTTTTCAAATTAAACAAATCTCGTTGTTGTTGTTTTTGTTGCGGCTGCTGATATAGAGATTAATCTCAGCATCCACGAAGTCGTCGTCGCCGCAGTCGCCTCGATATCGAGATACATTTGTATCTTGGAGTGCAATGGGATTATTGATCGCAGAAAAGTAAAGGCTTGGAAGGATTTTCAGAGAGAAAATATTATAGAAGAATTTTGAAGAAATTTTTGAAAAATAATTTTTTAACAATTTGAAATTATTTGATTATCAATAATTAATATCAGAAAAAAATTATAAAGAAATATATGTAATATATTGAATTAAAAAATTATTCGGACATTTTTAGAATAAATTTTAAAAGAGTTTTTTAAAAAATTTAAAACTCTGTAATATCAAAAAAAGATTATAACAATTTTTCAATTGATATTTTTTGAATTATTTGTGTAAAATTTATAAAAATATTCATTTTTTTATTTTTGTTTTACTTTATTTCTTCCTTCTTCCCATTCCATTCCTCTCAGTGATATGGAAAACATCATTAATTAAAGCTCCAGACGACACCTCGATATCCTTGAAAATCGAATTCGAATCGAAACCAAATTTCAATGTCAAGGCTTCGATGAAGGTGGGGATGTGGGATTGTTGGAATACAGGAACAATAACAACAACAACAAAAACAACAACATACCAATCACGCAATCGACACACACTTGCCTTTGGTGAATGTTTACTGCCGCAAATGTAAATAAAAAAAGAACTGGAAACAAAGGTTAAATAAACACAGAAATAAGGAAAATGAGAAAAAAATATAAAAGAAAAAAAAAATTAGGAGAAACAAATGTGTAACAAAAATCCATGATAAAGCTGAGAGATAAAAGAAAAGTGAATTGGAGAAAATAATCGAAATATCCAAAAATATCACCGATGAGAAGGTTCATTAATAAATAAATCAACTCAGAATCAATGCGTACGAAATTGACGCTGTCGCCGATTGGGCTCTCCCTCACTCTCTCGCTCTCACCATCTCTTCCACTCATACCATCGCTCTCATTTATTTCTTTCTCTCTTGTACTTGCACTCAATAAAATTTCCACAACTCTTCACCAATCTTTTACAATTTTCTCTCCTAGAACAAGTTTGAACTAATACAATCTCTCTCTTTAACTTTCACTCAATTATTGTTTTTCTCACTCTCTCTCTCTCTCAAGAATCCCACTCAAAACAAATGCATTTTCCACTCATTTCGAGTGGAAAATCGTTGGCGAGAGGAAAAACTTGTTAAACTCGTTTCTCTGCATTTGTTATATTTTGTTGATGATAGCTTTTGTTTTGGATTGTTGTTGATTGGAGTTGTTGTAATTGGCATTGTTGTTGTTATTGTTGTTGTTGGTATTTGAAATTTTGTTATTGTTGTCCGAATTGTTTTTGTTGATATTTTAATTGTTGTTAGTGGAATTGCAATTATTTTTTTTTTTTGTGGTATAGCAATCGTTGTTGTTGTTGTAATTGTAATCGGTGCTTTTGTTGTTGCAATTGTAATTGTGGTTTGGTTTGTTTTCGTTGGAATTGTAAAAAATATTTCCAATGTTTTGATTGTTGTTTTCTTTGATTTGTTTCTGTGTAGTCTGTTATTGTTGAAGAAAAAATAAATTAATCAGTTGTAGTTAACTTAAATGAGACGTTAATAATTGTAAAGAAAAAGACATATTAATGAATTAAGAGAAAAATGTATTAATTTACTATTATTTACAACTATTATTTAAAATCGATTTTTTTTTTTTTAAATTATTATTTAGTTTTATTTTTTTTTGAATTATTGAAAATTTTATTTTGCAATTGCGATTTTAAACGACGAATTTTTTATATTTAATTTTTTTTCCAAATATTTGTTTGTTTTTTTTTTTTTGCTTTTATATATTTTACTCCTTTGAACCTAAGTAATTGAAAATGTTAACTAAAAAATTGTTTTTTTTATGTAATTATTTTCCTAATCTATCGAGATAGAAAAAATCACCAATCCCTTGGATGTAAACAAAACCGAGAACCTGTTTCGGGAGACTTTGTCTGCTCTCGTATTTACATTGCAGGGGTACGCAAAAGCCAACAACAACAACAATTCAGAAAAGCGGTAGCAGCAAAAACGAGAACAACAAGAATAATCCGTACAGCAGTAGCAACGAGATACAACAAATATCCAAAACAAGATTCAACTTTGAAATAGAGCAGAGAGAATGCATTTAACTCAGGAAAATTCTCTCTCTCAGATCGCTCTCCCATTGAGCACTAATTTACATTCTCTCTCTCGACTGTAAATAACAGA
>CM029562.1:4026000-4127118 GCA_017309665.1 Coelopa frigida
TGCCGACTTCCTCGTTCCATTGTTAAAGTCTCTCGATTCATTCGGATTCCTCACCTCTTTCCGTCTATCTCTATTTTTTCGCCTCTCTTTCCTCCTCTCTCTTTCCGTCACTCCTTTTCAATCTCTCCTTTTACATCTCTCCTTTTCCACATCCTTCAATAAATATCTCTCTGTAAAAGGTTTTGTTTCTTTCTCTACTTTCTCTAAATAACTATTTACAGACTACATTGAGAATCGATATTTTCCCAAATAAGCTCTTCTAAGGCTTTTTTTAGGCTCTTAAAAAGCTCTTATCAGGATTTTCAAAAATTCTTTTAAGGCTTTACAAAAACTATATGAAAATCTTCTCTCCCAATCTATGGAAAATAAATGCCCAAAAATAAAAACCTAAAATCATGAAAACATAAGACCGAAAATAAAAGCCGGAAACTAAAAGCCTGAAAATATTTTGCACCCAATACCCGATTCTGCATCTGAGAGAAAGAGAGAGAGAAAGAAAGAGTGTGAAAGAGAGGAGAGAGTATGCACAACGACCCGTTGAAATTCATGCATTTCATAAATACATATTTTGTAAAACGTTATCCCTTAAATGAAAGCATGAAATATTGAAGCGTCATAAATTCGCAATAAATACAAATACAATATATTAAATGCAATGGGAGAGCGAGATCTTTGCAATCGTTTTCTCCCTCATTCATTGTCGTTCTCTCTCTCTCTTTCTCTCACTCTTTCTCCTCTCTCCCCTTCTACCCATTTTGAACTTCTCTTTCATCTCACCTCTGGTCGTCCTGCATCGTTCTCTTGGGTCCTTGGCTTCCACCTCTTGTGCCATCCATCGTCATGCATGCAAAATTCCAAACTTATGGATGCTGGCGATTATGCGGCAGTCCAGCCCACCTCAGCCACGCCCCCTTTACAGCAGCACGAAGTCTCTGCCAGAGGGAGAGAGAGAAGGCGTAGCGTAGAGGGTGAATAAAAGAGTGTGAGAGGTTGAATGAAAGAGTGCAAGAGGAAGAGTGCGGGAGAACGAGAGTTGTGAATAATTTTTCTCGACAATTTTGCAAAACAATTCATTACGTAGTTCGAGAAACTTTTCGCAATTACCATTTGTCTCGTGATTTTTCATGCTGGACAGGAAGGAAGCAGAGAAGGGCAGATGGAGGAAAGGACGAAGGGACAGAAGGAAGAAGGGAGGATAGAAAGAAGGACAGACAGACAGAACCATTGTTAAGCTGAACAATAAAAAAGTACTCTGCGGCTATCGATTTTATTGATCGTCCTTCGATCCTCTTGAACCATCGCCAAATGGCGATTTCAAATTGATTTGAATTTTGGTGGAAAAATAAATCAATGAAGAGAATCTCTCGTTCTAAATATCCTGCCTCTGTTTCGATCCTCTTCGTCCTTCTCTATTTCCTTCACTTTCCGCCCACAACGACCGCAGACAAAACTCTAAGCGGGAGAGATAAAAAAGGAAACCAAAAAAAGGACGAACTCTTTTGATCCCACTGTGCTCAGGGTTCGCTGCTCCTCCAATTGGCCAAAGGATATCAATTGCAGCCGTTGCCATCGAAGCCGGTCCGAAGCACAGTTCGAACTTCGAGGATCCCACGAGAAAGAGGAGGAGTTGAGGGCAAAAAATAAAATAAAAGGATCCAACGGAGCCGACGTGGTCGAAATGAGTTGGGCGTACGATGAGAAGAAGGAAAGGGTAAGGGAAAGAGCGAGGGATAGGAAGAGGAATAGAGAGGACAAGGTTCAGGAAAAGGACCAGAGCAAAAACCAAGACCAGGGACAAGGGCAAGGACTCCAACTAATGGTTGTTAGAGATGAGTGTGGAGAGCATGCGACAAACAAAAAATACAGGCTGCGAGGGCAGACAACAAAATAAAGTTTATTCAGAGGTCGTCCAGACATATAGAAAGAAGACAACCAGACAGACAAATGGTCATTGGTTGAATTAAAAAATTGACGGATATCTAGTCTAAATGTTTGAGTTTGAATCCGAGGAACCTTTAGATACTTCACATAATCTCTTCTTAAATTGACGAAAATACCAAAAAGCGATGAAAGAAGAGATCGAAAGAAGCGAAAACGAAGAAGGAAATCGAAGTAATCAGAGATAACGAAGGAATCGGAGATAACGAAGGAATCGGAGCTAACGATGGAATCGGAGCTAACGATGGATGCGGATTCCACGAAGAATGTGAAGTCGACGAAAGAAGTGCAGCCGACGAAGGAAACGAGTGCGACGAAGGACGACACAAATTAAAAATTGTTGCTGCGCCACGATGAACGGAAACGGAAGTGCTTTGCTGGCACTTTTGGTCTTCCTCTTTCTCCACATGGATTCGTCTTTCTAACTCACACTTCTTCCTTCTATCTCTCTCTCTCCTCTCACTCTCTCTCCCTACCCTCCCACTTTTCCACAATTTCCTTTGTGTGCATTTCTCTGGAAACCTCCTGTCCTGTGAGTGTGTTTGTGAATGTTTGCAAGGACCATTTGCCTTTTCATGGTCAACTCGGCACTAATTTATCCTTCCTGCCTTCCTTCCTTTTTCACTACCAACAACAACAACAACAACGCCTCTTCCTCACCATCATCGTCTTCTCCTCTCCTACTTCCACCAACTTCCCTTAAGCTTCTCATTCGGCTCTGCATCGGCTCGGCCGAATCCTGATTCTGATCCGGATCCATATCCACATCCGCATCCTGGTCCTTATGTCGTCTACATATTTATTTTTTTTCAACCTCGACGACCATCGACCATTGGACTCGGAATCCCTCTTATATCTTCTTTCTCTTTCCATCTCTATCTCTCTCTCTCCCTTCCGCCCCCATTCTCTCTCCTCTTTCGTCGCTTAGGCTCAGGCCGGTGCTCGAGAGCATGGTTTTTGCAGATTTTCTACATCGTAAATCAGGATAACAAATTATATTGTCCTTGCAAGTTGTTCAACTTTTTTCACATTCATTCTCATCCTCCTCATCCTCCATTCTCTTCTCACTGAGTCTCTTCCCACTCATTCTCTTCCTCTTCCTCTCTACATCTCCTTCATTCCCTCTCCCTCTTTCGATCTCTCTTGGAGCTCACTTCCGCCTGGAAGTGGTTTCGTTTTATAGTTGTCCTGATGACGTCCTTCTCGCCTCCAACGGCCAACGGCCTCCTCAACCATATTTTATGGCCTTCCTTTCTCCTGATGCTGCACGATTTTTCTTCTCATTCATGTGCGGGGGGATTTTTCCATCTCACTCACTCTTTAACATCATTCGTACCCTCACGATCTCTTTCATTCCTCCTCAATCTCTTTCGTTTCTCCTCGATCCGAATTCATCCGTTGCCGCCACACTAATTTGTGGACAATTAAGTGTGAAATATTTGTGTGTGTCATTCCATCGTTCTCTCTTTTTCTCGCACTACTTCCTTTCCTTCTCATCTTTCATTCTTTCTCTTTCCATTCTCCCTTTCCATCATTCTCATTCATTTTCCATATTTATTTCCTTTTTGCCTCTTCGGTGTTTGGCTTTCATTTTGTACTGATTTTGATAACAATCACTTGGGATTTTCATTTACCTTGTTTTTATAGACTAATTGAATATTTTTTCATTGTGATTTGAAAAACAAAGGTGAGGAAGAACAAAAAATCATAGATAGAAAGAGAGAGAGAGAGAAAAAGAGAAAAAGAAATTTGATGTTAATATTATAAGATTTTTGTATTATGGAAATAGTAAAATATGGCATAGAAAAAATTTGTTATCATTAGGAAGGTAAAATTTCTAATTCTAATAAAAAAATTATAATAAAAAAGTAAATAATAAAAAAAAAGATAATACAAAATTTTAGGTAAAAATTAATTTCTAAAAATATATACTTTATTTGTTCCCTTATAAAAGTGATAAACTAACAAAATACCGATAGTAAAAAAATATATTTTGGCATTCTAATACGAAGTACCACATACAGATAAAGGTGAGAGACATAGTAAATTTTGCTAATAGACCCAAAGACCGAAACGACTGAAACTCCCGAATTCTCCAATGGCAGAAGGCACAAAAACTACCCATAAAAAGTACCGCGGAAGCTCTCAGAAATCCCCAATTCACAATACTTGATTTTTCCCTTACACATAGGTCAAAAGGACTTCATAAACCGGAATTGCCAATTATGAGGAAAACCACACTCCACTCCATGGTACTAAAATCGGGTGTTTTTTTTTCTTCTTTGTACACTATCACAAGAAACTACTCTGGTTTAATCCATGACTAGTTTGAATGAAGTCATTTGGCAACAACAACAACAACAATGAGGATAACAAGCAGAAGTTTAGGAAGAAAAAATAGTAAAGCAAGAAAAACTACTATAGGAACAAAAACTATAGGAACAACAACCATTATACTAACAAAAACTACTATAACAACAAAAACTATAGGAACTACTACCATACCAACAACAATAAATGCAAACTTCCAACTAATCGCCATTGCCATGGAATGAAATTGGTATTAAGAAATAAACCACGCTCCAGCCATGACTCGGAATCCGATCCCAGGCTCGCCCATCAGAGCCAACAACGGAGAACGTTGAGAGTTCGAGTCCGATGGAGTCTCGATGGATGCTCAAAGAGCCGACGGCCCGTCGTCGTCGTCATCGACGCTCGTTGTTGCCGCCCATCGAATGCAAATTGCGTGCAGAAGCTCAACGACAACTGAGCCATGAAAAATAGGAGTGCAAAAGGGAGCAAATCGAGGTGGAAATGCCAAAGGATGGACGGATGAAGAGGATGGAGAGAGAGAGGAGGAAGCGAGGGCTCCTACGAGAGGAGAAGGAAGAGAAAGCAGAGGATGAAGAAGAGTCGACTGGTGCAAGGATATCATCGAGTAGGCAGCGAGGATGGAGAAAATGCATTCGCATGAAATTTAATACCATTAACTAGCGTTTATACTAACTCTATCCCTATTAGGTATCTTCTCTCTCTCTCTCTCTCACTCACTCTCTCTGTCTGTCTGGTGCGTTGTGTGGGCGGTAAATACATTTGGGTGGATGTCTATGTGTGGGTGGATGTCTATGTGTGGATGGATGTCTATGAGTGTGTGTATTGAAGTCTGTGTTTGCCTTTTGCTAATGTGTTGTTGTAATTTCTGAACAATTTTTGGCTCACAAACGAGCAAAGGACCAACTCTGACTCTGCCTCGTAATCATGTGAAATTGCATCGTATCGTATCGCATGGCGATGGCGTTGCCGTATGGTTGAGTTTTGCTTTCGTATCGGGTACCAGATACAATAACAACAACAACGATAACAACAACATCGCCAACAACAACAACAAAGGATCACGGTATATGGCGCACCCGGAACCGGATGTGGCGCGCCATTCTACTGTAAACGAAATCTATTTATGCGGAAGAATATACTTAAAACGCAGCAGCTCAAATGCAAATTGGATGTTATGCCAGATTTCAATATCGGAAACATATACACATAACCCGATGATAAAATGTTAGTACGACCAGTATTGGGAAAATATATACTAAATTTTGATATAATAATTTATATAAGTTTATATTAGAAAAAAAAAAAATTTTATAATTAAAAAAAAAATATCTGAAAAACAAAAAAAAATATTTTTTTTAGGTTTCGCAATAATTTCAAATAAAACAATAAAAAAATTACTATTTTTAAAGGTATATTTTTTTAAAATTAGTAAAAAAATTTAAATAAATTTCAAAAATTGAAACCATTTTAGAATTAAATTTGTAAAATTCTACAATTAAATTTTAATTACTTATCAATGTATGGATTATTAGAAATTAATTCTAAATAAAATATTCTGAAATTGGAAAAAAATTAAATAGTAGAAATTAATTAATTTATATATTGAAACCAAAACAAATGTTCGAAATTACTTTCATTTCTTTTATTTAACGTTTCCATTCCTCACTAGATACTCAAACGATAAATCTACTCAGGAAACCCCGTGGAGAATCGCCTTCAATATTCCTCCCTTCTACCAATCGCTTCCCTTGGGTGTAGCCCCACCCTCGAACGCCCCACACGCGGGACAATCAAAAACACGCTTCCATTACACATAATCAAAATCTTGTGAAAATAGCAGATTTTCGCTCAAACGGATACTTTCATGCACTCAGTTAGTTTCGTTTCATGGCATCATCTCTTTCTCCTCCACCCACACACCTACAACGACTTCTACTATTCCTGTATTCCACTCTTGACTTCTTGCGATTAGCATACAGGATGCGAGGATATTTATTTTTTTCATCCACTTTTCTTCTTTCCCCCCACTCTCTCTTTCTCTTTTTCGCTCTTCTCGTTCGTGTTGTGTCCCTTTTGGGGGATTCTTTTCGCTCCTCTTGGCTCGCTTTGTTAGCCATCTATATGCTAAATAGTGCGAATATCAAAGCCAAAGTAGTTTTCAATTTGCTCCCAGAGACTTGTATACTATTAGAGAGATTGCAGAATTTTTTTTCTGCTACTCTTATTTTTTTATATCATGATTTTTTTGTATCATTTTTTTTTTTGTATTATGAACATTTGATATCATGATTTCGTGGGTAGAAAAATATAACAAAAAAAAATATCAAGAGTATTTGCTGAAAGATTAAACAGTCGATATTCATATTTGTTGCTTATTTTTCTCTTTTCCACTCTTCGTCTGTGCAACCAAAGAATAAAGAAGATTATTTAATTCCGGAAAGTGGTTTCGAAAGTCTGATCCATAGTCTATGATTAGCAATATAAAGACATTTGTGTGTTTTCCTCTTTCTTTCTTTCTTCCGTCTTTTCACAAAAATCCATCCATGCAAAAATCTACTCATGCAAAAATCTACTCATGCAAAAATTTAACCATGCCAAAAATCGCTCTATTCAAAAATCCATTTCCTCATCTCCTTGTGGTAATGCTTGGAAAATTGTCTCGAAATTGCAAATTGAAATTAGTTATTCATGTCTTTCGTTCAACTGGAAGCCAAACGACACTCGGGGTTAGCTTGAGGTTCATGTCAAACCAAAAGAGAGACAGAAGGACAGAAATGTGGAGGAAGAGATATGAGGAGAGATGAACAGGTGGAGAGATAGACAGATGGAGTTATAGACAGGAGGAGATATAGACAGGAGGAGAGATAAAAGTAGAGATGAGTTGTATTGTGATAATTGGACTTAATATGACAATTAGAAGATTTTTGAGAACTTTTGAGGAATGAGAGATTTTTGAAGAAATATAAACTTGTCAAGAAATAGAGAGATTTTTAAGGTGATAGAGAGAAATATACCATTGGGGTGAGAAACGAAACCAATATTGTGTTGAAATAAACCATTAGAGTGGTAAAAGAAACCATTAGTAAAGATTTTAAATCATAGATTGAGAAATCAAAATATTTTCCACTAGAAATCACAAAATAAAGATGCCTTTAAGAATGTCAAATTCATGTTGAGCTCCTTTTCTTATAAGAGAAGAAGTCAATGGCATCATCCAAATACACTTTATTTCACAATCTAATCTTCCTTCCTCCTTCAACTATGAACAAATCTTCAGACATCCTACATTTTCACCTAATTTTCCTACAAACTTTTGGGTATTTAGGTCTCTCTCTTCCTCCTCTTCTTCCCCTACATTCCATCTCGCTCTCTCTTTTCTCCACTCTAATTTACAGCTCGAAACTAAAACAATCTCAAGCTTGTGCCATAAATTTACGTCCGTCGATGTAAGAAAATTTGAAGAATTTCACGTAAAAACACACACACACAAACACACATGACTATGTATATCTATATAGGTGAATGTGTCGTAAAACAATGACATTAAGATCCTCATAGTAAAAGTAAGAGAGAGTGTGAGTGAGAAATTGAGAGAGTGTGAGAAAGCGAGATAGATGTAGTGGAACTTTATAGTTGCCATTGAGTTTTGTTGGAGAATTTTGACAAATGGACGAAAATATTTGCATCTCGTGTCGACTTCAAGTTTTATGTGTTTCTAAGTGCGTTCAGTGCAATTGTGTGTGTAAACATTGAGTTGTTGTTTGCTGAGAATAATTTGTGTGAGAGTGAGTGGGAGTGTGTGGGTGTGTGTGTGTGTGTGTGAATGTGAGTGTGTGCTTTGTAGCATGTGTGAAATTAACATAAGGAGAATATCGTCTTCTACTTCAAAGACTGTCTTGTATAAGGTAGAAATAATAAATTCTTACTGCACTTAATGTCACATCATTTTTGGGAGAAGAATGGTGGGTATTCTAGGAGGAGGTCCTTTGGAGGAGATCCTTGTGAAATTTTTCTAAGGAAGGAAATCCTAAGTTTTTGGAAATGTTTACGTTCGAAGAGAGTGTTTTTGAAGAGTTTTAGTTGGAGTATTTTCTTTTCGAAACCTTGGAGTATTTACTTTGATGAGAAGATCATAACATCAATTGAATATATCATGAGAAGATTATGACATCAATTGAATGGATAGAATTTGCTTTTCACTCAGCGAAGTACCAACGATTTTCTTGTTTGGTGTGTTTCTGTTATAAATCATTCTTCTCTTTATTTCTAATATTCTCTTTATTGGAGAAATAAAAGAGCTTTTTGTCTTTTTGAATGAACTTTAGTCGATGTATTCGGAAAGGAAAAAAATTCCGGATTTATTCTGAATTAATTTGCAATAATATTTTAAAGTTAAATAGAAAAATATTAAAAAAAAAGAAACAAATAATAAAATAAAAAATAAAAAGTTTTATGAAAAACAAAATAATTTATTTTTCTGCACAAAAAAAAAAACTAAAAATTGTATTAGAATAATAAAAAAAAATTGTTTCTCTAATTTCAATCATCAAACCTGTTTATTTCTAAAGGCGAACAATAAAAAAATTCTCTGAGATGAGGTTGCATCGTGAGAGGATGACAAAAACGAATGGTTTTTATATTCATGAGTACTTGAGTACCGGTTACGAACCCACTTCCATCACGCCCGACCCACCTTCGGCCACGTCGCCCCACGAGAGAGTTGGAGCTTGTGTTGACTTGTGTCCGGGTTTAAAATACAAAATATCCTGTCATGTCAGGGACCCCGAGAGAAGGAATGAATGAATTTGAATGTCCTGCGAGGAGCGATGTCTGGAACAGGGCGTGTGACAGACAGAAAAGGGAAGAGAGTGAGAGAGAGGCGAAAGAATGAGAGAAACGCAAATAAAACGAGAGAAGAAGAAGAAGATAAATGATGTTGCAGGTTGCGTTTGTTTGTTTTCTCCTTCCTTGTTCGTTGGGGTTGAAGTTTTTTTTAATTTTCTTCTCCAACATTTTTTAATGTTTTCTCGGTTTTTTTTTTCAATTTTCTTCCTGTATTTTTTGTATTTCACTCCATCCTTCTCTTCTTTCTCTTCCTTCTCTTCTTTCTCTCCGTTTCTCTTTGTTTTTAATGTCTCCTCCCTTTCGAATTTAAAATTATTGCGTTTCTTTGAATATTTATTTTTGTTGTTTAGGTCCTTATGGTGTTTATGTTGTTATTTTTTTATGTTTTTTTTTTTGCTGTTATTGTCGTTTCCTTCCACACATCCTCCTGACACGTTTATTCGCATGTCGTCTGAGGACATTCGAGACGCTTTTTTTTTCTCAACCATGGTCCATGGAATCGGTTTCGGGTTTCTTCACTTGATATTCAAACGATGTTCGCGTTGCTTGTGGTGATAAATGATTCTACCAATTGTCGGTGTTGTTTTTTTTTCTTTCTTCTAGTTATTGTTGTTATACTGGGAGTTTTTGTTGTTGTACTTGTAGTTGTAGTTGTTGCATGTGTTGATGATGAATCCTTTGTTGGTTGTAAACTGTCTCAGGGCATGTTGACTTTTGAAGGCAATCAAAATTAATTATTTTTTTTTATATTTTCTCGATAATAAATAAAGTATTCGAATTTTAATAAAATAAAATGTTGAAATAAATTTAAATTTTTATTTAGCAAAAAATATATTTTTAGTTCACATTTAATTAATTAATGATAATATCATTTTTCAACTCGATAGAAATTAAGGATATAAACAAGGATTTGAGAAAAATTTATGATAATTTTATGAAATAAAACGATAAAGTAATTTTAATTTAATCACTAAAAACATATCTTTTTCTCGAAAAACTTTTTGAGGAAATGATTCAATGATGAATTCAGGAATTTATTAATCTAAGCTCTGTCCAAAGATTTCCGTTTCAACTTCTCGACTTTCACTAAAGTCCTTAAAGCATTTGCATCGATTTTTTTCCCCTCAAACTCCAACCGGTCTTCGTTTGGTGTCCTTCAACCGGATGCTTGTTGGAGAATGTGGTAAGGACGAAAGTCTGAAGGTATTCTGTGTACGTTGAAGGTTTCTCCGTCTCTGTTTTGTCCGCCTCGGTTGCTCCTGCTACAAAAGGACACTTCACAAATCCATTGTGCGTGAAGAGACAGACGAAGAGAATAACGAAAGGACAGAATGACGGAGAGACAGACAAACGGATGGATGGAAAAACAACCCATCGACCGAGGCGAGGATAATGGAGTTGAGAAAATTGAGAGATCATAAAATTCAAAGCATCCGTCTCTTTGTGTCGCTGGGGCTTTTTCTTCCTGTTTCTTATTTTCTTCATCTGTCTGTTTTTCTTTCTCTATCTGTGTTCTTCCTCTGTCTTCTGTCTTTCTCTGTCACTTCTCTTCACTCTGCTCTTCATCTCTTTCACTCTCTTGTTCACCTCTTTTTCATTCTTTCGTCATCATCTTTATTTTCATCGTCATCATCTTTTTTTTCTGTCTGTGGCAAAAACTCCTCGCGAATGAAGGAACGAAACGTGTGGAGGAGTTGAATCACGTGATGCGTGTTTGGAGCCACGCCCCACACGCAGACGACGACGTGGGCAACGACAACGAAAATTTTGTTGATGCTGTCGATGAAATTGGAATTGTTGTTCAAGGAGTTTTTGGTTTGGTTGTTTTTGTTCAGGTTGTTGTGATATTTGAACAACGACTCCATTGAAATTCCTTCCAACTTGAATCCACGGCCCACTCAAGGCGTCTTCCATCCACCTGTTTTTGATATCGTCTAATCTTATTTGTTGTTCTTTCTCCCACTTTTCTCAATTTTTCATCTCTTTTTCAACTTCTTTACGCGACAATTTAACCCCCTTTCGTCCACCTTTCATTCTTCTTCCTCCTTCATTAATTTATCGTCCTCCTTCTCCCCATCTTTCCCCAGGTCTAGTGAACCCAACAAATACTACGGTGAGGACTACAAGCTCTGTGACGACGACAACGATGACGATGGCAACGATGATGACAACGAGGACGCCTTCGAATCGCGCTCAGTGTCCTTGACTTTGAATCGCATTCTGGCTCCGAGGACGCTACGTTCAAATGATGAAAGAAGAGACTAAAAGTGTGATGGTAAGAGGTGGTGGCGTGGCGGAGGGCGTGGCAAGGACGAGGGATAGAGAGTGGTGAGGATAAGAACGAGGGAGAGGGAGCTAGAGAGAGGATGAGAACGAACGAGGGGAGATCGTAGATAAGACCGCGACACGCGTTGGCAGGATCAAAAGGCAAGGAACCTGCTGCTTGAGCTCATGAAAGGAGACAGAGAAGAAGAAATTGGGAGATAAAGGCAGAGAGAGAGAGGGAGATAGATAGAGAGAGAGAGAAAGCTGAGTCAACCTCAGATGCAGATGAGGTAGCAAAGAGAGATGAGAGGGCAAAGGAACATGAGAAGAAAGAGAGATGAGAGAAAGAAACCATGAATGTATGAAATTTTTTTATCGCTGATGTGTTGTTGTTATTGTGGTGGTTATTGTTGTTGTTTTTATGAAGGTTTTGGCTTTTTGTTATTATTGTTGTTGTATTATTTTGTTTTGTGATATTTATTTTATTTTTTTCTTTTTATTTTTCTTGATGTTGTTATTTTTTCATGTTGTTGTTATTATTCTTGTTATTTTCACTCTTGTGGTTTTTCTATTCTATCTGGTTGTTGATATTTTTTTCTCGCTGTTGTTGTTGTTGTTGTTAAAATTTTGCTGGTTGCTTTGAAAAATTTCTTCTCCTATGTTCGTTGTTGTTGTTGCCTTCACCATTGTTAACATCATATTTTCACCTTTGCTTCGCCATTTTTATTGCTGCGGTTTTCGTTTTCAACCTCGCGATATCTTGCGTCTAGCTTCCTCATACTCTCCATCTCTCTCTGTCTCTCTCTGCGTCTATCCCATGAAAAGACTTCATGCTTTCCCCATCTCTCTCTCTTCTTATGTCTCCTTACGTCTCTCTCTTTCTCTCTCTCACACTGTCTCGAGTCAGTTGCCAGGTCCCTCAGGTGAAATATTTTCAAAAGCAGATGAAATGACATTGATAGTCGACGAATGACACCACAAGGATTTGGATAAGCGTCGTCCTGGAACCAACCGAGGATGGGAGGATGGTGAGAAGGAGGATGAAGAGAAGGAGGATGGAGAGATGGAGGATGGATGGAGCGACTGAGGTGTGGTTGTCAACGTCGGCGGTGGAAGGTCGGAGGAAGTTCGTGGCTGGAGAAAATTCGAGGATGAAGGAAATGTAGTCTAGTCTAGAGGTTGGAGGATGTCGGGTGATGGAATTTAATTTTTTAAAGTCTCACATGGCGAGACATTCGCCTGACATCGCGGATGTCATGAGACAGAGATGGGGGAATGTGGAAGACGTAAAAACACATTAAGATAAGGGAACTTTCTGCGGGATATCTTGGTTAGCTAGGTGGAAGGTCGGAAGGTCTGGTAGAAAGTTATAATATTTATTTTTTTAATTTTAATTTATATCATTTTTTAAATTTTAATTTATATTATGTTTTTACATTTAATAATTACAATAATAAATATTAAAAATATCAATGGGTGAAGGAATTAAATTAATAAATAATTAAACTTAATGAAAAATAAGAAATTAAGATCATGAATATTTTATATTTCTTTCAAATTCAAATATAATTCATGATTATTAATTTCATATTTAGGATATCGAATATTGTACATTAAAAAAATTAAATAAATGATAAATTTATAAATTGAAAAAAAAAACATCGAGAAATTTCTAAAAAAAATTCTCTTGAAATTGTCTCCAGCGAAACGTGAGCCGACAGCGGACCCAAAACCATTGCACTTTAAACTTCGCATGTTTAGCCGCAGGACATTCGAAAACCGACGCCGGACCCCAAATCGTCGCATCCCACTCGCACCAATGGAAACCAGACGCGACACAGACAGAGAGGGAAATTAAAGCGAATCAAATGAAACCGAAAACAGAAAACAAAAACGAGAACCGAAACGAGAACTAGAAAGAGATTATGGGAAGAAACAAAACCAAAGCTGGAGACAAAATGAGAGCTAGAGACAAAATGAAAGCTAGAGACAAAATGAGAGGTAGAGACAAAAACGAGAACAAGAAACAAAAACTAAAGCTAGAACGAAATCGAGAACAAGAAACAAAAATTCTTTCAACTGCCGCTCGAGGGCCAATTTTGTGGCTCGACGAAGGAATGTCCTTGTGTGGTTGATAAGGAATCCGAGTCGTGGTCTAATGGGAGGAGAGAGAAAAGAGAGGAGGTGGTTGAGGGAGGACGAAAGAAGAGGACTGAGTTGGTGGAGGAAGTTCTGAGGTTTCTCGGGTGTTTCGTAGGAGAAATGAAAACGATCCACTCGCGACAAGTGAAATCAAAGAGAGAGAGAAAGGAAGAGACAAAGGTTTGATTCCTTGACCTTGGAATCGGTTTTGGATTTGACGAATATAATGATGAAGATAATGAGGAAGACAATGAGGAAAATGAAGATAATGAAGAAGATGATGAGAACAAGGAAGCTTCCTCGAATAATTTTGTATAAGAAGGCGATAATAATAATTTTGATGATTATTCTTCTTAAAAAGATAATGATAATGATGATAACGTTTTAATGAAGTGATCTTTAAGATGATGCTGATGAAATTGTTTAAGAAGATGACGAAAGGGATATCAATATCGCTTTCGCTAATGGACATGAAGGACCTTCCATTCCATTTGGCTCGAAGGGCAAAAGTAGGTTCTTCCTGGGAAGCCCATCAATTGCTCGTGTATCCTGTGGGCATCCGAAGGACGACGAAGGATGAGAATAAAATTGGCAGGATGTTGAGAGACTCCTGAAGAAGAGGTTGATGGTGGATCAGCAGCTGTTGCGGTTCCCAAAACAATGGGGATTCCATTAACCACAACAAGATTGGAAGGACAACAAGAAGAATGAGGAGAGGAACCAAAAGAAGAATGAGGAGAGGAGCAGAAAGAATGGGCGAAGCAACAACAAGGAGAATAAGTGAATCAACAACAAGGAGAACAGCAAAAAAAACTTAGAGGAAACTCGAAACAAGAAAAGCAGAAAAGAATAAAATGTTCCAAAAAAATGTAATTCAAGGACAACGAGAAGATTTCCTTCCTTACTCCGTTTCGCTCTCACTATCTAACATTCTCCTACTTCTTTCAACCCCATCTCCGCAGGATCCTCGTGACAAGATTCCCATGAGCCATGGAGGATCCACCGCCCTCTTGTGAGGAGAGACCGAAGGAATGAGACCGAACGATGATTCCTCGGTGTCCTGCTGACTCGTCGATGGTCACCGAAACCTCAGGCAAAGGTTCATAAATCACCGAGGAAGACGATGGAAAAGAGGAAAAATAATACCAAAGAGGAAAAAGAAAAGGATTCAAGGTCCTTCGGATGCCGAGAAGTCCTGCAGAGTGTACTGAGGACCGAGGCGGAGAATGTTGATGTGAGAAATTCTTGAGATTTCGTAATGTAAACAATTTTCCTCCAATGTTCTAAAGACAGAGGAGACAAAAAAATAGGAGACCGAAAGGGAGAGAGGAGACGAGACTGAAAGAGGGCGAGAAAGTTAAAAAGAGTGAGAATAAAAAAAGTAGTGAATGTTAAAAAATAGTTAAAAATAGTGAGAAGAAAAATAATTTGTTAAAAATTGCGAGAGTAAAAAAAAAAAATGTATGAAAATAATGAGAGTAAAATAAAAAATTATATAATAGTTAGAGTGAAAAAAAAAATTGTTAAAAATAGTGAGAGTGAAAAAAAAATTTATAAAAATAGCGAGAGTGTAAAAATAATGAGAGTAAAAAAATTGTTAAAAATTGTTAGAAGAAATCGAATGGAAAACAATAACATTAAATGTTCCTCGTGGCTCTTTCGATATCAGAACCTTCCAGTCGTTGTCCTTTCTTCTTTCTGACCCACACTATTTCTCTCTCTTCCCCTTTTATCCATCTCTCCTGCTCCTCCTCATCCTACTCCTGGATCATTCGTGAACAAATTGCATGCCCAACGATGCCGAACGAAGAGCAGATCGACCATCCTTTCGCCGAGACGCACAAATCGTCTCGATGGTGTCGAAGTGGGAATGATACAGAAGATATGGGGTATTGGTAGTTGTTGTTTGGTTGTCGCTGTTGTTGGCAGCCCTGGCGACAATGTGAAAACGCATTTACGTTTATTGCATTTGTAAATTATTCGCACAAGGATATTAATTGCAAATTGTAAAATAGACGATGACGTTGAATGAAACAAGGAGGAGAAGAGGAAGAACAAAAACACCCACAATAACATGCATTACAACAACAACAACAACTATAACAACATGACCAATGACAACAACAACTATGTCGACAACAACAATGTCAAAAACAACAATAACGACAACGTAAAGACAACACTAGCGGAAACGGAAATGAAACGAACGGAGTGAACGAAAGGACATGACAAGAAAGGAGTTCAACAACGATAACAACAAAGAGTAAAGTTAACAACAACTATGCTGCCAATAACAACAACAACAACAATGAGAAGATTATGTCGATTTCGTTGTGGATGTTGATGAAGAAAATGGAGAAGAAGAGTTGAGTTGGTATTAGTTGTTGTTTTTGTTGTTGTTATTGTCACTGATGTTATTTTTATTATTTTTGTTATTGTTGAAATTGTTCAAATTCAAACAAACAACGCTCAGAAGTCAGGAATCATAAAGTTTATTCAACAAACCTTTCCAAATAAACCATTTTGCAATAGTGATTGATGTAAGTTTACGAAGAATCAAAATTTGTAACTGTTTTCCAAGCAAGCTTGTAAAAATGTTCTCTAGGTAAGGGACCACGCTCCCTTTTTGGCCACATTCCCCTCAGTTTCATCTCTTTTCCTCACTTTCCATAATATTTTCCTTCACTCTTTGTCTCTGTTCTCTCTCCCTGTATCTGTCTCGTTCTCTTGTTATTTTCCTTTTTTATCTCCGCTTTTCAAAATTTGTTGAATTAAAAAACAATAACAGCGATATTAAATGGCATACAACATGACATTAACTTGTTCAGAACAATAGAATTTTCATTCTACCTTTCTCTTTCACTCTCATCCACTGTCTATCTCTCTCACTGTCCACGTCTATATATCTCCCTCTCTCTCTGTTTTTCTCTTACGCACTTTCCATGCATTTCCGCAAGCTTTTCCATTTAGTAAATTTTCATTTTAATATGATTTTCGTTGGGATTTACATACAGGAAGCTAACCAAATGGGAGTGAGTAAGAGAGACAAAAACCCATAGACAGAGAGAGAGAGAGAGAGAGAGATAGAGAGAGTGGGAGAAAGTGAGTGTTGTTGTAGATATTATTGATATTTTTGTTATTGGTGTTGAAATTTTGGTTTATAACATCGTTGCTCATGTAGTGGTAATGGTAATGGTTGTATCAGTTGTTGTTGTTGTTGTAGTGATTGTTGTTGCTAGAGTTGTTATAGTAGTACTTGTTGTTGTAGTAATAGATGTTGTTGCTGTTGTCATTGTTAATAACAAACCCAAGTGTAATTGCAAATTGTTTTCGCAAATGTTTATTAAAATGCATTTATGAACAAACACCATCCTTTTATCTCTCTCTTACTCCATTTGCATTGTTCCTCCTTTCTCTCTCTTTCTCGTCCTTTCTCTCTCTCTTTCTCGCCCTTTCGTGGGCGTTCATTGTGGGCGTGTCCGATGCATTTTGAGTGCTTTTTCCTGTTTCACATTCCAACCCGATCCCACCCACCTATGTTCGATGCATTTTCCATTCATTTCGTTTCATCCATTAGAATTTTAATTGTATTTGTTTTTAGTCGACGGCAATAAATTCACAATGTGGAGCTTTCATAAATGCTCCAAAAACCATTTTCATGCATTTACGTAACTCGGCGCTTGTTTTTTTCGATTTCGAGTTGAGTCGATTTTGAACCCACTTGGAGTTGATATTGTTGTTAAGTTTAATTTTCGGTGAAATTATATCGGATATAAGAAATTTGATGTAAAGTTCGGAGATTTCATTATATTAAGATGTGAGTTTGGTATGTTGGAAATACGTATTTTGGAAATAAATGTTTTGAAAATAAATGTTTTGAAAATTGTATTTGAAAATATGAAAGTTGAAATATCAATTTGAAAATATATATTTAAAAATATATATTTCGAAATATATATATAATTGGAAATATATTTAGAAATATATATTTAAAAATATTTATTTATTATCTATTTCTATTTCAAATATCTATTTGAAACTATTTCATGAGCTCAAGTGAAGTTCAAGCGTGTTCGACTCAATGAAAGCGCACTTTAAAATTATTTATGCTCCCCTTTCGAGCGGTGTGGCAACGCCGCACCACCTTTGCTGAGAATTCGAGCGAGACGAGGGATCGGTGGAGAGGGTTCAACGAGAAATCGGTTGAAGTTGGAGGATTCCAGATGGATGCAGTGAGAAGTTCGTTCTCTTCTGACTTTGGCAACGGTTCTAACGAGATGATTACACGCCGCCGATGACCCTCGAGCAAGGCACAAATCACGGCCCACTTCGTCGCCGTTCGTCGATCTGACGTTAGAACTATCAGTGGCGGAGGAGTGGTGAAGAGAGTGCGATCATCTGGCATCACTGGTTGATCTAGGAAATTACATCAGCAGCAGGGAGTGAAATGAGCATGAATTTGACGCCAAGTCAAGGAACGTGTTCGCGATTCGGCTGGAGGTCAATGTGGAGGTGGATGGTGAGAGGAAGGAGGTGGGAAAGAGAGGGGAGATGGGCGAGGTGCCTTACGTAACGGTTCATTCGGCTGCTGTAAATAGTTTTTGTTTTATTTCTACTTCTTTCTCTCCTCAAAGAAGACAAAAAGGAATGAAGCAAGAAGAAAGAGAGAGGGAAAAGTTTAGAATCGTTGGTACTTGTTGTTCTTCTTATTACTCTCCTACTCCTCTTCTTCACCACCTCCTCCTCTTCTTCACCACCTCCTTCACTTCTTCAGCTCCTCTTCATCTCCTTCCCTCATCCTTTCTCGTTCCCATCACGAAAGACAAAAGAAATCACTGATCATTTACACCAAACGCGATAATTTCCTTTGATTTATTCGCGCGAAGAAAGACGTTTGGAAGACAAAACATGGTCAAGGAAGAGGTAGAGAGAGAGAGAGTAAGAGACAGAGAGAGAGAGAAGCAAGAGTCTTAGTATGATAGAAAGAGATGGAAGACTGCACTTCAACAACATGACTAATTTGCGAACGAGTTCGAGTTCCCCGGCAGGTTTTCTCTCCCGTCGCAATTACTTCGATCCGATACGACCTCAGGATCCTCTGAGGTGTCGCTTTATCCATCGTTGTTAAGCACACACTCGCGGAAAGATGATTCGTGAACTCTTGGCAAGAAAAAGAATGTGTTTTTTTTAATAAAAATTTGTAGATTTTTAGAAATTTTCAGAACATTTTAATAAAATTTAAACTTTTAAGTTTTTGGGAAATTTTCACAAAATTTAAATTTTTAGAATATTTTGATAAAATTAATATAATTTTTGGAAGATTTTGTCAAAAATTAAAAATTTGATAAAAATAAAATTTTCTGAAAAATGAAATTTTGTGATAAATTTTGGCAAAAATGCAATTTATTGAGGAATATTGGCAAAAATAAAAATGTGTGCCAGAAATAAAAATATCGAAATTAAAATTTTCATAAAGAAATTAAATTTTTTTATAAATTGATAAATAATTTGAAAACAAATCTACATACATGTTTTAATATAATAATACTATTTTTTTGGCTGTAAAAAATCCACCACTCTCAGCACGTAAGGAAAATGTTTATCACATATCGATGGATTTTTAATTTTGTATGCGAGAGAGAGAAAAGAACAGAACAAGAAGCAACAACATGAGTAGTGAAAAAAAAACAACATGAGTAATGAAACAAAAACAACATGATATGTGAGACAAAAACAACGTGAGATATGAAACAAAGACAACAAATTGTGATATATGTATATGTATAACAAAAGTAAGAACAAGAAATAATTCACTAAAAAATTACCACATTAAAATTTTGCAATACATTAAAAAAGAAAAAAAAAGTGTGAGATTTATGAATCTCTCCATTGCCGATGGATTCGATCTTTTGTCTTTGTCTGTCGACCTCTCTCTCTTTTTTCTTATTTTTATTTTCTGTCTTTTTCTGATCGGAACATTAAAATTACCGTTGATAAAGCGATGGCGCTGAGATCGTCTCTGGCGTCAAATTATGGAAATGTTGTGGATGTCTGATGTGATGATTGATCCTCTTGTTGTTGTTACTAGTATGTTGTTATTATTAGTATGTTGTTGTTATTCTTATTATTATAGTTGCTGTTGTTGTTATTATTATTGTTGCTGATGAATTCACCGCTTAATTTCGAACAATTTACAGCTCGCGGTGGAATTTTCACGAGCAATTTCATTCCAGTGGATTGGGATCTCCATAAAACTGTACATTGAGACGCTAATTTCCTGACATATGAAACATGGCATGACTAGAAAGTCATGATGACGAGAAGTCGACGAGTCCCAGTCTGCGAGGAACGGGGGGGGGAAGATGACGTGAGGTGGCTGTGATCAGTGAGCATCGACATATGGAGATCGTTCACATGAGGTGAGCTGATCTTTTTGGATGGAATTTTTTTGAATTTACTCAGAAAGAAGATTTTTAGAAAATTGCTGGAGTTTGATGAAAATTTCGCCTGAAATTTAGATTTTCGAAATTTTAGGAGTAATTTTTGTCTGGAGACATTTTATTCATTATTGAATTTTATTTCATAAAATCATTAATTAGAAAAAAAATGTATAAAATTTTCAGAGAAGCAAAAATTTAATGCAATTTTCATAGAAACAAAAATTTAATGAAATTTTCATAGAAACAAAAATTTAATGAAATTTTCATAGAAACAAAAATTTAATAAAATTTTCATAGAAACAAAATTTGTATGAAACTTTCATAGAAACAAAAATTTAATGAAATTTTCATAGAAACAAAAATTTAATGAAATTTTCATAGAAACAATTTTGTATGAAAGTTTCAAAGAAATAAATTTATCTGGTGTAGAAAACAGAAAATATCGACCTAATTTCCCTATTTGTAATCCTAAAACCGTATTCTTTCTAATATATTCCTCTTAATACTAACTTCCTGTAAAAACAAACTTACTCTAAAAACCTCAGGACTCTTGTTTCATTTCACTGGAAGATTGATGTTCGAATGAAAAGCCGCAAAATCGTAAAAAAAAACTTCACACGTCAAAGACATCTATTGATCTACTGACATATGTGTGTCGATGGAGTTGGGGATATTTAAGGAGGTGGGTGTGAGGATATGAGAGTAAGGATATGGGTGTGTAAGTGTATGAGTTTAATGCTATTGGTGTAAGTGTAAATATGTCAATGTGTATCGAATAATGTATCGAATCTGTATGAAGTTTCATCTATTTATCTCACTCAATGTCAATCACAATGAGAGAACCAACATCTAGTACTTTGTCACAAGATCCTCGGTTTTTTTTTTTATTTCATCTTCTTTGGGACTTCTTGTCTTGTATTGGGTGGTCGTGTCTTGTGTTTTTCTCTTCAACTTTTCCTTTCCATCTTTTTCATACCACTTTCTTCTTTCCATGTTCTTCTCTTTACCTACTTTTTCTATCCATCTTCTCTCCTCCACCTTTTTCACTCCATCTTCTCCTCTTCTCTATATTTTTCTTCTCTCTACCTTTCTCTAAACAATGTGTCCAACTTCAGGCAACTTCTGCCATTTGCCCTCGTTGTTAATACAATTTGCACCCCATACTTGCCACGCCCCCCAACCCTCATATGTGTTATTTACTAGGGGAGGTGGAGTGTGTGGTAAGAGAGGTGTATTTTGTCAACACGTCGAAAACACGCAGCAACACTTCGTCACTTAACGAGAACAGCGAAGGAGATGATGATGATGATGAAGAGAAAGAAGACGAAGGCGACAACGACAAGAATGACGACAACGACAAGAATGACGACAAGAACAAGGATGACGACAAGAGCAAAAACGACGCCATCGATGACGACAACATGATGTCCGTCCGTCCATCCGTCCGTCCATCTGTCCGTCTGTCCACGCATCATTCGCGTCATCAGCAACGATCAATCTTCGTGGGCTTCTCCATTCTCCAACCGAGCGTCGCTGGGGGGTCGCACAAGGTGGAGGTCGAACAAAAGAGCAGGAAAAAAAGTTCCCCCCATTGGTGTCGTGTTGACAATACTGCAGTAGTCGTTGTTGTGTTGTTGTTGTTTTTGGAATCCCCATCGCGCGATGCAAAGTGTCAAAAATCTAAGGTTGCCTTTGATGAGCTTGGGTGGGAAGGAAATTGAGTGGGAAAGAGAATAGGAAAGAGAACAAAAAAGTATTTACTTGTTTTGAGAATTTTTTCATCGTTCTGTTTTCCCACTCTGGGATTTTCTTTTTTTTTTGTCTCATTGGGGTTCTTTTTATTTTTCACCATTTTTACTTCACTTTTTTTACTATACCTTATTCACTTTACTTTTTTCTCTAGTTTTTTTATTTCATTTTTTTATTCACTCTCCTCTTTAAATTTTTCCACTTCCCTTTTTACTTAATTTTTCTCTTCACTTTTTTCACTTCTCTTTTTTTCCCTACACTTGTTTTCTTTCATATTTTTCTTTACTTATCTCATTCATTTCTGTACTCTTTCCTTTATTTTCTACTTCACTTTTTCATCACTCTTTTCTTCACTTTTTGTCCTTCATCTTTTTTCTTTAACTTTTTTTTTCCTTCAATTTTGTCCTTCACACTTTTCCTTCACCGTTTTCCTTCCCAATTTTCCTACACATTTTTTTCCTTCCCTATTTTCCTTCCCTATTTTCCTTCACTTTTTCTCACTCTCCACCCTCCTTCAGTCTGTCTCCCATGGCTTTCGCTCCATCTCTTGTTGACAACTTGGAGAATTCATGGCTGAGGTGTCGCTCGATGGGAGGCGTAATCAGTGGCGGATTGGGGTTGGGAGTCGTTGGGGGAGAAGTTGGCGCCCCCCGCAATGGTGACAGATCTGGCGTTGCCACCCAGCTGTGATTGCTTTCGCCACTGTGTTGTGTTCCTCGTCTCAGTTGGTTCTCACTTTGATTTCCATTTAAACACAAATCTTTCTCACTCACTCTCACTCACTTGGACTCCCTACGGTTCTCTTCTTGTTCTTCAACAATCCTTGATTCTTTCCAACATAATTTTCCTTCATCCTTCTTCTTGTTATTTCTCCCTTCTTCTTCTATCTTTTCCTTTCTCTCTTGCACCCTCTCCTCCTATCAGTTTCCTTCTCCTTGCCAAAGGATTTATCTGAATTCTCCAAAGTTTACATCATCTAATCTCGGTTGGCTCACTCTAACAGCACTTGGCCCTATCGCCTCTTTCATCACTATCCACCATCTCACTCACTCTCGACATCGACATAGCTCTCCCTCACTCTTTCTCTCTTTTCTTCTCTCCCTCTCTCACCCAGCGGGAAACTTTTCTCCGTGAATCTCGAAAAATAGGAAGATAAATGAATCCATCGGAGGAGCCAACCGCGAGGCCCAGAGACAAAAGGGATTGAAAGAGGGAGGATGTGAGAGAGAGAGAGAGAGGAAGAGAAGATAAGAGAAAGACAGACAGAGAGAGAAATCTAGATGTGATACAGAGGGATAGAAAGAGTGAGTAAATGATAGAGAATAATAGAAGGTGAGGAGAAGGCGAAGTTTGCGGTGTCAAAATCTATTTGCAAAATCTGCTCCCTGAAAGCTCGTCACTGGTTGTTGATTCTACATCTGGGTGGGGGTCCAGCAGCGAATTCTGGACCATCATCTGCTCATCCTTTTCTTCATCTTTCTCTTCCCCCTCACCATCATCTTCAACATCATCAGAAGGAAGAGATGGCTGAGTAGTAGAAGGAGGAGGAGACGACACAGAAAACTAATGATTCGCGTGGTTGTTGACTGTTCTGTCTAATTTACTTTGGCGATACTTTCGTCATGGAGATCCATCCATGGTAATGGATCCCACGAAGACTGTGTGAGAGAGAGAGAGAAAGAGAGAAGAGTGATAGTGAAGATGAGAGAAAAAACAATGTGGGAAATATTGAATCAGTGAAGTGTATTGGGATTTGGGGAGACGAGGGAGCACAGTGGAGAAGGGAATTTAATCAGGGCAGGGATTTAGGGATAGTTTATAGAACTACATTTGGAGATTTCAGAATAAAAAAGATGAAGAAGAAAAAATATATGAAAAATATATGAAAAAAAGAGTATAAATAAATAAAATAATACTAATAAGATATAAAATATAAAAAGATATAAAAAAATACAAAAATTAATGAGCATAAATAAAAAATATGAAATAAAAATAAAGAACAAGAAATACTAAGTAATTGAACTGGATTTATATGCCTTCAGCCTTTCAGTTTCTCTCTATGTCCTTCAGTTCTTCCTTTCTTCATCAGCCCTGCCTTCTATTTCTCAGTCTCACAGTCCCTTCATCCTTCGATCTGTCCGTCCATCGGCAGCACCCACAAAAATCTGCTCTCAGGACATTTGGTCCTGCATTTTTACGCGCAATTTGATCGAAACAATAAATCATTCCCGCCCTCACCGACTCTCCATCTCTCATTCTCCAATCTCTTTTTTCTCATCCCTCCTACTCATTCTCTTTCTTTTTCTCAACGTGACGACATCTTGGAAAATCAAATCAAGAAAATTTTCCCTGCTCTACTTGAATAATAAAATAAAAAAATAGAAGTATAAAAATAACAAGTAAAAAAAGAAAAAAATAAAAACAAAAAAAAACAAAAAAAAACATAAAAAAACACAACAATTGCGAACAAAAATAGAAACAACAAAAACAAGAAAAACAACAATTGAAGTAACAACGAACAACATAAGAAGAAGACGACGAAGAAGTAGGAGAATAGAAGAATGAAAAAGGAGGAGAAAAATAAAAAATCTGATGAAATGGCAGCAAGAAAAATGGATGTGGCAAATGTCCTGCTTCCTGGCCGAAGTCATCAATCGTGAGGAGAACCTTTTACAAAACATCCTGCGAGAGGAGACGAGTACAGAGAGAGAGAGAGAGAGAGGGAGAGAGAGAGAGAGAGAGGGAGAGAGAGAGAGAGTGAGAAAACATGTAGGGAGAGAGAGAGAGAAAGGGAGATGAAACCACGACCACGCTCCAAATTATTTAATTTTTGCTCTCTCTCCTCTCTTTACTTATTCTTCCTTCCCTCCATCGTTTGCGGTCTCGATTTTTACTCCTTTTCCGCGGAATCCTTTTCATCATACATCATTCCTTCTCTTTCACTCAGACCGCCTAAAAGATTCGCTAACTCTTTGTTTCCCAAAATTTACAGGACTATTTCTATCTCCCTCTTTCTCCTTTCCCTTTGAGCTGCTCCATCGGTGAATTATTTATCAAGGTAATGAGTGAGCTAATTAAATCACAGAGAGAGAGAGAGGAAGAGAAAGTGTGGGAGAGATAGAGTTAAATTAACAAATTGGCTTCCATCTAACTTCCTTCCACCGCCACGCCCACATCCCCCTTCCACCACCCTTCTTCCTGCCCTTTGTGATAACCACAGAAGCCCGAGCAGATGGATTTCATATTCATTCATTTTCGCCTTGAGGTCATGCTTTCATTTAAATCTGAAAAGACTTTTATTTGCATTAAGTAATTATTTATTTTTCATGTAATTTTTGTTCAGGTTTTCCTTTCCATGTTTTTTTTTATATGTTTTACATATTTTTTTGTATGTTTTTTTATTTTTAAAAATTTGTTTTACATTGTATTTTTTTTTAAATTTTTACTATCGTGTTTTTGATTAAAAGTGGGCGCGGATTCTATTCACAGAATCCATTCGAGTTAATGGAGGCTGGGACCAGTTTGAGGATCAGGACTCATTTTAGATGGATCGACTTGAGATAGAGAGAAAGGAGGAAATAGAATGTATGAGGGGAGAGAAGATGACGAATACTAGGAAAGATAAAATGGAAAGATAAAAATTAAAGAGAATTGTTAGTTTTGTAAAAAAATGGTTTTGTTTCAATTATTGGTTTCGATATCTTTTAAAAATTTGACGGTTTGTTAAAATTTTTATTCTTCATACTATTTCTAAAAGTTAAATTAGAGTAAAACATATAGAAATTTCTCTCCTCCAATAGTATAAATTTTTGATCTCCTACTCTAGAATCCTTTATCCGTTTTTCTCTACAATATTTTTTCTCTTCAATATCAAAATCCCTTTCCACATCCTTCCTTGCGAATGGATGTTGAAGAAGGAAAGGATGAAATGAAAAATTTATCTCATTTACACACTGAATGACTTCACAGAAAGAAAGAGAGGGAAGAAAGTGGCAGATGAAGAGAGAGAGAGATAGAGAGAGGGAGAGAGATATTGAAGGCCGGAGATGACTGTGAAGCCGTTGGGCAGGTGAATCGAGCAAACGGAATGCGGTGATAGACGATTCCTAGATTATGAAATACAATGATAAAAGAAGGAAAAATTATATATTCAGCAAAAGCCAGCAAAGTCAAAAAGAAAAGCAACAACAACAACAACAACAAAAGTAAAAGCAATAACAAAACACCATCAACGATGAGGAAACCAACAACAATAAAAACAAGAGCAGTGAAAACAATAACAATAAAAACAAGAGCAGTAAAAACAACAGAGACAAATAAAAAAAACCATAGCAAAAAATTAAAAACAGCAGAAATCAACAACGACTAAAGCAAGAAAAACAACAAATATAAAAAAATAACAACGACGAAAAAAAAGTCAACAACCACAAGAAAAACATCAGCAAAACTAACAACAACAAGAGGGAAAAAAAACGAAAATAAAAACCAACAACGATAACAGCAATTACAACAATAAAATCCACTCAATGAAACTTCAGACCAAGTTGAACAGAAACCAGAACCAGGCTCCAAGGTCGGACCGACTCGAGCCAGGGGCAGACGCCACGCCCCCTTATGAAGCGCGCTTACCAGACAGACAGAGAGACAGATAGACATCCAGTCGTGTCGAGTCGGAGTCAGACAGACAGACATTTGTTAAGTTATGCGAAGGCATAAAAAAATATTTCGCATTGCGCCTAGATGTATGCAAAGGAATGCTTTCAGGCGCAAAAGCATCGACAGCAATGATGGCGGATAGAAAGAGAGAAAGAGAGAGGTGGATGGAGAGAAAGAGAAAGAGGAAAGGGAATGAAAGGAAGAGAGAGGGAGAAAGGGAGAGCAGGGAATGAAAAGAAGAGAGAGGGAGAGATAAAGAAACGCGCGGAACCGTGGGCAGACTTTTGTGTAATGGAAAATAAATAAAAACTCGAGCATAAATATGCAGCATGCAGCTGGAATGACGAGGTGATGGTGAAGGAACCGAGTGGACGGAGACAGGGGGTGCAACGGCAGCCGATGCCTCGTGGCTGTTGGGATTGAGGAGGGTGCGAGGAAGTGGAAGGATGATGAAGAAAAAGGAGATAGAGAAAGAGGAAGATGGGGACAAAAGGTTTGAAGGATTCATTTTCGCTTCCAGTTGATTTTACAATTCACGAAGGGATTCAATCTTCTTCCTTAGTATTTCTCTTCTCCCTCTCTCTCTCTCTCATTCGCTTATCCCTACTCTCTCTTACTCTCTCTCTCTCTCTCACTACCTATCTCCCTCACTCCCTGTCTTCCTCTCTCTCATTCCCTTGCAGCCTCCCAGGTCTTTTCAATGACTTCAGCTGGAAGGCAAACAATGTTGCCGACGTATGCATTTTCATTTTATTCACCATCAATGTCGTTGTTGTTTTTGTAGATCTCGTGGGTCACAGTGGTGCCACTCGATGGCTGATGGTGGCCACTTTGAGGGAAAGGAGGCTAAAGAGAATGGAAAAATTAAGAGAAAGAGAAGGAAAACAAAGGCTTTCATTCACTCGGAGTTCTCGAGGGATTTTCGCCTTTCTGTCGGCCTCAGAAAATGAAGACGAAGTCTTCCATCGATGGAAGGTGAATGAGATGACGTCCGGAAAGATAATAAAATAAACAAAAAACAAAAAATAGTAAAAAAGTAACAAGAAATTTTAGGAAAAAAAAATCATAAATAAATCAAAAATAAACAATAAAAAATCGCACAAAAAGCATAATCATAGAAAAAAAAATATATAGAAAACTCAACAAAAATTAATTAAAAGAAACAAAACAAAGAATCTTTGTTCTTCATTCTAGAGTCAAACTCAAAAAACGTTCGCCATTCACCTTCATCGCTTCCTGGCTTTACACGAATTGCCTCCTCTTTCGTTCTGTCCCTTTCTCTCCCTTGAAGGACATATCCTTTAAGACTGTCTGTCTCTTTCCTTCTTCACAATTCTTCACTTCAGCCACGTCTGAACTTGTCTGTGGTTTCGTTGCCAACTGACGAGTCAGCAATGTTGTTATTGTAATTATTATTTTTTCGATGCAATTTTTATTGTTGTTGTAATTGTTGTTCTTCTCGTTGTTTTTGTTATACTTTTTATCTAGTTTTGTTGTAATTATTGTTGTTACTCCAACCTTCGTCGAATGAATGGAATATTTAATTTTTTCTTTTCCTACAATTGGTTTTTCACATTTTTTCTTTTTCATAATTTATTTTGCTTCTTCCACAATTTTTCTCTCGATGCGAATTTTTTTTTCTTTTCTTACCCCATCTTCTCTTGTTTTTCTCAACCTTCACTGTTTGTATTTCTCTCATTTTTCATTCATTTATTTGCTTCCCTATTCTTTGCTGAGCCCTATGACTTGAATTGAATCCTTTCTTCCATCTTTCCTTCCATCGTTCCATCCTTACTTCCATCCTTCATTCTCTCTTCCTTTCGTTTTTCCTTTCTTTTCTCTCCCCCCACCTGTCTCGAGCAGTCGATCCTGGATCCTGGTTGTCATTCATCGTCCTTGTTTACTTCTTAACGAGTTGATTTCATTCAATTTGCTTCCATAGGCTTCTGGTTGGATTGTTGTTGGTCTTCTTTTTTATTTCTGCGGTTCTTGTTGTTGCTTGGGTTCTACTTGTTGGTGGAGTTGTTGTTCCTAGTGTTATTGCTGTTGTTGTGTTTCCAGTTGTTGATATAGTTGTTGTCATTGGTGGGGTTGTTATTCTAGGTGTAGATTTATTCTTGCCTTCGGTGCATTAAAATGCGTGCATTGACTTCGTCTACCTTTGGCTTCCTCAACGTCTCCTTATTTTCCTCCTCACTTTCTTCTTCTCTCCACTGAAGTCAGTTGCTTTCGCATTTTTTTCCTCTACGCCTTTTTTCCTGCTCCTTCTTCTCATACTTCTTTACCTTCAATCCACATTTCCCCCGCAATTCATTGCAATTTCATAGAAAATATAAAAAAAATCACTTTGTGTCTGCATTTTTAATTCCAGCAGACCAGCATCCATTCTTCATTCTCTACCTTAGATTTCTCCTTTTTCTACATCTCCACATCCTTTCTCTACTTCTACTCCACCTTCTTCACCTCCTTCTTCATCTTCTCATCCTCACTCTTCTCCTACATCTTCTCCTTCACCTTGGCATGTCGAAATTATCCTTCAGACGAGAATCGATGGAAGAAAAAATGTATGATGAGAACATAAATCTTGAGATTTTGTGAGAGTTCCAAGAGTAGCGAACATTTTCACAAATCTCGCTCAGTTCATCGAAATAATTTCTACGTTAATCGAACCTCATATGTTCTCGTATATTTTTATTACAACTCTGAACTAATAAAAAACTGAAAAAAAAAAAAACAATAAAGTGGTCGATTGATGTCATCTTGGGATTTCAATGAGCTCATCATTGTCTTTTATCGAGACTCTTCATCATACACACTGAGATATCGAAGGCCTTGTCACATGGATTCTCGTGGTCCACGGATTCGCATTTCTTGAGGGCCTCCTCGAGTTCCGGAGACTCCTTAGCGTCCAAAGCGCGGACGGCATCCGGATTGAATTTCGATGTGGCCGGATCCATGACTCCAGACTTCTCCATAATGCAACGCATCGTGCACTTTGCATTCTCCAAAGCTTCGGTATAAGGTTTCTTTCCCGTCATCAAGTCTTTCGCTTCTTGCATCTCCAACTCGTGCTCCGTCATGCACTCCTGGCTTATTTTAACTAATCGATCCCTATCTACATTGGCCTGAGGTAATATAGAGTTCGAGAAGAGTGAGATAATTGTGAAAAAAACATGATTTTGTTTAAATTGTACTCACCAGAGCCAACCCCAAAAGGGTACCGATGAACAAAATCCCAATATATATTTTCATCATGAATTCTTCTATTATTATCCGATTTAGATGCTTCAAAACACTGTTACGATTCCCATGTGTGGAGCTCTCTTTTATATGTGGTTCGACACAATCAACTCAACTGTTACAATAGTTCATGAAATCACGCTTTTAATTAGGATAATTTAAAAAATTTACAACAATAATTAGAGTAAATATGATCAAACTTTGTAAAGACGTACAAACGGTATATTGAGAGTTAAGGGATTTTGTTTATTGATATAAAAATCTATAGAAAAAATTATAGAAATCAATATTTAAATTTAGAACGAAATTATTAAAATTAAATTTATTCTTGAAATTCAAATTTGTTAAGTTCTTCATATAATAAAGTTTTTCATCTAACATTTCCAATACAATGATATATAATTTTAAACCCTACAAATTTACTATAGTAAGTTTTTAAAATTTAAATTTGTAATTTTGTTAAGATGTTTTCATGTCAATAGTAGCTCATAAAAACAATGGGAAAATATTTATTGCAAATTGTATTATTGCTGCAAATTAGTGCAAGCTTTTCCGGTATACTTTTTATTAAGCTTTCACAATAGTTCATTATATAATTTCAGTACCTTTTATCGTTAGTTTGATTGTAGAAATAAAATTACCTCATATTGAGAATATTACTATTGATAAGAGGAAGAAAAATATTCTCAATTCTCCCTTTGTACATTGAAATAGTTTCATCGTTGATGATTATAATTTCCTTAATAGCTTTATTCCATCTCGCAATTTTTTTGATAGTAATAACAGAGAATAATAATATTTTTTTATTTTGATTTTGTTCAAAAGATTTGTCATCAAACCCGAAATATTGGTCGGAATGGAATAACTAAGCCAGATAATGAAAGTTCACGTGTCCTTCTTTCATTATTGCCCCAGATCATCGTTCTAGCTTCGACTTGCAAACTTCAAAAGCCTCTACAAGACAAACGCGTGGACTTAGACCCCCTAAAGTTGGACACGAAAATTTTCAAAACTTAGATTTTGCCAAAATCACATGAAATTAGATTTTAATCATATCTAATATTCTCGTATATTTTTATTACAACTCTGAACTAATTAAACTACTAAAAACTAACTAAAAAAAATAAAACAAAAAATGGATCGATTGATGTGATCTTAGAATTTCAATTGATGTGAAAATGGGATTTCAGTGAATTCATCACTGTTCCTTGTCGAGAATCTTCATCATACACATGGAGATCTCGAAGGCCTTGTCACGATTCCCATGTTTGGAGTTCTTTTTTATATGTGGGTTGACACATTCATTACAATTGTTAAAATAGTTCATGATATTACGCTTTTAATTAGGATAATTAAAAATTTACAACAATAATTACAGTAAAATTGAGGTTTTTTAAATTGAGTTAAAATAAATAGAAAAAATTATAGAAAATAATATATAAATTTACAACGAACTACAAAATAACAACAAATACAAGAACGTTATCTGGTATATCGAACTAAAATCAAATGTTCTTCTAGCTCTTGAAAACAATGAGCTTGTGTTTATTGTAAATTTTGTTATTGCTGCAAAAATCCAGGTTTTTCCGGTGCACTTTTTATTAAGCATTCACAATAGTTCATGAAATAATTTCAGAACTTTTTATCATTCTTTTGAATGGAGAAATAAAAAAAATGATATAATATATTTTGTCTATGAACCCATGTAGAGGATGTAAATCTTGGTATGAATTACCACATTGTGAAAAATTCTCAAAAATCTCCCTTTGTCTATTAATATAATTTCTTCGTTAATGAACATAATTTTTTTCATTAATTTTATTCCATCTTTGAATTATTTGAAAGTAATAACAGTATAATAATATTTTTCCCCAATTATCCGAAACAAGTGATCGATAGAAGTGATTGAAATGATTCCTTATTTATGGTCGAAGTTCTTCATCATGCAGGCAGTGATTTGGAAGGCCTTCTCACACGGGTTCGCATTGTCCAGGGATCCGCACTCTTTGATAGCCTCCTCGAGCTTTGCTTCATTCTTGCCCTTGTGTTGTGCGCGCACGCCTTCGGGCTGGAATTTCGAGGTTTTCGGATCCATGAAGCCAGCCTTCACCATGACACAATGCATCGAGCACTTTGCGTTCGCCGGTGCCTCGGTGAAGGGTATTTTTCCCGTCCACAAGTCCTTTGCCTGCTGCGCATCCACCTTGTTCTCCTTCATGCACTCCTCGCTGATTTTCTTCATTTTCTCCTTATTATCATCGGCCTAGAATTAATAGAAGAAAAATCAGTTATGAATGAATTCGTTAACTATCGCTGATGATCGAGTTCTACTCACCAAAGCCATGCCCAAGAGGACTCCAAGCAACAGGATCGCCAAATAAGTTTTCATCGTGAGTGGTCTTAAGCTTTTAACCACAGTAAATACTTCAGACTGATACGATTCCTATTTTCGATACTCTCTTTTATATTACAATTCGTGTAAATAACGAAACGTTTTCAATGTTTTTGTGAAAAACTATTATCGCAATTGTTGTGACAGTTCTTCAAATCAATTTTAAAATAAGGGTAATTTTGAAAAATTAAATAATAGTAAATAAAGTAAACATGATCAAAACTTTATAGAGCCCTACAGATGGTATATTGAGTGTTATGGGCTGGGAAGAATGAAAATAATTCAATGGAATCAGATAAGTTTAATATATAAATTTTTAACAAATATAGCATTTCATGCTGATTATATTGAATTGGTAAAAATATATTTTGCTATCGTTGAATAAAATAATTTAGTATTGTGAATTTTTTTCCATAATTTGATTTGTAGTTTTTCTTTAAATCTTAAAGTTTATGATCTATATCAATAATAAATGCCGATTAAAATCTCAACTCTTTAAATTAATGATTTTTTTTTGCTATATGAATTTAAGCTAATGAAGACAATTTACTCATGGTTAGAGCATATTTAGTTTTGATACAAATGTGTGAATTAGATATACTTTTTTTCTTCATTCGTACTTTCATTATTTAATATTATAATATCATTTAATTATTTTGGGTTTTTTGCTTCAGGGTTTCACCTCAGGGTGTCATTAAAAAGCTATAAAAATGTCGATAAAAAGTAGTCAAGAACAATTGTTCTCACGATTGTCATATGATATCATGCTCGTGTATGTTTTCGTATTGTTGATAGTTTTTCTATCCATGTTTGATTGTTGCAACTATTTCCGATACACTTTTAATTTGGAATTTACAATAGTTCATTAAATAATTTCAACACTTTTTATATTAATTAACATAGATTAGATTATCAAAAGAGAATAATCAGTGAATGGTATGGATATTATAATAATATGGAATATTACTGTTTGTTGTTTGTAATTATAGCTGTTCCACTAAAATATGGCATTGATTTAGTTTACCTTTAGCTTCCATATCGTCTTCGATTTCTCATTCGGCGGTAGTTATTTAATATCATTTTATTTAATATACTCTTCATTTTATACTTAGCCCTTCACCATTTTACCAAACACACAGACAGAGATTTAAAATCCTCAAAAATGACAATCTGTGAATTGAAATTTTTTTTTTTGTGAATCAAACTATTTATTCAACCGTTTATTTATTAAAAACGAATTCAAATTTTTATTAAACCATCTAAAAGTGTTTGGAAACTGAAGTTATGTGACTAAAGGACCATCATCAGACCATCCCATGATCAATGTTTGAAGTCAAGATGTTTTATCATACAGCGGGTGAGTGCAAAAGCCTTTTCACATGGATTCTCATGGTCCAGGGATTCGCATTTTTTGAGGGCCGCCTCGATATTCGAGACGTCCTTGTGTAGAGCACGAACGGCATCAGGTTGGAATTTCGACGTGACCGGATCCATGAAGCCGACCTTCTCCATGACGCAACGCATCGTGCACTTTGCGTTCTCCGACGCATCGGACTTGGGTTTCTTGCCGAATAACAAAACCTGTCGCTCCTCCTCGCCAACGTTGTTCTCCTTGATGCACTCTTCGGTTAATTCCTTCATTCGTTCCTTATTCTCATTGGCCTAAAAATATTGTAGAAAGGGTGAGATGATGAACTATTTAGGTCTAGTTCAACTCACCATAGCCACGGTCAAGAGAGTTCCGATCAGCAAGATCGAAATAAATGTTTTCATCGTGAGTGCCCTGAGTTATTTCCGTGAAAAATTCTTCCAAGACTGATACGATTCCTATTTTGGGAGCTATTTTTATACGTTTATTCCATTCGAGGGGATTCACTAAACTATGAACATGCTATTGTGAAATACTATTATTTTAATTTTTTAATCCAATGAATATTAATGGGATGACATTACAAAAGCAATATTAATTAATTGCACTGATTTGAATAAAACTTGATTTTTACGATTGATTATTTTTGCTTATCAATAAAATCCAAAAATTTCAATATAAATTTGTATTAGTGATATTTATCTTTAAATCATTAGGATGATTATTATAACGAGACCACATTATAATCAGATTAAACTTTCCAAATTCGACATCATACAGATGGTGAGAGCGAAAGCCTTCTCACATGGATTCTCATGGTCCAGGGATCCGCATATCTTGAGGGCCTCCTCGACATTCGGATCATCCTTGTATGTTGCACGCACGGCATCGGGTTGAATTTTAAACGTGGTCGAATCGATAAAGCCAGCCTTCTCGACGATACAACGCATCGAGCATTTCGCGTTATCCGATATCTCGGATGGAGGCGTTTTGCCCTCCCACAAGGTCTGCGACTCCTGCTCGCTCACTTTGTTCTCCATCATGCACGTCTCGCTTATTTTATGCAGTTCTTCCTTATTAACATAACCCTGAAGGAAATGATTCGAAATTGAGAGATCAATAAAATGATCCTTATCATCTCACCAGAGCCATGCCCAAAAGGGTTCCAACTAGAAGCATCGTAATAAGAGTCTTCATCGTGTTATTATCCGTAGGAAATTTTTCCAAAACTGAAACGATCTTCATTTTGGGAGCTCTCATTTATACTCGTGTTCAGTTCGAGTGAATTCAATGAACTATTTGACAAATGTTTTGTTCTTTTACGTTTTGGTTTATTAAAATAATGATGAATCATTTTATTAAAATAGTGATTAATTTGAGGCTTCGTTTTGTCATTGTTTTTGAGTACAAAAAACAAAAACTTTGGAAATAAAAAGTTTTTAAATTTAATTATGCTAATTGAAGTAGATTTGATGCTCACAGTAATCAGTAGAATGCGCTACGGATGGTATATTTGGTGTTATGGGGCTGTACATTACGATAAAAGTTGTTTTTGAACCTTATTTTAAATGTTAATAATATTAACTTTTAATATTGAGTTAACTCCTATAAATAAAATATTTTATTGAAATCTTTTAATGGTAAAAACATTTGACAATATGCATTAATATTTGTAGATTTCCTCCGTGATACAGTTCGCCATTGCGAAAGCTTTCTCACATGAGTTCTCATGGTCCAGAGATCCGCACTTCTCAAGAGTCTGATCGACATTCGGATGGTCCTTGAAATACATACGAAAGGTTTCGGGTATAAATTCTGATGTAACTGGATCCAGGAGGCCATCCTTCTCCATGATGCAACGCATCGAGCACTTCAGTTTCTCCGTCGTACGGGGCTCCCTTCCCTCCATGAGGTCAAGCTGATCCTGAGCGTCCAGCTTGTGCTCTTTGTAGCACTCGCGACTGATCTTCATCATGTTATCATCGTGCTGGTTGGCCTTGGGGGTATAAGTGAGAGAGATGGAAATTAGTTTGATGGATGAAGAATAGTTTGAGAGATGAAAACTTGTGTCCTCTTGCGAACTAGACTCACCACAACCATCCCCAATAGGACTCCCATCAGAACCACGCCCTCAAAAGTTCGCATCATGACAATTCTAGATGTCATTTCAGACTTCGTTTTTATACCGCATTCCAATTGAGTGTATCCAGTGTTTGATCCAGTGTCCATTTTTCGCATTTTCATTCCGTGTTCCCTTGAATTTGGCGCGTTTTTGTAATATACTATTAATTTAGCATTTACAATAGTTCATTAAATAATTTGATTGCTTTTTATCATGTTTATAATTGGTGTGATCTAAAAAACAACATTTTATGCAATTACGCTAATTAGCATTGAGTTCACGCGCGCAATCGGAGAATCAGTCAGAAGCATTGTGGTTGCCTTTATATCCAATAGTATAATTTGTGAACTTTATCTGCTATATTCTATATATTCAGTGGAATTTAATCGAGTTTTTTGGATTTATCTTTAATTTTTTTAATTTTTTTTATTATTTTTAATTTTACATATAACTAACTTTAATTTCGATTTATTTCAACTCTTTGTATGTTTCCTCGTTTCTAATAATAAAAAAATAATAATATAAAAATCATAAGAATATCGCGATCAACGTTGGCCGAAAACTTCCTTCATCAAGCAGACTGTGATTGCGAATGCTTTCTCGCATGCGTTCTCGTCGTCTAAGGATTCGCACTTCTTTAGGGCTCCATTGAACAACTGACTATCCCTGAATACTTTTTTCATCATATCGGGCTTGAATTCCGACGTTTCGGGATCCATTATTTTGAACGTCTCCATAACGCAACGGGTCCAACAGCGAAGATTCTCTGATGAATCGGCACGCGGGATTTTGCCTAAAAACATATTAATATACTCCGTTTCATCGATCTTGTGCTCCTTTTGACAGGCCTCGGTGGCCATCGTCAGATCCTTCTCGAACGGGTTGGCCGCCTTCATATTAGAGTTTAAATATTAAAATTCAATATTGATCTCAATATTGTGATCTGGATATACTCACCATAGCCATCGCCACAAGGGCTCCAATTAGTAACAACCCCAGGTAAGCTCTCATCTTGACTGCTCCGGAAGTTTTTCCGAGATTTGTTTTATACCATCTCAGTTTGTCGGAAATCAGAGAACTGCTTATGAATTGTCGGAGCTTTGAATTCTATTTCTACCTAGTTATTCTCAAGTACTCATGTACTTATTATAATTGATTAAATCATTTGTTTGCTTCAGATCTTCAGATCGCGTTTATTCGATTAAATTAACATAATAAACAATCGTTCGATCGTTCAAAGAACTGCTATTGACATCTAGAGATAAATAATTATATAATGAGACATATAATTATATATTGAGACATAGTATTATTTGCTATGAATAACTTAGAATTTATGTATATTGATAAATTATTTATAAATAGAATAAAGAAAAATAACAATTTATTATGGAAATCATTCATATATATCATCAGAAACAGTTCGTTAAAAAATATATTAATTGTAATTCTCTCAGAGAGTCAAAAAAAAAAATTGAAATAATGAAAGTTTTTTAAACAAAACATATGATATCAGGATATCATTATCAAGCTCTTTGGGCATAAATATCTTTTATGACGCAGACTGTGAGAGCGAAAGCCTTCTCACATGGGTTCGCATCGTCTAACGACTCACACTTGTTAATCGCACGTTCTATCTTCAAACTGGTACCCAAATAGCTACGTAAGATATCGGGTTTGAATTCCGCTGTTGCCGCATCCATGACGTCAAACTGCTCCATGACGCAACGAGTCCAGCACCGGAGATTCTTCGATGAATCGTCACTGGGTATTTTGCCCAATATCGTTTCTTTGTATTCCGTCTCGTTCACCTGGTGCTCGATTCGGCAGTCCTCGATTACCGTATTCCACTTGTCACCCAACTGGTCGGCCTTCAGATCATCGTTGTAAGGAAAAGTGATCACATGAGTGAAGAAAAGCTATAGTGAGTGAGAAAGAGATAATCTCGATGGGAATAACTGGATTTATTTACCAAAGCCATCACCACGAATGTTGTCACCAGCACCATACCCAAGAAAGTTTTCATTGTGACTGGTCCGAAGGTCTTTCCGAGTACAATTTTATACTCGTGTTAAGCTTGACTGAGTTCTTGCGAATTGTGGGAATATTTATTACCTACTTAATTGTCTTCACACTAACAATTAGTTGATTAATCGTGCAATTACATGAAACCTCTCGATCAAATCATGAAACAATCAGAGAACCAGTTCGGCGAACTGGCGTTGATATAGCAATTACATATTATATGTCAAGTAAGCGTTATTATTTATTTAACTAATTAATTCTAACCATGAAATTCAGCAGAACAGAATAATTTGAAACCTCTCGATAAAATCATGAAACAATCAGAGAACCAGTTCGGCGAACTGGCGTTGATATAGCAATTACATATTATATGTCAAGTAAGCGTTATTATTTATTTAACTAATTAATTCTAACCATGAAATTCAGCAGAACAGAATAATTTGAAACCTCTCGATCAAATCATGAAACAATCAGAGAACCAGTTCGGCGAACTGGCGTTGATATAGCAATTACATATTATATGTCAAGTAAGCGTTATTATTTATTTAACTAATTAATTCTAACCATGAAATTCAGCAGAACAGAATAATTTGAAACCTCTCGATCAAATCATGAAACAATCAGAGAACCAGTTCGGCGAACTGGCGTTGATATAGCAATTACATATTATATGTCAAGTAAGCGTTATTATTTATTTAACTAATTAATTCTAACCATGAAATTCAGCAGAACAGAATAATTTCACACTAACCATCTACATTTTAAAGCTTCTCGAATAACTTGAAATATACGGTCGATAGCACCACCAAAAATGCGAAACTTTCTCCGCGCGATGAATTATTGCCCTAACAAAGAGAAAAAACCATTTCGAAAACCCATTCTTCTTCGGCTGTAACCATTAGGAGAACGGTTTGTTTTTTTTTTTCTTTCAGCCCATCTGTGAGTGATGGAAGGCAGGTCGATACACCCAGTCTCCATTTCTTTCTCCCACTATAACCCTATTTCCATAGATGAAACCACCCCGGAGTTGTGCGAAAATTCGTTATGGAACCAGGAAATGAAACACTTGGTGCAACCGATAAAGAGAGAGAGAGAGTTTCACACTTGAAATGAAGCAATTTTGTTGTCAAAATGTTGTAATAATCATATGACTAACGCCCACCACGACACGCCCACCCGTCCTGCATACAAACCTAACATGAGAGACAGACAGACAGATCGACCAACTGATAGGCAGACAGGGAGAGTGAATGGTAGAGAGAGTGTGAGGGGGAGAGTTGGAGTATCATGCAGAAGGCGCATAAATTGACATGCAAACCCAGACAAAGCCTACGAAGGAACTCCCTCGGCCTAGTTCGTGGACGGTGAAGGAAGGAGACGAGAGATACCAAAGGGGGCGGGGTTGGGGGGCGTTTGCTTTAGTTTGCTTTGGTTTCGTTTGGTTTGGTTTGGTTTGAAAAATTGCATGGCTGGCAACCCCTTTTTTGGCCAACATCGAACCCTCTGGCTTGAGCAATGATTTATAACTTCATCGACGTTGGCGAGGGAGGTTGTGTAGGAAGACCTCGAGAAACCCCCCCAGTCTTCTTGGTCTGGGCATTGACTTCATTTTTTTGCTGATTCGTCGTCGACGGTGGCGGCCACCCTTCGATGTCCTTCAAGGCAAGTCCTGACAAGGCATGTCCTTTGCAACTCAAGGCATGTCCTGGCAACCTTAAAGTAATTGAGAATATTTCTCAGTTTCGAGTGAAAAATAATTAAACGATCATTTCTATGCATTTGTCTTTGGTGTGGGGGTGAAAAAGGGAACCATAGTTTCATTCGGGGGGGATTTTGGAGGCCGAGCTCGAAGGGTTTGAAGGATTCGAGGGGTTCTCACATGGCATTCGAGACAATTTCGCGCTCCCCCAATTTGAGAACCCCCGTCGTTTGCAAAATATGTGTTTGTGTATGTGATACAAACACACAGTAGCGAAGAAGATGGGGTTAAGGAAGAAAGCGAAAGAGAAAAGAAGTTGGGGTTAAGGAGGAAAACAAAGGAGTTGGGGTCAAGGAAGAAATGGAAACCGATCATGGGGTGAGAAAAATAGAAAACGCGTGACTGACGAAAGAAAGGAGTCGAAGACATGAGTCAGAGAAGGCGGCGAATCCTTGAGTCAAGGGGAAGAAAGAAGAAAGAAAAAAGACAAAAAAAATAACATTTTATGTTCGAGGGCGTTGGGCGTGTCCCATTCGCGACAATTCGAAGACGTGAATCGCGTTCTTTTAACACGTTTTTCATTTTACGTTCCGCCCACAATTTACGCCCACTTTCCTATGGTCGTTCGCTTCACTTCGAAACTCTTTATTTAGTCATATATAAACACATACATGTGGACGTGACTCATGTTGTCTCTTTCGCTCTCTTTATTTTTCGGTTTTTTTATTTCTCTCAGTCTCGTTTTCACAATATATTTTTCTCTCCTTCTCTCTTTCTCTCTTTCGCTCTATCACTCTTTATACTTTTCTCTTTATGTCACTCTCTCTTTCACTCTATCTCTCTTTTACTCTATTAGTCTACTACTTTTTTCTTCTCATACTACGTGCTACTTTTTGCTACATTTTCCACGTCGTTGTGTCGTCGTCATCGTCATCATCTTCTCCTCGGTTTCCTTGGCCTTCGTTTCTTGTTCTAGTCTTCGTCTTCATCCATCCTTCGACTTGTTCAACCTTCTTCTTCTTCATCCTCCCACTACTTCTTCCTCCTCCTATATCTTCTTCCTCATTCTCCTTCCACCATTTGTCCTTCCACCATGAGCTCGTTGTACTTATTTTATTGGTCCCTTCGCTCACATCACAATTTCCGGCTGCATTCGCGACATCCGCGTCTCGTGTCATGTCGCGTTCACGTAACGTGCGATCTACTCCTCCCCTCCTCCTCCACACCTTCCTTTCCTTGTCTTCCGTTTCCACAGGATACTTCACCTGGTCCCCTGTGGACTCCTTACTTTGCATGCGTCGCGTATCATTCATCAAAGTGTTTGTTGTTGTTGTTGTTCTTCTTCTTCTTGTTTTCGTTCTTGATGTTTTTGTTGTTTTTGTATATTTATTGTTTTTGTATTTTTGTTGTTATTGTATTTTGGTTGTTTTTGTTATTTCTGAAATTTCTTGTTGTTTCCTATTATTTTTGGCTTCCTTCCATTTCATGTCCTTCGAATTCACTTGGCTTTTATTTCCGTTCTTCACGTTCAGTCTTTCTTTCTCACACTCTATACTCTTTCTCTCTCTTCACCCTTCTCTCTCTCTCTCTCTTTTCCTCTCTCTGTCTCCATTTCACTCTATATTTAATTCTCTCTCATTTCGTTTCTGTGCGAATCTGTGTCGAACTTATTGAAATTCCTGTCACATTTCCATCACGTGATGTTTATTAGTTGTGAATAATTATTATGTAATGCGAGGTGAGAATTCAATAATATACAACATTGAAAAGAGAGGGAGATAGGAAGAGGTGGAGAGAAAACGAGGAAATGGACGGAGACGTATACGTGACAAATTAAAGTTTTTTTATTAATTTTGATAAATCAATAAATTATTGAATACGTCTCTAAAAAGGATTTAAACTTTTATTTTACCTTGCATTTAATCTGTACTTTATTTATTTATTTAATACAGGAAAAATTAAAAAAATATGAAAATTATATTTTTAAATAATTTTTTAATATTTTAATTATATTTATTTCCTTGGAGCACTTTTCAAATAAAACTTTTTGATCAAACTAGAAACAATTTTCCGTTTCGGTGATCCCAAGCGGATCCTCCACATTCCTTCTATCTATAGCATGTATCACAAACACACGAACTCCATCCCCATCCTTCTTCTCATTCCATTCACAACCTATGTTACAACCAAAAGCGTGGATCTTTTGACTTCTGAAGCCGAAACCTCATGCAGACGTCACCAAAACACGGTGGTAGAGAGAAGAGAAAATAAAGAGACAGAAGAAAATAAGCAGACAGAAGAAAATCAAAAGTCATAAGACAAAGAAGTCAGTGTGAGGGAGGCGGAGTGTGAGGTAAAAAGAGGCGTGGCATAGACCAGTGAAACCTGTGATTGTCGAAAACAATTTCAATTTCGCTCTTGAAGCGCATCATGGTGGCAACGAACTGAAAATGATGGCGACAAGGAGACAACAACAAGGATAATAGGGAAGAAAATAACAAAAGAAACAAACAAAAACGACAACAAAACAAAATTAACAGCAACAACATCATCCACCCAGAAACGATCACATCCAACAACAAACGATCACAAGGACAATTGCAAGAAAACGAAACCAAATGCAACCCATCAATTTGACTGCAATGCTCGCGAATGCCAAAGCCACTTACAGTGTTGCCACCTTGTTCCTTTCTTCTTGCTGCGACATCGTCGTCGTCCTCGTTGTCACTTTACACACACACATACACACAAACACTCACACTCAATGGGTGTGAGTGAGAGAGAGAGGAAACAATCGAAATTCTCGAGTATCGCGAGTGACTTTTTAGCATCGTCTCGTTGCCAGAGGAACCTGGGCCACATCTCTCTCTCTCCCTCATGCTCTGTCTCTTTTCCTCCTTCAGACTCTGTCTCTATTTTTCGATACTTTGTCTCTCTTTTCTTATTTTTTCTTTCTGCTTTAACGAGCTGTTTTGAGTGTGAGAAGAGTGAGAGATGAGTGAGAGTGAGACAGGAATCGGAAAAAAGAGTGGGAGTGAGTGAGCGAGCGCGAAGAACTCATGGTGACTCACGGCGGTTGCCACAGCGAACACCTGTTTGGCCTCATAAATTATGTCGCAGGAATTTAATTTACCGTCTGCTTCTCTTGACACAAAGGTTGCTCCCCATTCACCCCCATCCTCCTTCCTTTTTCAACTCCATCCTCCTTCAACCCCTTCCTCTTTCAACCCCTTCCTCTTTCAACTTCTCTCTCCTTCAACTGTTTCTTCGACACATGAAGCTTTCACCTTCCTTCCCTCCCCCCATTCACCATTTCACGTGCTAAAGTCTTTCACAAAAATAAAGAAACTCTTTCCGAAATTCAGAGGAGCAGAACGAATGCGAGAAATAAGCATGCAAACCAATGAAAAGGGTGTGAGTGAGACAGGGCGAAGGAGGAAAAGAAGACGTGAACAAGGAAAAAGATGGAAACGGAAAATAATAATATGGAAATGTAAAAATAAATAGGAAATAATAACAAAAAAAAAAGAATAATAAAACAAACGAAGGTAAAATAACACATAAAAGAAAATAATAAAATAATAAATAAATAAATAAGAATAAAAAATGAAAAATACGGACATACAAAAATAAAAAAAAATAAAAAAATAAAAATTAGTATTAGGAATAAAAAAATGAACAAAATAATAAAAGAGAAAAAAATTATAAAAACCTAGAAAATGTAAAATAAACGATTAAAAAAAATACATATAGAATGATTTTAATACTATTTTTAGCAGGCAAAGACATTAATTCAGAATCTAAAAATTTTAATTTCTTTTATCATACATTATTCTTCAATATAATGTTCTCAGACCCACAGCTGCGACCCAGAGGTAGACGTCCTCAGGGAAGGTGTCTATCTGTCTCTCTATATGTTCGTTCTCTTGTTTATCTTTCAGTCTGTCCGCCCCACCGTCTCCTTGTCTATCAATCCGTCCGTCTGTGTCTCTCGGTGTCTGCCGAATTTTCCTCGCCATAGAAATATGCTCATTACTCAAGCATGGAATTGCATCATTTTCTCCAAACAAATCTCGCGCCCAATTGACTTCACTCCTTCTACCTCTTATTTCCTTCTTCTATCTCTCTCTCTCTTCCCTCCACGTCTCTCTCCTCTCTCTTTTCCCTTTCTCTCCTCTCTCTCTTCCGCCTCTCATCACTCATCCACTTGCCATAATACATCGAGTTGAGTTGAAGTCGTCTGATGAAGGTATTTTTAGAGTTTTCCTAATTAAACGTGCAAATTTAATGTCGTTCATATGGCGCGACTTCGTCTGCTCCTCAGAGTCCACGATCCTCTGCCACGCCCCCCTGCTTCCCCTCCCCCATCAACGCGTCGCGATGACGATGACATTTATGAACTTATGAAAAGTCTGTTGTCGTCATAAATCATTGCATGATGGAGGACGAGAATCAGAGACGAGGTGGGAGAAGAGATGAGAAGAGGGACGAGGAGTGAGAAGATAGGAGAGAGTTGAGGAGAGGGACAAGGAAAAGAGATCAAGAGAAAGACGAAAGAGTTCTACCGAAGGAGTAGCAAAAGGCGAGAAAGTGAGACTGAGGTTGAAGTTCGGAATTCGTTCGTTCGTTCGTTTTTCGCAATCATAACTTCATCTCGCAGGGAGAACAACACATGTTTCACGGTATTTATTATTTCGCTATGGTTTATTATTTTCCACTCTTCTTCTTCTTTTCCTCCTCCATCCTCCTCCTTTTCTCTCCACATGCACTTGTTATTGTCTTCCTCTCATTCTCCTCCAGCCCTTTCGGTCCCTTGGAGTCCTTCATTGAATTCGAGCATGTCGGAATTTTCAAGATTTATTTCAACGAAGCGCGTCGCGGCGCCCTCTGGTTGTGACAGTCGGCACCAAGGACGACTCCACGTTGTGCGGAGACGGAGGTGAAGGAGTCAATGGAGTGGGAGAAGATATTGCTTTTGCAGTGAGAAATTGAATATCACTGAGGATTTACATCGAAGAAAATTAAATTCAATCATGATATTTTCTTAAAGAAATGTATTTGCCTCACTCAGGAATTATACTAAAATATCCGAAACAACGAAACGTCAGAAACAAGAATTTTAAGAATTTCAAAAATTTCGAGAATTATCCTTGTGAAAAATCCATTAACAACCAAACCAAAAAAAATAAGATACCAACGTCCGACACTTGTTCGTGCACGTGTGACAATTGCAGTGGAAACCTTTAATAGTCAGCTTTAGTTGTTCGTTGTCCTTGATGTCCTTTGATTGGTTCCAGTCGTGTTGGAACACGTGTTTCGCCAACGCCTCTCGTGTTCTGTCGCCTCTCGTGCTGCGGCCTCACACTTGGTCGCCTCGTGGTCTCTTCTCCACCTTCGTTTTTTCATTTATTTTCTCAGACATTCACTTTTTTTTTTTGGGGGGGATGATCGATGCCACTTTGACGCCATCGATTGAGGGATTTCAATCGCTGATTACTTGGTCTTACTTTCTTTTTTCGTCTAACCTTCTCCTTTTGTCTTCCTTTCTTCCTTGATATTCTCCTTCACAACCCAATATTGCTTCCTCTCGCCAATTATCCGTCGATTTCCGTCGTCCTTGACGCCCTTTCAGCCTTCTCGGGGAAGCCATCGAAGTCTTTTCAACAGCTTGTGCTAATTTTTCGTCTCCCTTTCTCTTTTTTTTTTTTCATTTTCTTCCAATCGTCCGCTTTGCGTTTCAACGCCTGAAATTGCATTATCCTTTAGTTATCGCTTTCTCTCTCTCTCTCACTCGTTCTTTCCTGCATGTGTTCTTCTTCAAGTAGGATGACGACAAGACTGAAGACGATAAAAATGACGACCGAAAGGACAGCGACGACGACAAGAATGACGACAACAAGGACGACTATGACGACAAGAATAACAACAACAACAAATACGATGACGACAAGGGCAACAACGACGTAGCTCGATTTCTCATTTCGCATTTCGAGAGCCAAATCAAATGGAAAATACGCTCAAAGGGCGAATTTTCTGTTTCACTTCAACGCTTCTTCTTCTTCTTCACTCCCCCCATATATCACTCTCTCTCTTTCTCGTTCTTTCAATTTCGTTTCTATTTGAATTTTTCATCTCAGTCACACTTCATTCTTGCACTCCCCCTCTCTCTCTCTGGTCTCTGGGGTGAGTTTGGAATTCTCTCATTTTTGTGACGAATTCTTGCAAATCAAAGAATAAATGAAGCAAGCAATTGTCGTTGTTATTGCCTCTATTGTTGTTGTACTTTTCGTTGTTGTATTTTTTGTTGTATTTTCTTTTTGTTGCCTTAGTTATTTCCTTTGCTGTCGTTGCACTAATCAAACGGCATTAATGGCCTCCTCTTTTCTCCTCATTCCTTCTAGACCTCGTCCTTTTGGAAACTTTAGACTTCAAAGAAAGCGAGTTAAATGTACTTGAAATCTCGCATTCTCACCCCCTTTTCACTCTCCCTTTTGTTTTCTCTCCCTCATTTTCTCGTTCTTCTAAACCTTCTCCATATCGTCTCTAAATCCCTGATTAGGTTATGGAATTCGATATCTTGCGAGATTCCCCTTTGTAGTCCATCCAGAAGCATCGATTGAATGATTCGGAATCCCTGCATTGATTCAATTTCCATCGCCTTCATTTTCGTGGACTTCGGGTTCGTGGACTTCCTTTTGAAAAAAACCTCGAAGACCTCGAAGGACTCGATTGAAGAGAACACCAAACCAACTGAAGGACCTCGAGCGTTGCTCCTTCTTTCATCTGTTGGTCTGTGGTTGACAACGATTAAACTATGGCTGAGGCGAAGGCCACAACTACCAACGATGCCATCGTTCATATCATTTCGAGGCCCATCGGTTGCCAGGATAATTGCACCATGGGGACATCGAACGACTGAAGATGACACAAGATTAGAGCCTAAGGTCTTTGGACCAAAACCAATGGCGTTAGCCTGGAAAAGAGAGGACAAATTATAGAGAGATGCCTCTAAGCCTCCTGGCAAGGGAGGAAAAGCAATGAATGCATTTTATCTAAAAAAAAAAAAATAGACCAAGGAAGCAAAAGGGAGATGACGGAATGGAGATGAAAGGCAGTGTGAAGGAGCAAAGAGGGAGCAAATGAGTGAGAGATGAAGAAATTGTGAAAATCCAACACACTTCGTCCAGTGGAACATAAACAAGGACGTTAACGTGCACAAGGATAACCTAGATATTTTCACAAATCCATGTAAGACGAGGGATTCGACTTCTTCCTGCTTTTGCTTCTCCTTCAAGGTATCTTCACTTGTTCACATCTCGTTCTCTCCTTCTGTTGTTGGTCTCTCCTCCTGTTGTTGGTCTCTCCTTCTGTTCTTGCCCTCTTAAGGATGAAGTCAGTATGGGCTGCCAGAAGGCCAGGAGCCATCCTGCGATTATCCTCGGGGCTGAGCCGACTAAGGACATTGTTTATTGTATGCAAAGACAGGACACAGTCAGTCAGTCAGCAATGCCTGGGGGTCATGTTGGCAGGTTGGGGGGTAGAAATGACGATGGTTGGCAACACAACAGACGACCGAAAGACCAAAGGACCTCTGCAGTAAAAGGACATGCCGCCTGCGAAGTGAAAGTAATGGCATTCTCTTTCCTTGGGGAGGCAACTATGAATATGGGGTGTTTGTTGCAATCTCGTCCGAGGGCGAAGAGAAGGTGGATGAATGAAGGCAAGGCAGGACGAAAGTGAGGGGATTGAGGGTAAAAAGCGTTCCATATCTGGTCACCCGAGGGCTTGTTGGGGTTCATCCGGGTGCAAAGGCCATAAAAGCTTTAAACAAACTGTTAACTCAAACTGCGTCAAACTATTTTCCGAGGCCGACGACCCTTCGTCATGGAAGCTTTCACAAATGACACACACTGCCTTCTATTCTCTTTCGTTCTATCGTTCTCTCTCTTTCCTTCTCTCACTCTCTTCTCTCTCCTCTTTCATTCTATATATCCAAAAGTCTACTCCAAACTCCCTCCTTGTCGTCCTCCCTTCACTAATATGAAATTTATGTAAAATTTAACAAAATGTTCCATAAGATTTCCTTCTCTCTCTCTCTCTCTCTTACTGCCTGTGGGTGGCGTCATCTTGGTCCCCAATGAATTGTTGTTGATCCTTGTGCAAATGCAGGAAAAACTACAACAACAACAACATCAACAACAGGAATAATAACGACATGAGATTAGTTGCTGGAATTCTATGTTTTAGCTTTCTATGGAGTCAAGTGTTGTTGTTGGAGGTCTAGTTGTTGTTATTATTGTTGTTGTTATAATTGTTGTTGTAAAAATTGTTATTGTAATTTCTCTTGTTGTTATTGTTGTGGTTTTTGTTGTTGTTCTTGTTGGTTTTAGTAGTTCTTGTTATTGTTTTAGTTGTCCTAGTTCGATTCCTTCCTCCATCCTCTCATTTTCTCTCAGCCTCAGCTTCCTGCATCGACCCAAAGTCCTTCGATGCTTCGAGCCGATGACTCTACCCTCCCGCTCCCTCTTCCTTCTCCCTTTTTCCTCTCTCCACATCACCCAAACCGCCACCCCAAGACATGCCAAAGTGCGAAGTAATGTCGTGTGATGTGAGAGTGCGTTTGATGCGTTTGTGTTTGTGTGGGCGTCAAATGTATTTGTAGAAATTTGAATATTAAGGAAAAATGTCCTTCCTTCCTTCTGGTCCCCCTTCCAACTTTCCTGCTATTCTCCTTTCCTCCCTTTCTTCTCTCCTCTCATCCTTCCAACGGAACATTTTCCTCATGTCCTGCCAGAAGTAGGAGGCGTGGGGCGTTGGAAGCTGGAAGAAATTGCTAGAAATGTTTTCATTTTTACGAACCTCCCCCCAACATTTTCTTCTTCCTCCTCCTTCTTTTCATTCTCCTTCTTCGTAATGGACACGAAATGCGCTCCTGGGACTTGAAAATGGAGATCGGGGGAAGAGCGACGTACGAGAGATGGAGGATGACGGACGAAGGATGAGGAATGAGGAATGAAAACGAACCCTGGCCACATCGTAAAGAGACCACACAGGCCCATCGACTCCGATCCCTGGTTCCGCTCGAGCTGTTTCTCATGTAGGATGAGAAATTTAAATGAAATTTTCATATTTTGCAACAAAATACAGCCCAGAATTTCCATGCTATAGAAATTTCAACGATTCGTGCAATTGGGATGGAATCTGGAATCGTTGTCGTCCTGGATTAGGAATTATATAGTTTTTTTTTTTTATTCAAAAACATTTAAAACAATTGGAAACTTTTGTTTTTACTATTTTCTTTCTCATATTTTTTGTACATTTTTCAATTTTGTGTAAATTATTTTATTTATAACATTTATTATCTTTATTTATAATACTTTTATCATAATACAAAATTATTATTTTTAATATCATCACAAGTTTTTTTTTAAATGATTTTTTATATTATTTTTTCTAATTTTTACCATGAAAAATATTTTTTTTTTTCATCACCTTATTCCTTATATCAAATTTTCTATTAATTTTTGTATTGTCAACTATTTCCCATATTTGTTTTCTATGATTTTATCTTTAAAAGCTTCTCCCCAAATTTGAAACATATGAAGAGATTTCCCGTCATGTTGTTATTAAATCTAAAAGGCCCGAAGCAAATTTTTTCCAATAAACAATGAAAGCCAAACAAATCAAAATGTGAGTGAGGGAGATTGTGAGAAAGAGAGTGAGAAGGAGGATGGAGAGAGTGGGAGGAGGATGTAGAGAAGGAGAGAGGGAGGAGGATGGGGAAGTCTAGAGCAGGATAGAATGATGCCCACGCAATCGTTTTTCGAGTGTCGTAATAAGAAGTTGACCTCGAGGCATAATCATTGAAGGAACATCCCGATTTCTACCAAGGGGCATTTGTTCTCGCTGCCATCGTTCGAACCCACGCAACCGCTATCGTTCTCTCTCTTTCTATCATTAACTTGCAATACTCTCTCTCTCACTCTGACAACCCACGACAACTCATGTTGGGAAAATGAAAATCTCAACTATTTTCACAATTTGTTGCAGAAAACGAGGCTCGTCTTCTAGTTGTTATTGTTGTCATAGTTATTGTTGTTGTTATATTTATTGTTATTGTTGTTGCTGAGTACAGCATTTTTCTTCACAGTTTCTCGATATTTTCCTCCAACCAAAAATACGGGGCGACACGAGAAGAGAAGGACGAACGCCTTGAAGGAAGTCATCGTTTAAACAAGATTTCGTCCTCAGGCTGTATTTTCTAAGCGGAAGTTGTTGTTTTAACTGCTGTCGTTTGTTGCCAAAGACCTACTCCTTAGTGTTCTTGGTTTTGTTATTATTTTTGTTGTTGTTTTAGTTGTTATTTTTGTGATTTTTGTTGTTATTTTTGTTGTTATTTTTGTTGTTGTTGTCTCTCTTCTAACATGACATCGACAGCCCTAGTTTGACGTCGTCGTCGTCCTCGTGGTCGGAACTCAAGTGCGTGCCATCGACATCGTAAAGGAGGAAAATTTTGCAATATGTTCGAACTTTGCCAAAGTTGTTTGTGTTCAGAAATCGATTATTAAATTTGGATTTTTCCCTACTGCTTTTTTTGTGCTCTATTTTACTCCTTCTTGTAGCTCGTTTCGGTCGCGTTTTTTGGTCTTGTTCACTTTCATGGAAGTTGGGACAATATATTTTTAGGGTTGCCGTTGTGTTTATTTTAAGGCAATCTTCTGGTTTGGGAGTAAAATAAAAGTAGTAAATTTCCATGAGTTAATGGGGAAATTTAGATTGTAAAATGGTAACGATAAAATGAATATATTACTGTTTTAAAGATAAAAATATAAATGCAGTACTATTTTTATAATTATATTTTAAAAATATAATTTTTTGAAAAATATAATTTTTTGAATAAATTTAATAAAATTTTTAAAAAAAACTTATAAATAGTATTAAAAAATGTAAAAATTGAGTCAATTTCATCCACAAAAATACAAATTTTAAAATAAAAATATAAATTTTAAAAATGAAATAAAATTATAAATAAAATTAAATAATTTCAATATATTGTTTTATCCAACAACAATAGGAATAGAATAGAATACAGTAGGATAGTGGAACAAAATTTCATTGTGGTTTTTGTCATATTGACCTTGTTTGTTTCTTCTGTAATAGTTTTCTGTGTCTTCCAAATCGACTTCTCTAATTCCTCCCAATCCATTTCGGATATACTTTTTCTGTCTTTCTCCATCGCTCTATATCTATTTCTATCCTCCTGATTTTTGGCTTCACAACTTGTTATTGTTTTTGTGATTTTTGTCTTCACTATTTTTTTGACTGTTGTTCGTTTTATTTTTCTTGTTCCATCGACACATCACAATGTTGCCAATTTCATAGTTTCTCGACTTGATCTCGTTTTTTTCACCACTTCTCTCTTCAGCCGCCAATGTAGATGTCAATTTGGGGTTTCGGCGGTGAGAAGGAAAACGGGAAGAATTTTGAAGTTGAGGCCAGGGAGGCAGCAATGTCAAGTGGGGTCGGGTCAGGGCTAACGAGAAATCGTGAAGTTGTTTTGGTATTTTCTCGATGAAGAAATTAAAAATTCCATCAAGTATTTATTGCAAATAGTTGGTCTCTTTCACTCGTTCATGGGTTTTCTCTCTCACTTTTCTTCTCTATCTTTGTTATCATCGATCTCTCGTTGTCTCTATCTCTCTCACTCTTATTGTCTCCCTATCTCTCTCACTCACATCAAATCGCTATTTTGATCGTTTCGTCTTTCGAAGTTCTTTTTTTTCTTCTCTCACTCTTCTTGTTGTTATCCTGATTGTTGCTATCGATGTTGTTGTCGATATTTTTGCTTGTTATTGTTTTGGCTTGAAATTATTTTCAATTTCTGGGTTGTTATTGCTGTTATTGTTGTTGTTCCATTGATTCATGGCCGGCGGCTACGATTTTATGAGTTTCTCGAAGTTCATTCTGTTGACGAAACTAATTAAATTTCTCAAATTCTTGGGATCGACATTAGAAACAGAATTTTTAGGGACAGAATTTTTCACTCGTCCGTGTATTTTCGGGTTCTTGAAGGATGTGGGAGGGACAGAGTGTGGGAGGTAGGTGGAAGTATATTAATTTATATTTTGATATTGATATTAGAGGCTCTAATTTGGGTTGCCGGAGGTATTTAGTGGAGGAAGGTTTTCTTAAATATTTACTTTCCTGGAAAAAGTGTTTATTGCGGAATTTAAGGAGTTTTTCACTCCTAAATTGAAGTTATTTTAAAAAAATACATTTTTCCCTTTGGAATTTTTTTTTCTTATATTTTTTCATATTCGATTTTTTTTAAAAATAATTTTTTTTGTAAGAATAATTTTTTTTGCAATTACATTTGAGTTTCAAATTATTAAATTTCTAGAAAAATTATTTTTAATTGGAATTTTTTGTGCTAGTAATTTTTTTCATCCATAAATCAATTGAGATGAAATTTATTTTATCCTCAAAAAAAAGCATTTTTTTTTTCAATAATTTTCATGGAAATTACTTTTTTTAATTATTTGGATTTCTTTTTCAAAATATTAATAATTGTTACGAATTCTCAAAAATAAAAAGAAAACTAAAATTTGATCCTTCAAAATTATATTTTCTTCATCAGAACTATATTTTCAGCGCCTTCTCTTCTTCTTCCACTTCTCTCTCCACCTTTCTCCTTCTGCAACATTGTCCATCGTTAACTTACCATTACCATCGATGTGTGCGTGAGTCTTTCATTCTGGACCCCATATCATCGAGGTCCTGTGTTGTCCTTGTGTCGTCATCGTCCTCCAACCATTCGCTAAAGTGCAGGCAATTACTTTGATTAAATGCGCGAAGGGTTGCCATTTGTCAGTGAAAAGTGATGGAAACAGAGGGAAGAGAGTGAGAGAGAAGTCGAAATCAATTCAATTCAATTTTCGAGAACATTTTCATTTTCCAAAAAATACGACGAGTGAGAAGGAGAGTGTTTTTTTTTCTTCCTTTTGCTTTGTGTTCCTCTCAACCAAAGAGATCTTCACAAATGGAATGTGGAGTATTGAAAGGGAATGAATTGCAAAAGGAACGTTTGGCTGTTGGTTGTTGGTGAGGGGGGAGGTGAATGAAGTGAAATGTGAAATGAAACGGATGCAAATGCAATCAACTGTGAGGAGCGAAAGCAACACACAAAGCAAAAGCGAGACAACGAAACATTTTCCGCCAAATGACGAACGTCGAGCGGGGAGTCAGAAAGGGGAGGAGGAAAGAGTGAGATAGAGCCAGAAAGAGTGAACTAGAGCGAGAATGAGGGAGGGAGAGCGAGTTGAGAGGGTGTTGAAAAGAGATGGGAAGGGGGAACTTCCATCAGAAGGCATAAAATCCGACAGACGCTGTCAATTATGCTAAAAGTTGCAAAAAGTGTTTTAATGTGGCTTTTCCGGCATCGACGTCGGCGTCGCGGTCGACGTCTGCAGCAGCAGCAGCAGCGACGTCATCGGCTAATAACAAAAATGGCGATTGGCTAGGCCTAGACGTGAGTTGTTGTTATTGTTGTCCATAGTGACTTCCGGTCTTCGGCGTTGCCAACAAAATTGCAGGAAGGATGCGACGATGCAGAAGGCGTTGAGAGGAGGAAAAAAATTGCAAGAGACGTCTACGTTGATCGTTGTGGATGAATGAATGCAGATATTGGAGAGTGGAGGAGGAGATTTAATAAAAAAATACAAAAATTTTCTACAAGAAAAACACTCTATAACAACAATTTCTTATGACAACAATTTGCAACAATTTCGTACAACAAGAACTTCCTTCCATAAGAACTTCAAGAACAACTTTCTACAAGAAGAAAGTTCCTACACCAACAACTTCATATAAAAACGAACTCTCAGAATTTCAAGACAATTTCAATAATTTGAGAAAATACACTTAAAAACAACGAAAGGGAAAATTGGGAAAGAATGAATGGAAACGGCGGGAGTGAAGAAGGTTTAAAAGTGCGTAAAACTGAAACGACAATGCTCTGAAAGGATGAGGAGCTGAAAGGCTAAAATAACGAAGGGCTGAAAGAACGATTGGCTTGAATAATGGAAAGCTTGAAGTACAAATGGCTTGAAGGAGTCTGAGATGAAAGGATGTTGGACTGTGGCTTCAGGGATGACGTCGTCGTCCTCATCATCGACATCTTCCTCATCATCCTCATCGTCCTCATCTTCCTCAAACATCGTCATTGTCGTTTCTGTTTTCGCGGCGTGGCCTGTGACACGTCCATTAGGCGTAATTTACACACGCTGTCAATGGCAGGAAGAGGACGAAAGAGAACGAAGTAATGAAGGGAAGGAGAAACAGACGAATGAACAGCCAGACAGACGAATGGATGGATGGAAGGACAGAGCAACAGACCAGGAACAGAGACGAGAGCAGGGACCTGAACAGACATTTGAGTTGAAGTCCTGCGGGAGGATTCAGGACGCCTGGCGCCTGGGCGAATATGACAACAGGACGAACCACCGGATGTCATGGCGAATGAGAGAGAAAGAGTGAGAAAGAGAGAGATAGCGAACGACCGATGGTTCATTTCATTTAAATTTGCCGCATAAAAGGATTTTGTGAATTGACATGGCGACAACAACAACAGCAACCAAAACAGCGACAAAAACTATGACAAAAACAACTATAACAAAGAGTACAACAAAAGGAAATTACAATAACATCATTGACCAAAAAACAACAACTTTGACAACAATTACAATTACAACAACAACAACAAATACAACAACAACATTGACAACAAACGCCATTCAACCATCGCCGGCCAATTCGCGCCACGATCTGTCACTGTCAGCCACACGTCAACCATTCGGAAGATGCGTAGAGTCCTCTGCCATCTCCCTCTCACACCCACTCTCCATCTCTCTCCCACTCATTCAATCTCTCACTCTTCTATGCTCTTTCCTCCATCCTTTTCACCTCCTCCTCCTCATCATCATTCTCGGCTTCATTCATCCGGACGCATTTTTGACAGCCTCCAGGACGCGACGCTCGGGGCGTCACTTGCAAGCGACGCCGCGTCATCCCGCGGGACAGACAAACCGAGAGAGTGAGACACAGAGCCTGGGAGAGATAACGAAAGAGTGAGATAGAGATGGAGAGATTGTGGGCCGGGCGATCAAAAGACTGAGAGAGGGACAGCGACGTCGACTGATGCCTGGTCTCGCGGCGCCAACCACACTTTGATTGACATCTAATGGCGCGTTGTGCGACGAGGCGAGTCGAGTCGACCAGATCCTGTCCCAGAGCAGTCGCAGGATATCAACATCATCATCATCGTCATCAGTGTCAACATCATCATTGTCAACATCATTATCCCTCTAACTGAAGACATCATCATCCTTTCCATTGTCAACGTCATCAGTGGCTAGAAACACTGACAAAGTGTCATCATGTTTTTCTTCATCCTTTTCACCATCGAACTTCTTGTCACCATCAACGTCATCATCCTTGACATCAACATCACGATTATATTCATTATGATCTTCATCACCATCTTAAACAAAAAAAATGTTCTACCAAAATTTGGCAAAAATTAAATTTTCCAATACTCATACAAAAATGAAATTTTTGGCTAAAACGTGGGCAAAAATAAAATTTTCAGAATATTTGGCAAAAACACAATTTTATAAAAATTTTGCCAAAAATTAAATTTCTTGAACAATGTTGAAAAATTTGTACAAAATGAAATTTTCTCAAAATATTGCCAAAAATCAATTTTTTTACAAGAGTTTTACAAAAATTAAATCTGCTACAAGAATTTGGCAAAAATGAAATTGGGAAAAATTACATTTTTAAGAAAATATTAAACCTGAATAAATTTGAATGGAGAGTTTTATGAGATTCTGATATGAAATATTGGTTTTCCAGTTGCCATTCCAATAAGAATCATTAAATACCAATTTCGATGATAATTCCAATTTGAATTTGGAGTTTCGTAAAATTTTCCTTCATCTGTGAAAACTAATCCGATTTTTTAAAGGCGCACACTTTTCTCTAATGATGATTATGTTGAGGATGATGATGATGTGATGCTGATGATTGTGAGATGACGATGTTGATGATGAGATGATGATGAGATTCTGATGATGCTGACGAGGTCGATGTCATCATCGGTCCAAGATGGATCACATGATGGCGACATGTTGTCCTTGTTTTGTCGTAGTTGTTGTTTTTTTTCCTTTGTTGTCGTCATTGTCGTCGTTAATCGACGGCTTTTAATAAATCGCTCGTCTCCCGTTGGGCTCATTATTTGCTTTCTTTATTAAAACGACATCGGGTCGAGAGAGATGAAGAGAATGAGAGGAAAGGGAGATAACCCAAGGGCTCTAATAACCCAAAGACTGAGTCCTTAGTGAAAAAGGGAAAGAGAGAGAGAGGAATAGAGAAAGGACAAAGAACACGGCATGTGGACGCAATTCATTAAATGGAAATTCTTTTCAGATCGATCATGTTGCATGCAGGACGACGACAACCCTTTTTTCTTAGCCTTGAAACGGGCCTCGTGCGATTGATGTGAGTCACCAACAGTTGTTTGTTGGTTTTGTTGCTATCTTATTGTTGTTGTTGATGGTGGTTCACGACTGCATGCAACACGAGCACTTGTTCAAACATTCAATTGAAATTCGAAGTCAATGCGGAAGAATAATGAGAAGGTTTTTGTTTCGGGCGCGGCGTCAACCCTCTCCCTCTCACACCATCATCTGTCTCCCTCTTGCCACTCTCCATCGCCCCTCTGTCCTTAGTCCTCTTTCAGCTCCCTTCCTCCCTTCAGCCTCCTTTCCTTAACCCTTCATGTCCTCTCCTTTCACTTTCACAGTTCGCTTTTCGTTCTCTCTCGCTTTTGGTTCCTCGTCAGTTTTCGGGCTTCAGGTTGCACTTGTGGCCCTTGACATGTTTTTTACCCTTTCTCTAATAATCCTTCATTCACCCCTCTCTCTCTCTCCCTTCACCCTTTTTCATCACCCCACTCGCTTCTCTTCATCACCCCTCTCCCTTCCACATCACCACTCTCTCTCTTCCACATCTCTTTTCTCCCCATGCCTCTGGCTAACTCGCATTAGTGCACATTTGAGGCCCAGCAGGACATCGGCGTACGCACCCGATCCTGTCGAACAATGGGTTCGACACAAGCACAAAAACAAGTACACAATCTCACACACACTTTCATACATGCACTCACACATACACTTTCTCACTCACACTCTTTTCCTCACTCTCTTTTTCACTCACACACTCGAGAACGCATTTGCTCTAATCGAAATTTCCACAAAGGACATTTTAGGCTGCGTAATCCTTTGCCTTGCATGTCGATTAATTGTTCGTGGTTGTGTTGTTGATGGCGATGACGATGTTGGTGATGTTGTTGTTATTGTTGTTTTTGTAGTTACTTTTGTTGTTCCTCTAGTTGTTAGTACTTTGGTTGTTTCCTCTTGTTGTAGTTACTTTTGTTGTTCATACTCTAGTTGTTGCTCGTCTCTAAAGGGCTGCTGTCTTTTTTACTCTCCCTACTCTCTCCCTCTCCTCTATCCCCATTGTACATTGTTCTCTTCTGTCAGTGACTTTTTCAGGATTATTTCCTACATTGTTTTTCTCTACGCTACAATTATTATCTTTTATTTCGTTTGTTAAAATCTGAAACTCTTTTATTTCTATTGCTAAAATCTGAAACTCGTTTGTTGTAGTTGAAGGTTTTCGAACAAGGGTTTTAGTGGCGTGATTCAATGGCATCACCATCCACCATAAGTTGAAGGCTTACCGGAAACCTTGGGTGGAAAGTTTTTCAAATTTCTGCAAAACGGATTGAAGAAGTCCTTTCTTTATGCGGACAGGAATTTTCCATAGATATGAAGATTAGTGGAAAAGAAATCTAGCAGAATAAAACCTTGTAGAAAAAAATATTTTTCTATTATTATTCATTCGAAAATTATTATTAAATTCATCTATAATAATTTAATGAAAATATGAAATTTTTTTAAGAAATTTCTGTAAAAATAAAAATATAAAATATAAAATATAAAATATAAAAAAATATAAAAATGTATTAACATTTATATGAAAATGTTTTTAAAACATTGATTTGAGGAGAAAAAAATTATTTGAAAATTTGAAAACCATTCTTTTTTTTCTTTTCTCTCATCAGCTCTAAAAACAAATGCATCTGAAAACGATTTTCCACATGTTATCCATAGAAAATTTTCAAACGAAATACGAGCCATTAGCCGAAAGTTAGTGCAGATGTTTTTCCTTTCCTTACTGAAATAACAAAAAGAGAGGGCACGAGATATCCTCCTCAAAGAGATCCTTCGCGAAGTGGGCACATCCTACTTAACTAAATCGAATTATTTTCCTCGTTCAACTCGAAAGAAAAGAAAATAAATAAATATTCCAATACATTTGACAAAAATGACATCTATAAGAAGAAAGGAGACAAAAAGTGGAATTTGAATGGAGAACGAAATGAAACAGGAGAAAAAGAGACACGACAGAGGAGAAAAAGGGACCCGAAATAGGAGGAAAAAAGACACAAAATAGGAGTAAAAGGTCATGAAACCGGAGGAAACGATCTGAGAATAGAAAAAAAAGAAGGCACGAAAACACTTCAGTTAATCTCAATATCCGTTGAGCTGGAAGCGAACTCAAGTGCATCCTGGATATTCTTAGATGACCTTTAACTAAATTTTTCCATCTCACTCTTCCCAGTTTCTTCCCGTTTCTTCCTTTCTCTTCTATCCTATTCTCCATCCAATCTCATTCAACCTCATCCTTGGCGACATATGTTCGCGATCCACGTCGAAGTCATGTGAACCGCATGTGAAAGTAGAGCGCTAATTGTTCACAGGATCAACACAAGGATCAACGTATGGAACGAATATCCTGGTGAGTGAGAAAAAAGTGGGCAGGTACCGTACAAAGGTCGCAGTATGATTCCCGAAGTTATTTATGGCATGCGTGTGAAGCGAGACGAATGTGAAAAAGACGAAGCAAGACGGAGATTTAAGGAAAGAAGGACAAAGATGTAATGAAAGGAGGACGAAGATTTAAGAGAGAGGAGGATGATGTCGTCTACGAGAACCTCATGGTAATGAGGACGGAGGAGTCCGACTAATTGGACTGGGAAATTTCTGATTTTCCGAGAATTTTCCAGACGTTTCACGCGTATTTTTCAAACGTTTTACGATATTTTTCAAACATTTCATGAGGATTTTTTAAATATTTAGAGCATTATTCAAATTTTGTACTGGTATTTTTGAAATAAGGAGTGGAAAATAGGAAGAAAAACATAGGGGAAAAAAATATATGGAGGAAAAAAGTGGAAGGTGGAGAAAATATCGTGTTGATGTCATAATAAATCGATGTAGTTTTTTATACGATGGAAATTCAATCGTTTTGGATGGGAATCATATGGAAGACCATGGGAAGATAATTCGGTTGATTTTCATTTGGTTAAAAATTGGTTGATTCTTATTCGTTCTTCAGTTTCTTCAGATTCTTCAGTTAGTTGATTTTATTTTTGAGTAATTCTCATTCTCATTGATCTCATTCGAACGATTTTTATTCTCTTAGTTCTCATTCCTTCTCATTCTCCCCTTCTCATCCCATCCGATTTATAGATTTTTGCTTTCCCAATGTTTGTCCCATCTTGAAGCATTAAAAATTAATCTCTCCCAGCGATCAGTCAAATGTTGTACCCTCTCGCTCCATAAACTCGTAGACATGAATCTCTATCTAAATCATGGCAAAATGCATCCTTGCAGTAGCCAACAACAACAACAACAACAATAACAAGAACCCATCAAGTCTCGAATCACGCCCCCTGGACACACGCCCAGTTGGCTCGTTGTCGAGCGCAATCGAAGATTTTTATCGTCGTTTTTCCTTCCAACCTTCGACTAGATCGTGTCTCTTTCTATGTCTCTCTTGGTGTCTCTCTGTGTTTCACTCTCGTTCTCTCATTTTCTCCCCGTCTCTCCCTCTCTCTCCGTCTGTCTGTCTGCCTGGGAAATCGGGACCAACGCTCAAAAATTATGCTTATCAAGGATTGCGATAATTTTTCGTTCCCGCAACCGGACGCATTCGGCGAACCACGGCCGACGACACCCCCGAGCCCTCGTCCTGCATGTCCTGCTGATGGCGGCGTCGAGATTTCGCTGCGACAATATTTTTACCGCCCCTCGACGTCCTCTGATTCTCCATCCTTCGTCACTCCATCCACGGTCCATCCTTGGCTGGGAAATCGTTTTCTCATTTATTGCTGGAAAATGTGCAGTCGGCCGGTCGTCGTTCGGTCTCTCTCGCTTGGTTCAAAAAAGAGCAGCGGGCGTGGCAGGAAGCGTGTCGGCGCCGAGCATCTGGACCCGAACTAATCGCCGAGCCACGGCCTGGATCTCGATCTGAATCAGAATCTGGTTGCCCTCCTGCTCCTCGTCCTGGTCCGCGTGCCGCGGGATGTTGTTTTTGATTTCGATTCTGATTTCGATTTGGGAATTTTTTTTTGTTTTCAACTATTTGCCGCGGGGCAGACAAAGGGGAAGGAGACCAAAGACAAGAGAACCAAGGGCAAGGGAAACAAGGGCAAGGGAACAAGGGCAGAAAAACTGAGGCCAAAGGACTCAGGGCAGACGAGGGCAGGAAAAACATATTTAAATTTAAATTTTCAGGCGTGATGCGCGATATTTTATGACATTCGTCTCACTGTCTCACTCTGAATCTCTGTCTGTCTCACTGTTTCGCTCTCTCTCTCTGTCTCTCTGTCTGTCTATCCATGGGTTTTACACATCGAGAATTTATGTCCGCGAACGCCGTCATCGAAGCCTGGTGGGCGGAAGCGATGGTGAAGGGAGGTGGTCGATAGTGAGGGAAGGAGGCACCGTTGGTGTACGAAGAGGTCGATGATGAAGGTGGCCATGGGTTGAAGTGTGTTCGGCATTAGTGCAAAATAATGGGATATTTTGGTCTAATTATCATTGGGAAATCACGGGAAATCCGGTGGGAAAACAAAGCCATTGGGAGTTGAAATTTTTAGGATTTTTAATTTGGAATTTTTGTGTTTTAGTTTTTGGATTTTATTTTTTTAATTTAGTTTCCTGCATTTAATTTTATGATTTTGTTTTTTAGGATTTAATTTTTAGAATTTTATTTTTAGAATTTTATTTTTGAATTTATTTTAATTATTTTTTTAATTTATCAGAATAAAGTTCTGAATTAGAATTTGAGCTCATTGATAGAAGGAGAAAAGGGAGGGAGATAAGAATGAGAATATAAAGGGAAATCAATGCGGATGGCTAAATGTATTTTTAACTGCTTAAATTTGTTTATTTTCGTTATATTGATGCAAAATAAATTTTGATTGATATCCATTAAATTTCATTTACTCTAAAACTTTTTTAACCAAGGTGTCATCCTTCATTTTCCTCTCCTTCTCTATCACTTTGCTGTCTCCTTCTACACTTTTTTTATAATTTATGAATGTACAGATATTTTCGTAATTACTTTGGAAATAACTCCCATTAAAAACATATTCGAAAACCATATTTCAAGTCAAAAAGGAAAAGGGATAATTCTTTGGTTGTCTCAAAAGGGGAGAAAGGATATAGGAGAGAGAGAGAGAGCGAAAAGGATGGAGAAAGAATTACTGAGGAGCGGAAAAAATGACCAGAGCTCCGTAAAGACAACAAAATCCGTTTTGGACTTGATTTTTGTAAAGTTTTTCAAACAAATAGGGAGAGAGTCAAGAAAAAATATAAAAAATAACAAAAAAAATCATAAAAAATTGTTCAAACAAAATGATAACAAAAGAAATATAACAACAGGCACTAACACAAAAAACTCGAACAAAAAGTAAACTTTTTAATTACGAGATCGCCATGAGTTCCGGACAAAGCCGCATGGAAAATGGATTAAAAAATTGCGAGACCCAGCATGAGGCTGTCCCGCTCATGTCGCCGACAATTTATTGTGCAACGACGACGAGTCATAATTGACTTGAAACCTTCAGCCACGCCCACCACCTCCCGCCCCCCTGGGTTCCACTGACCCAAACGGAAGGGATCCATGGCCTTTCGAAACTCATAAACTTCGGCAAAAACTTTGATCATAAGACTTAAGTCTGTGACAGAGGCGAAGGAGAAGGCGGCGTGACGAAAAATAACTGCAAAGGGTTCAAGCGGAAAACAGGCGAAGGAAACGAGAGGAAGGAGGAGGTGAAGGGGGAGGAGAAAGAGAAGGAGAAGAAGACTTCGAAAGGGTTTCAGTGCGAACGGTGGTGGGTTGAAAAATCTGCGTGGCAAATGCAAGAAAATTAAAATAGAAATTCTTTAATTTCGACAAAAGTTGTGTTAATTACAAAACAGCAGGCGCCGCCATGACGGAGAGACCCAATGAATATCTCTCTCTTTCTCTCTCCCTCACACACCCTTCTCTCTCTATTCTGCATCCTTTTCATCCCCCTTCGCAGGACCCAAGTCAGCGTCCTGCCTCTGGCAGAGTGGAAAATGTCTTATTTAACTAATGTTTGAAAATTTTTACAAATTATTTTGGCCACAAAATCCCACCGCCCGCGGGGTGGCTCACGTTTGGGGTGGGTGGGCGTCCAAGAAGGGGCGGCGGTGGGTTGAAGGGAGTATCCTCGGTAAGCCTTGCATGCGGCACTAATTTGTTGTTGCCTCCTGCTGCCGCCATCGACGACGGTGGAAATAAATGAAAATCTAGCATTGCAAATGTCATGGTTTATTGCTTGCTCTTTCATTCGTTCATTCGTTTGTTTGCCCCCCCCAACCGTGTGTGTGTGTGGCAACCCTGGCACTGCCCCTGGTCTCTCTGCCTGCCGTCTGCCTGCCGTCTGCCGCCCCCTGCCACGCCCTCCCTCTCCATTCTCACAGCCGTCGTCTACTGCACCCCATCAAGTGCAAACGGTTTGGCGCGCGAACCTCGAAAATCTCTGAAAATAATCCCATGAGCTCGTGAAGTCACGTGTTGTGCACCGCAGTCGCAATCTCTCTCCCCCCCTCTTCCCCCTCTCTCTCACCCTCTCTCTGTCTCGCTCACACTTTTTTGGTATTTATTTTTGTTGTTATTTCTCTTCATTTTTGGAAGCTGAGAAACTTAAAAAACCAAACCCTGCCCCATCCACAACCGATGCAGGATGTAAATTGTCCGGAGGCTTTGGACGTCGTCTGCTTCTCCTCCTCCTTCTTCTGTTTCTTCTCTCTTACTTCTCTTCACTTCCCTTTCCATTTTCCTCTCTATTCCTATTCTCACCTCCCTCAGTCTGGAGATTATGCAACGTTTTGTGCATTTTCATGTTTATATGAAAATCCTATGTCCTTGTTTTATTGAAAATTATGAGATCCTTCGTCTGGCCTTGGACAGAAGATTGGGCCAAGGCATAGATTGGGGGATGCAGAAGGGTTCCGAATAAATTGAAGTAAGCTGTAAAATTAAAAAAAAAATATTTTTCAACAATATACTAATATTACTTTGACTTGATTGATTTTTTTTAGATTTTTCAAATTTTTTTTCCATTTTTTATTTGCTTTTTCCATTTAATTTTTCTTTTTTGTTCAAATTAAATTAGAATGAAATAAAAATTGTAAAATCATTTTTTAACATGTTCCATAGAAATTCACAAAAGAACCCCAGGATCCACCCTCGAAGTTCATTAATAAGCTTCATGTTTTTCCAACCTCCAACTGGACACAAACTAACAAAAAAATAAAAATCCTGCAATAAATATATCGCTCATTAGCGGTTTTCATCAGTGGAAAATCAAAAGAAAAATTTGTAGAAAAACCCCACCAAGGATGAAGAGGATGTCGAAAAATCTGCGGAGCTCATTAAAAATTCATTTCAATCTCATTGGAATGGACGAAAAAAATTCCGACTCATTGAGAGACAAAAACTGATGGAAAGGAAAAAATGATGCTACAAAAAGAATCCGAAATCCTGTAGAAAAACTCAAATGCTGTAGAATAAAAAATTCGAATGGTGAGCACAAAAAAAACTCAACTAAAAAATTCAACTTCTGTGAATGAAAAATCACAAATGATGTAGAATAAAAAATCCTAGAGTTTCCTACAAATGAGCAAACAATGAACTCGACTTCTCGACAAAGGGACGAAAAATCCACTTGTGAAAAATAACTTCAGATAGAATGATGAAAGCCTTCAGGTCTCGAAGTGAAGTCTTTCGGGACTCACATTTGGATGGACACCGGGGTTTCCGCAGCATGAAATGCGTCTGTTTATCCTTCGCAAATTATGACGTTTATTGTCTCGAGTCGCCAAAGTCCAGTGGCCTCGTACTTCTGCTTCTTTCCATCAATATCTCATCCTTTCTATCATCATCTCATCCTTTCCAACGTAATTTGGTTCCAATCCTTTCAAAATCCACAGCTTTCCACCTTCGACCGAGTTCATCATTCTCGTCATCATCATTATCGCTTCATGATTTTTTTTCTCTCTCTCGTCAGTATCGCTATCATCATAATTGCTATCATCCTTCTCAACCCCTCCTCCTCAACATCACCATCATCAACGTCGCTCTCGCCGTCAAAACAGGCTTGAAGGACCTTCGCCTTGGGCCCAGGACTTCACAGCTCGACGCTTTAAAGCCGCGTTAAAGGGTAAAAATTTGAATTATGTGCGAATAATATGTAAGGGGTGTGGACTGAGGGCCTACTGGAGAATCCCTACTGAAGAGAATTGAACGAAAAGAAATAAAATAAAATACAAAAAAAAAAAAATAAAGAACAACAACAAAAAAACCAACAACATTAGGAACGTGGCTTTTGTTTATTTTGATTTCCTGATTTGCTATGAAAGCGAGCTCGTTGCGTCTGACGATAGGGGACTTTTTTCCATGGTTCCTGCGCCGGTACAGTGGGGCGAATTTCAGCTTTTTGGGATCATATTATATATGATATGAACATATTCATACGGTATATTTATATATTTCTGTATATTTTTATTGAGATTGTTTTTATAAATTTGATAAGTACAAATTATGTTAAATATCTATATTAATAAATATATTTTTATAGACTTTTAATATGTACACAAATTTCGTAAACTATTTTTTATTGAAAAAAAAGTTAAAATGTTTGCAAAAATATTTTATATCGAATTTTTAAATTTTATTTTTTCAACTTTGCTCCATTGTACCAGACTCTCCGTCTCGTTTCCTTGCGCGACGCTTTAATTTCGCGCCGTCTGCAGGCTTAAATTTATTTGCGTATTATTTTATTTATTTTCTTTCCTTTAAATCCGGTTTTGCTTGCGGTTTTGTTATCCTTTCGCGATTTATGATTTACACTTCTCGCTCGCGATCTCCCTGTCTCACTCTCACTCTCTCTCCTTGTCTCGATGTGTATGTGTGTGTGTCAGAGGGCGCGATTATATGTATTTACATTGTGTGCAAGGATCATTCACTAACACAGACATACACACACATACACTCTCTCAATGCACATCCCTGTACAATGGGAAGCGTTTTCTGTCGCTGGAAGCGATTTTTATCCATCATAAATTAAATGAAAATATTTTTACAACCCGTCGGCTGCAGACTTCCTTCCTGTGCTCATGATAATAAAAAGCATTTAATGAACCTTCCAGTCAACGGCGACAACGACACGAACAACAACAACAACTGAAGTCTCTTTCTTAAGCCATCCTTATTCAAACTTCATCTTTCAATTATTTTTCGCACTTCCTTCCGCTGCGGGTTCAGGATGCATTTTGACTTCGACTTTGATGAGTCAGAATCAGAGTTGAAGCCTTCAGGACGAAATCTTGCTTCAGTTTCACACGTCCTGTGGAGTCTCCCTGAAGGTCCTGTACAAACTCATGAAGGTCCTGACACATCCTTTCAGTGGCGCCTCCATCGATAAATCTTTTTCAAACGCGATTCGACTCGCACTTTCTCGTCATGCAGGACCACGTTTGTTGTCCAAACATTTGTCTGTCCCAATTGTTTTTTTTTTCTCCCTTTCACTCGCTTTCTTTCTCTCTCTTTCTCTCTCCCTCCCATCCGTCTCAACTGTCGGCAGGATAATGATGAATGTGCCCAATGTGTCCTCAACGAAGGGTTATTTTTCGTTTCTTCCTTCCTTCCTTCCTTCCTTTATTCCGTTCTCGTTGAATGGATTAATTCATACTTTTTGCGATCTTTTCGAAAGTTTTCGGAAAAACCTTCGCCCATTTTAGGATTTCCATTTAATTTCGTTATACGCTTCCTTCCTTCCCTACATCCCTACATCCTTCGTTTCTTCCATCCTTCGTCCTTTCGTTTCGCGGAAATGCTCGGAGCAATAATTCTTCCTGCTTCTTCGTCATCCAGTGATAAGCGTCAGTTTTGATTTATATATTTTTTCCTACTTAATATTTTTTTTCATTCTTTCCATTTTTTTTTCATTTTTCCTTTTTTTCAAACTTTCTATTTTTTTTTCATTCTTCTAGATTTTTTTTCCTTCTTCCTATATATTTTTTTTGGTATTTGTTCCTGTTCCTATTTTCTCTTCTTAAAATTTGTTTATATATTGTTTCCTCTTCCTATTTAAGAACTTTTTTCTCTTTTAGATAAACGTGAGCTTTATTTGAATGTGGGTTCGCCTTCATTGGCTATGACGAATCCTATTTCATGCTCATGAATCCTTTCTTGGAAATTTTTAAGGGCCTTTAGTTAGAAGCTGCCCGGAGGAAAACCACAAAAAGAGATTTATTTTCCATTTGGGGTCACTTGCTTGATTTTTATTTAATTTCTGCTGATTTATTTTATTTATTTTTTCTAATTTTTCTTTAAATACGTATTTAAAAAAATATAATTTATTAAACTATGCAATTTTATGTTTGTATGAAATATTTTGTTGCATCGAATGATTTCAACTTACATTCTGCTTTTATTCTTCCTATATTCTCGAAATCTTCTTACGTCTCTCCCCTCAATATTATAATTCATGTTTCCTCTTTTCTATTAACTAATTCCTAATACTTAATTGCGATTATTTTGAGAGAAATGTGAACGTTAATTAAATCCCAGAAGAGTTCGCCACGAGACGATTATAAGAGGATGATGGGGGTGGATAAGAGAGAGAGTAGAAGAAAAGAGGATAGTCCAGGAAGAAGAGTAGAATAGGGGAAGTGAACAAAACCGCAGAGATACTCCAAACGAATCGAATCGTACAACGAATGCTTGGGCACGCTTTCTGGCCGGAATGATTTATGCGGCAAATCTGCAGCGAACAAATATAAACACGCGCTCAATGGTAATAACAACAAAAATTAATAGAACAACAAAAACAATACCAACAACAAAAATACGAACAACAACAACAACAACATTGAGATGAAGAAGAGCAATACCACCACCAAGGTATAGAATTACCCCATCCACCCCTCGAGAGAGAGCGAGAGTCTTGGAGCGATCATTTGAATTCATCTGCGGGTTTTCGCTCACCATTTGACTCTCGACGGCTGCTCCGTGGCTGAGGTCGGGGGGTTGGAGTCAAGGGGTCGAAGTCTGTCTGGTCTCATGAGGTGAAACCACACGCACGTACGGAATTGTTCAGGTAACCGATGATGGTGAGGGATGTCGGTGATGGTGAGGGAGGGAGGGAGAAACAATTAGGGGTAGGAGGGGTAGAAACAATAAAAGGCACCGAGTGCATCGCAAGCTGCAGCAGGACCCGAGGGTATCGTCTGTGGCCTGGCGTCTCCCAAAGGACCTCGCGACTGGTGAATGAATGAAATTTCCAAAAGACAATAAAAACAACAGAGAGAGAAATAGTGAAAGTTAGTGAGATGAAGAAAGACAGAATGATATGAAGGAAGGAGGAGACATTAAAATGAAAATCCGTTGCACGATTTACGATCGATCGGCGTCGATCCTTGGCCTTGAATCGTCTGTTGTGACAGCAGGCTGGCGCACGATCCTCCTTCTTCTTCCTTTCCCTGTTCTTGTATCCCCTCTCCGCAATTCCCATTCCCTGAGCGGAAATGAAAATTAGAAAAAAAAGTGTTAAATTTCTCTCGTACGCCAACATGTGTTTGTCGATCGCACTTCCGCATCGCACACTCGTGCCCTCAAGAAGAACCCTCAAATCGACCTCCCTTGAGGATTTTTCGAACCACTTATGAAGATCGAAGGAAAGATCGAATGTTCGAAAGAGAGATCAAATAATGGAAAGGGAGACCAAACGATCGATGGAAAGAGATACCAAAAGATCGATGAGAAGACCAAACGATCGATCGATGGATTGATAGTTAGAACGATCGAGGATCTCGCGTGTCCTTGGCAGAAGTCAAGGGTTGTTTCATCGTTTTTGTTGTTGCTCCTTGTCGCCTGCCGTTCACTTCCGCTGCAGCCTGTCGACTTTTGCCGCCTGCAATCGTTTCCTTCGGCCGCCTGCAATGGTTTCTTTTGCCAACATCTGTCGTTGTCATTTGGTGTTCAAGAAGCATACCAGCAGCATCAACAAAGATCACAATTTATTGCTCCGTTTATGCATGTGTTGAAATCGAGGAATTTCATTAATTTCTCTTTGATGAAAGATATAACGAGGAGACGATAGTAAATAGATCGAGGCTTTCGATATCGATCTTCGGAAACACATGTTCAGAGAGCGAATTATAAAATTCTATCTATTCCTGGATTGAAATTTATTCTAGCAATCAAATTCTATCTCTGGATGGAAGGAGGTGGAGAAGGCTTTTCATATTAAAATTCCAATTAAAACTTTATCGTCTCTGACTCCAATTTTATCATCTGAATTTCTATCTCCCTCTCTCTCTCTCTGTATCGCCCTCTTCTGCTGTCTGATTTTGGTCACCAGTATCCACTGGGCATTAAAATAAAGCAATATTTCAAATGCATTCCACATTCCTCATCCGATCGTCAACTGCATCCATCAAAGCATTGACACCGTCTGTCACAATGATTGGTGAATATTTTCTTCATTCTCCTCCCAGGGTTTTTCGAAAAATTCGACCTCACCCACACATCATGTGATTTTCCTCCCCCAAACAGACCAACAGATGCAGGCAAATGCAATTTTAATCCCTTCACATTCAAGGTTTTCACGTTCCAATTTAATGAAAGATCAATAAAACATTTTAAATATTTGAGTTAAATTCTGGAAATATTTTATATGGAGCATTTCCAATTATATTGACTTGAATTGATGTAGAGAACAGAGGGATTGTGAGAAGAGAAGGATGTGGAAAAGAGAAGGATGTAAAGAGAAAACGTGTAGAGAGTTAAATAGAAGGGATCATATGTGGGACATATTGTTAATATTTAATGTCATATTAAAATTTATACAAAACTTAAATTTGATTAAATTAAATATAAAAAGATCGATGTTAATATGAAAAGTTATTATTGAAAATTTAAATTATTAAATCAATTATCGAAATAATTTTTAATACAGTCATTTTGAGTCTATAGGAAAAATTATACAAATCAAAATTTTATGAAACAAAATACGAAAATATTTGGATATGAAATGGAAATTTAGTGAAATTTAAATTATTCAATCATAATATTTCTTCTCAGTATAGAGAAAAGCTAATTTACCAATATAACACTAAATTGGAAGATTTTTGTCATATTCCATTACTATTGAAACATTTTCTAAAATTACCCCTTGACATAAATAAATCAAAAAAAATTATAAAAGAAAAATGAGACACTCCCTTATAACGACGAAGAGAGAAGGAGATGTAGATGGAGAGAGGAGAGAGGGAGAGAAAGAGAGCGGTTGAAAGGGAGTGAGTGAGAACCCTTCAAACAATTGCTGAGACGCACTTAAAATGCGCCACGAGTGAAACCAAAGAACTTATTTTCTGCCAATATTTTGGCCAATCGACAACAACAACAAAAACAACAACCACAACGACAACAAAGTGGCAACGATAAAAAATTTACCAACAACAAGGGATGTCAAAAGGGAGGCGAAAAAAACTTGAAACGCATATATCATAATATATATCGCATGTATATCATTATATCGGCTGTACAAGCCGAGTGAGTGGTGGCGGCCAAGAAGGAAGGAATCGAATTAAAAAATAAAAGAGGGAGAGGGAGTGAGGTAGTGCTAGAAGGAGTGACTGAGATAGAAACAAAAAAAGGGGTGCGAGCTTTGTGTTTCCTCCCCGGGGCGTTCGGGGTAACCAAATCCGTTTAAGCGACACAATGTAACGCTTACCACGACCTCCGGGGGGACGATCGACGCGGACCCTGATGTTGCCAGGGACTTTTCAGGGGGTTGGTTTGACAACCCTGAGCATTTGAGACCACGTCCTTGCTTTCGTTTCATTTCAAAATTGAGAACCTGCAGTTTCAAAATGAGAACCTGTGTTCCAAAATGAAAATCTACGTTTCTCTCATTGCATAATGATATTTTTTTGTTATGAAATATTTACTAATATTGACAAGAGACCAGAGCAGGCCAGGACCAGGGTTGCCAGGAGCTCCAGGGGTTCAGCTCGACAATTGTTGCTTCGCTTTGCAATTATTTCACCGCGTACTGAGCGACGTTTTTTTTCCAAATGTAATACTAGTGAATGTTGTTGCTATAGTTGATGTTGTTGCTACATTTCTTCTTCTTCCTATCTTTCATGTTGTTTCCATAGTTCATATTATTGTTGCTATAATTTTTCTTCCCTCAACCCATTGTAGTTGTTGTTGTTGTAATATATGTCCCCTGGGGGTTGCATTTGCAGCCTGATTGTCTAATTTTTAATGCAAATTGGATTAAACACAATATATTTTCATTTTTTCTCTCTCTCTCTTTCTCTTTTGCTCTCCGAATTTCGAATTCAAAATTCAAGTTGAGGCTCCTCAAAATAGACAATGAAATTTTCAATCGGAATGCTTTTGATCTTTTTTTCCTCTTTTCGTCGCAGTTCGAGTGAAGGGTGGGCGTGAAGGGTGGGTGTGGCCGAGGGGCGTAAGTGGCTTCTTAGCATTTTTGATTGAAATTTATCAGCATCCTAAGCTGATTACGTCAAGACTTGTTCCTCTTCGCTGACAGTCGGACATACGAATTAACGTCAGGCGGATGATGATGACAACTGAGTAAAAGAGAGACAGAGAGAGAGAGTATGGGAGGCTAAGAGATTTGAAACAATTTAATTTAATGTCAAAGAAAGGAAATTCTTGGTTTCTGATCTATGGAATATAAGAATTTTTCGGTCAATCGTTTTGAAGCTTCCACGTTTTGAAGTTTTTGACGGTCTCTATTATTCTCAATCTCTCTCTCTCTCTTATTCTCTCACTCTCTTTCAATTCCTCTCTAGCTTCCTCCTCTATCACCCTTCCTCTCCACTATATGTTCCAATTTCTCACACGCATCTGATTAACCGATTGATTAATGATGAGTTCACAACTTCAACCATTTCCCATGCTTCCAAATTCTTCGCTGAAGTACTTTTATTTTTGCCGACACTAACAACAATAATAATAACAAAAACAACAACAAAATCGAGAGCAACAACATAAAAACGTAGGACAGTGGAAAAATTCAGAAAACGAAAAATCAGACTATTTGCGGCTAGAAAAGAGCCAAAAGCAAAAATAACAATTAAGCCAAGTCTTTTAAATGAAGTGAAGAAAACTAGAAAAAGTCAAGAAAAAAATAAAGATAAAAAAATTGGAAAAAATAAAACTAGGTAAGAAGGAAAATATAAAAAAGTAAGTAAAAATCTTAAGAATAAAAAGGTAAAAATAAATAATAACTGGGGAAAAAACATGATTTTTGAAATCGAAAACGAGTCTCGAGAAAATGTTAAAGAAGTAATTAAATTATAACTCTGAGGCCATGCAACGATTAACGCTGTGGCTGTGTCTGGATTAGAGCTTGAACGGCCTTTGCTAATTGCTCACGGTCCATTGAAGTGCGAGGCGAAGACACCGACGACCTTTGAGGCGAGGAGGTTGAGGAGGCTGAAGGTCGGTTCATAAGGCAGACAATGGAGAAGAATATGTAGGTGATGGAAGTGCTGAATAGGAAATGAGTCAGAGATGGAAATGATTCTGAGATGGAATTTCAAGATGATTCATGGTGACTTCCTAGGAGTTTAGTCGAGAGGTATGTGAAAGAATTCATTGAAGTCGAAAATAAAATGTACTCAAATATAAATTAAAAATGAAATATATAAACTATTTCCATTAGTTATTTTGTAGAGAGTTCTATCGATTTATAAAGTCAAATAAAATTTCTTAAAAATTAGAAAACAATTCGAGTTTTCATAATTCCACCTTCAACCCATACAAATCTGATCCCCACTTATATCGCAGTTTACAATTAAAACTTCACCAAGTTATCAATTAACCTAAACAACTCTTACCTAATTCCTGAGCCCCAAACTAAGGGGTTTCATTGATTCAACCTCTACTTTTATTGCTCCGACCTCATCGTTTTCTAAACCTATAATTACGATTTGAATTTTACAAAACTTTCAAATTACTATTTCCAAGACAAGTCATTGAGTTTCACTTCAGTGCATTTATTTACGAATTTTCTATCTCTCTCGCACTCACTTACTCACTATCTACTATCTTTTGTAAACCTCCCACTCGACCACCTAGTCGATAGAAAATCAATTATCGTAACCCTTTACGGTCAGGCGGCAGGTGTGGAAAAGTTCATCGACGAAGGAAAGGAACGAAATGAAGTTCTCATCAAATATGAAAGGACATAACACGAAATTATCCGGGCAATAAGGAGCGAAAGGACAAGGACAGGAAAAGTGAAGGACAATGACAGGAAAAGTGAAGGACAAGGAAGGAGGACGAATTCAGAAGGTGGAAAGAAACTCATGAATGGGTTGAATGAAATCACGACAAGTGAAAGGACGAACTACCTGCTACAAATATTAACCACAGCGTAGTAGATGAATAGTCAAAGGGTTCCTTTTTTGTCATTAATGATTCATGAATTCGTGTTGGGGGGAAAAAATTAATTTTTGTGGTTTTCAAGGGAAATCAATACAGAGTTGAAGAGCCTCAAACATGATATCTCAGAAATATACGAGAGTATTTAATAAATCAAAGCAATACAAGGGAAATAATTAATTTATACTTAAGAGAAGACAAGGACGATGTGTTTGTTTTTATTGTTGCATGGGAAGTCCTTATTATTATCCTTATTGTCCTCTAATACTTCTTCGTCATCGTTGTTCAGATCGTCGCCGTATTCTTCGTGCTCGTCTAAATCTCTGTTGATATTATTATAGCCCAGGTTGTACTCGTCATAAATGCGGCCAAAGTCATCAACGTGAGTTTTTCGTTATCGTGTTGACAGTTATCATAATCACCTTGCTTGTGTTGTCATCATCTTCACAGTTGTCATAATCTCCAGGATTGTCATCATCATAATCATAATTGTTTTCATCATGAACCAAGTTTTCACCATCATCGTGATTGTTGTCATCATAATTCTCAATATCGTGATTGTTATCATCATCATTCTCAACATCGTGATTGTTGTCATCATAATTCTCATCAACGTAGTTGTTTTTGTTATCATCTTTTACTGTGTTTTTTGTTGTTGTCGTCGTGGTCATCATCAACCGACCATCGTTGAGCCACCGATGACAAGCATGATGAGGGCATCGTTAACATTACACGATGGCGTCTAATTCATAACAATCAGTAGCAACAAAAAGGGCAACAACCAGAGAAAATAACAAGAAGAAAATTACAATAACTACAAAAACAACAACTGGCCACCATCATCCACAATGGCAGCAATAATTCTAAAGACCCGGACATGGATGGACAGGACGACGATGACGACGAAAGCGACGACTCCGATGAAGGAGACAAAAAGAAGGAGCAGAAAGCAATAGAAGTCGATGTGGATGGGGATGAGAAGGAGGATGAGGAGAAGGATGAAGATAAGGATGAGGTGAAGGATGAGGAGTAGGATGAGGAGAAGGATGAAGAGAAGCCGTTGTCGACGAGAGGACGAGAAGTCGGTAAAAGCGCAGCCATGATTGTCTTCCTCTTGACACATTATGACACATGAACTGGACATGATATAGCGTTGTTAACGTCTCTCTAGAAAGTTGGCACGTCCAATACTGAGGGGACAGTTATTGTTATTGTAGTAGTTGTTGTTGTTAGCATTGACTTTTTTCTCCTACTATTGGACAAGACATTTGTGAAAATCTTGACAACATTTGTGGCAAACCACATGATGAAAGGAACAACAATAACAGCATCGAACGCGAAACCATCATTAATGGTATCCCCAAAAACTGTGGGAACTGACACGATGTCTGTCCAACTATTTCTGTCTCTCTATGCCATAGTAAGTCAATATGTACAGTCTTACCAATGCTTCTATCGAGGGTTTGAAATTTCACTTAATGAATTGTAGTCATCTTTCTCTCGTTGTTGTCATCGATAAATCGTCAGTGATTTTCACGTGATTAGTCTGACGATAGACTGACATAGTTATTGGTATCACGTACGAAGCTTCCATTCATCAGCGACAATTGTCCAGAGAGAGAGAAACTTGTGGGAGAAAATGTCATGTAAAAGGGAGAGAAATTCATGTGAAAGGGACATTCATGTGAGTGAAAGAAAAATTATGATGAGCGGTGACGTTATTGTTCTATCATTCATGATGATGTTGATGACGACAATATCGATTACATCATGTGGGATACAAAGATTCTTAAAGTTCACTCCATGAGATATTATTAAAATATCATTCTTCTCTATATTAAATTGCAAAATACAATAAATTATTCTCATTACTTTTCCATTCCCGTAGCGTCAAAAATTGATCGTTCATAAAAATCGTTTAAAATTCAATCTCCATCGAAAGATCAGAAAAGAATGATTGAAAAAAAAACGAGACAAATTTTTGCAACTCACGTTTGACGAATTCGTTATTTTTATGGGCCTTCGACAGCTCCATAAATTCAAGTTTTAATTTTCTGTTTTCAACTGTATTTTTTTCCAATTGTTTGTCGAAATATTTTGAGGAATTCAATTAGAGATGTTTTATTGTGGTAACAGCAAATTATGCTTGCCTATTATGTGAGAAATAGACGAAGAGAGCAACGAACTTTGATAGAGAGACGTTAACAAATTTTAAATAGGAAATGTATGAAAAATAATGAATTTTCAATTAAAAATTTAAAGTTATGAATATTCGATAAAAAATTTAAAATAATGAATTTTCGATAAAAATATTAAAAATTTTGAATTTTTGATAAAAAAATTTTAAATTTGCGATGAAAAGTTGAATATTTTGAATTTGCGATGAAAAATTGAAAATTTTGTATTTTCGATAAAAAATTGAATATTAAGAATTTTTGATAAAAAATTGAAAATTATGAATTTCGATGAAAAATTTAAAATTATGAATTTTCGATAAAAAATTTAAAATTATGAATTTTCGATGAAAAACGAAAATTATGAATTTTTGATGAACAATTGAAAATTATGAATTTTTGATGAAGAATTGAAAATTATAAATTTTTCGATGAAAAATTTAAAATTATAAATTTTTCGATGAAACATGAAAATTATGAATTTTTGATAAAAATTGGAAATTATGAGTTTTCGATGAAAATTAAAAATTATGATCTTTCGATGAAAAATATGAATTTTCGATGAAAAATTGTAAATTTTGCCTCATATTTCTCACTTTCCAACACAGTTATTCGAAATATTTCCAACCACAGAACATATTTAGCGATTCCTGTTAAAGACCGAATACGATACACTCTAATGGAGAGTTTTTGCAATAAACAATATTCGATGACAAATCTACGTGATCCGCTTAAATGCCGTAAATTAAGTGGATTCACGTAGCGAAAACACATAATAATCACCGACGGATTACGGAATGACATGGGGTGTGAGAGCTTGAAAAGTAAATCAAAATGTGTTTTCTGTACCGGGAGAACTCAATCAAAATATTGCTAATTTCGTATGCAAGAGTTGACATGAAAAATTCAATGGAATCATTTCGAGCTTCGACGCGAAGTCAACATAAAATTGTTCCCATAGGCCATCGAATCACGACTTCTCTCGGTGACTTCTCGGAATGATTCATTTCTCGAAAAAGAGTCAAAGAGAGATCTGAAAGAAAGCGATCAGCGATCAAAATCAAGTCAAGTGCATGGAGGAATATAATATAATTAATGGGCTGACACGATAAAAGGATCGCTCGTTACGATGCATTGCATACGAATGACGACGACGACGACGACAGGTTGTAACGACGATGAAGACGAAGGCAACGACATCGACAAAGACTGGTGGAATGGAATGAGGATGAGAAGAGAGCCCAAAACCCAACCCATCCCAATGGGTGGAAGACAGAATGACGATCACCACGTGGATCTGACGATCTCTCGGTACGTGTCAAAAAGAAAAGTAATTCATGCTACGACCGAACCGATCGTGAATCATGCGTTGAACACAAAAAGTCAACTACAACAAATTATGTATTATATTGTACTACTATGCAAGTGGTATTAATTCATCGTCTTTGGAAGCGGGGCGAGTGCGATGGGGTTTCTCAAGAAACTGTGGAACGTGCCTGGCATCGAGTTGACGTGTCTGACGTTGGAAAGAACCAACGATCGCAAGACTCGATCCGTGGTCTGTGGACGGTTTGACACACGGCATGATCCATGGATCCATCCATCGTGCGTAGAGGGAAGTGAATAATTGATTGTTGGATGAGTTAGAATGGGTTGGGTGTGAGTTGGGTTGGTTGGGTTCGGTTCGCTTGGCTTTGGTGGAGTGGAAAATCACCTGATCGATAGAATGCATTGATATAGTTTTGATGAGTCCAGAAATAGAATGAGATAGCGAAGGAAGAAGGATGTTATGTGGGAGGATCATGAGGAAGACGATGAATCAGAGAGTAAAGATGATTCACGCAGTCGTTTTTAATTTTTATTTAAAAAAAAGTTAAATTAAATTGATTTTGTTTTTAATTGAATAGAAAGACGAACAAAATAATTTTCATACAAAAATTTCTAATTATAATTTGTATGTAAAAAATTCTCATCAAATTTCGAACAATTTTCATATTTTTTCCAATATAAAACATTTTAATACAAAGTCATCACTAAGGTTGTGGGTTATGAAAACAACAAATCTTCTCAGTCTTGTTGATCCTTGATCCTTGGTAAATCCTGTGTCGTGATTTCACACTCAGAAGACCAAAAGCTAATCACGAGTTGAGGGTTGAGCAAATGTTTTCTTGAAAAAACCGCAGAAATAACAAGTTAAAGAACAACAGAGGGGGAAGAGAGAAAAGAATCATAAAAATAATAACTACAGGAAAAAAATAATAAAGACTAAAAATAACAACAATAAAACTATTGGCTACAACAACGACATCTACAACAAAAACAATCAAGTCTGCCACAACAAGAAGAAAAATGCCAACCGCAAGTGTTTAGCGGGAATTGGCACGACCTCCCCACGATCCCCCTCTCCACCCCTCTCGATCCACATCGAGACCCTTCACATCTTGGTGATCCCTTCAACAACAATGTTGCCAACTACCGGAGATGAAGACGAAACCCCAGCAAAAGGGAAAAATAATTCCTATGGAAATAACGAAAAAAGGAAGAAATATAATAAGAACAAAAAAAAAAAAAACAATAAAAAACAGAAAAAATAAAGCAAATAAAACAAAAGTAGGTAAATCAAAAAATTAATTGAGAAAAAAGAAAACAACGGAAATAAATAATATAAAATATTAAATAATAAAGTAAAAACGAAATAAAAAATTAAAATAAAGTACAAACTAAAATAATAAAAACGAAACAGATGAGAAAATCAAGCGGAGTTTATTGAGGAGTGAAGAGAAAAAGAAGGACGAGAAGTAGAGAGAGTGAGACGGGGAATACCGCCCGGGATGCCAGTGAATGACTAAAACTAGACGTGGCACCAGCAGAAATTCCATCGCATCACCAACATCGCATCGACATCGTCTTCATTTCCACCATCGCCACCATGATCTGATCCATCAATTGAGCTTCTGCGGTTTTTCTACATCGCAAAATACGATATGAAAATGGTATGAAAAAGTAGAAGACGTTTAAATAACCGCTTTAAACCATCGCACTATCACCTTCTCCCTTTCTCTCTTTCTTATTTCATCCATCTATTTCCCTCCGTTATCAGATTTTCTTAGTTTTCTTTATATTCTTTTCTTTTACTCTAGTTCTTATATCTTTTAAGTTGAATGACCATTGGTTACATGTTGATGTTGCTTCTATTTATACCAAAGAGTACTAATAAAGGATCGATTATTTGATTTGAAAGTGTCTTTTCATGTTTTGAATTTTACAATTTCATAATACTTTTTATTTGGAATATATAGGAAATTGTAATTGAATTTAATAATTTCAAAAAATATATATTAATATTTAAATGTTATCCGAATAATTGAACTACAATTTCGTTTTTTAGTATGTTAGTATGAATATGATGAGAAAACATTTTTTTTAAATTTTTTTCCTACCTAATTACTCAATTTATAAGAACTACATATATACCAATTACTATATACCAAGTACTATATACCAATGATTCCTCATACTCATACATATTTTCCCTGCTCATCCTCGCCACATCGATCCCATCATCATGTTCACTAATTCCCTTCTGACCTCCTGCATCGCATCACAAAGTCCTGCTGCCCGATTCTGAGTCCGTAGTCTGTTCAGTAGAAAATCGCAGGAAGACCACAAAAACATCGCGTAATTTCATCATTTTTCGCAAATCTAAGCAACATGAGAGGGGGAATAAAAAGGAATGAAGGATGATGAACAACAACAACAAGAATAACAATAACAACAAGAATAACAATAACAACAATAACAACATTAACAACAACAAATCAGCAAAAACCCAAGTCGAAAACCCAAAAGGGAATCAAGGTGAACAAAATGATTCTCACGTAGTGGAACGTGACGTTGATTTGATTGAGCGTTAATTATTTTCATCTTTTTTTCTCTTCCTTTTTTCTATCTTTATCTCTCTCTCTCTCTTACTCTCATTCTTTGATGTATCTCTCTCTCTCTTTTATTCGTTGAGGTATTTTTACTTCTTCCTCGAAATGGACTTCGAGTTCATCTTTTACTGGTTTCCCCTTGATTTCCTTCTTTTTCGCAATCTCTATTCAACTTCCCTTCTCTCCTCCCTCCCTTTCTCACTCTTCCTTAATTTCTCACTCTTCCATCCTATTCTCACTCTTCCTTCCCTTCACAGTCTTCCTTCCCTTTTTCATCTCTTATTCTCTCATCAGTGTTTTTTGCTCTGATTTCTTCTAGGTTTTGCAGTCTGTATCCATCCAATGGTTGTTGTTACTGTTGTTATTGTTGTTGTGCTGTTGTTATTGTTGTTGTGGTTGCTGCTGTTGTTATTTTTGTTGTTATTGGCCAAGCTGCAGTGCATTAAGGGATTTCAATTAGGGTCTCCGTGCAGTCATCGGGGAAGTCGAGGGGTTCAGATTTTTAATGAAGATGAATTGTGCAAAAATTCTACAAAACTCGGTGAGGACAAACACAAAAAAACACAACATCTTCGACTTTCTGACCCAGTCTTTTAGGGATCTGGGAAGATTGAGGGGTCTGTTGGGGTTTGTAAAAGTCGATGAAAATTCTGTAAATAAGGTGAAGGATTTTTTTTCATAAGCAAATGTGTTTATTATTGGCTTTGGGAATATAAGGTTTTACCTTGAATAAATGTAATCACAATTTTTTTTATTATTGTATTTTTTAGTAATATTTATAATTATTTTGTAATATTTTTAAAATGTGTATTTTTTTTCTCATTTTTTATTAATATTTATTATTATTTGTTATTATTATTTATTACTTCTTATTGTCCCCTTCTACAATCCACTCAAAATTGAATCATGATATTTCATTCAATTTCAATTTTCTCCATCTCTTTTCCACAACCGTCTTCTTCTTCTTCTCTGCCTCCGTTTGTCCACTTTGCTGTGGTTTCCTGCTGTCCGGTCAATTTCGGAATAACAAATCGATAAATTTTCTCACTTGTGACGACATTTCTGATTGATATTGTTGTTGTTGGAGTTCTTGTTATTATTTCAGTAGCTATTATCATTATTTTAGTAGTTTCTCTATTGATATTTTAGTTGTTGTTATATTTCTTGTTGTGTTTCAAAATTTAAAAAAAATTCTAAAATGTCTAAATCAAGACCATAAACGTCACTGAAATCAAATTTAAAGGTGTATCAAATTAAAACTAATACCAAGATGAAGCTTCCCAACTCTCCTCACGCTTCCCTTCTGCCTCCCCCTCCCCTTTTCCCTCACACCCCATCTCCTTCGACTCCTTATAATAACAAATTCACAGGTGTCCAACGACGACAACGACTCCTCTGGCCTCCCCTCCACACCCTCCTCGAAACACCTCGCAACCAACATCAACAATAAACATAATAATCGAAGGAGAAAAACGAGCTTCCCCACACATGTCTAGAAGTCTCACCATGAGTGTGAGTGTGTGTGTTTGTGCTCCATTTATTATTAACCATTATAACGACCCTGATTGCTTGTTGCTTCGGCGGAACTCGATCAGGTCGACGGGGTTCGATTTGGTGCATGGTCTGTAATTTTATTACGTGTACGAAAATAAAGTCTCGACATTCCATTCCAGACGACTCCTTCGTATTGAGATTCTTTCCGTCTCTTTCTCTTTGGTATTTTCTCTTTCTTTTTGGCATTCACTTTATTTTTGCTTCCTTTCCTTTGCTTCACTACCTTTGCTTCCTGCCTTTGTTTTTTTACCTTTCCTCCTAACTTTCCTCCTTCCTTTCTTCCCACGTTTCCTCATATCTTTCCTTCTACCATGCCTCCTACCTTTCCTCCTATCTTTCCTCCTTCCTTTCCTCCTACCTTTGTCTCTTACCATTCCTCTTACTTTTGCCTCCTACCTTCTTCCCTTTCCATCTTCATGCCAATCGAAATTCGAGGAAAAACCTCGGGAACGAGTTAATAACAATATGAGGTCGTCTCGTTGGAGTCGGTTGGGTGATCAGGGGGATGAAAGAAGGAAGGAAACGAAAGAGAGAAGGAGACGAAAGAAAGAAGGAGACGAAAGAAAGAACGGGACGAACGATAGAAGGAGACGGACAAAAGAAAGAGACAGAGACAAGTTAATGGTGTCTGGTCGTACGCGTTAGTTTGTCGAACGTGACTGTTGTGGCTCTCGGCAGAAGGACATATATTTATTTTTTTTTGTTTTTCTCCTCCTGTCTCGCGCTTTTCTTTCTTCCTGGCGACGCGAATGATGGGAGATGAGGTGAAGTGAAATCATATTTGTGGTAAAACATATTATGGAAAGGAGAACAAGGGCAAGAACAACATCAACTAAAGGAGCAAGAGCAACAAAAAAAAAAGAAGAACAACAACAACTATAGAAGCAAAAAAAGCACAAAAAAAAAATCTCTAGGTAAATGTAATTGAGAAATTTGTGTATCGATTCTCGAATCCATTGTTCGAAAAGTGGTTGAGATGGCCACAAAGGAGGAAAGAGGATAGAAGATGGAGGCTCATGAAGCCTCCGCACACCAATTCTGGACGAGATTTAATAATTTAAGTGGACGATTTGTTAGGCTCAACGTACGACGTACATTCGATTAGATTTCCTTCAATTCAATTCCATGGCGAACGTAATATTCTGCTCCATTATATTCTCAGAGGACGTGTTTTCTTGAAGTTATCGTCGAGTTATGAAGTCTCCTGTGACGATGGAGGTGTCAAGTTTTAGTAACATGCATGTATGGGAGTGAATTTATTATTAATATACCATAGTGTGAGTCGTTGGAGAATTGGTTAACACAATCAGTTAATTGAATTCTACAAGGAAGGTGGGAAGATATCTGATCGAAATGAAATCGTGTACAATGAGGATTATATTCGGATAGGTCAGAGGTTGTGGGGATCATATGAGAAGGCAGAGAAGGATTGAATTCAATCAAAATAATTTTAAAATTTTATTAATCTTTAAATTTTTATTTAATCGAAATTTATAAACATTGGTTGATATTAAAAAATTAAAAAAAATAAATAAAATAAGAAAATAAATATATACCAAGAGATTCCTTTTCATTCCTTTTGGCCGACGGACGAAGTTAACGAAAATTGGGGCCAATTCGGGGAATGCAGCGTGAATCATTAAAGCCAAAAATGCAGATCCAAATCGAGGGAAACAAAACCAGAAAAAAATATCACATATGTATAAAATAAAAAACAAAAAATTGGAGAAAAAAAAATCAACAAAAGAAAAAAAAACAAATTAAAAAAAAATCGAAAAAGAAAACAAAAAACTGAAACGAAAAACTTCTGATATGCAGATGTTTTTCCAAAAGCATTCTTCACACATGCAACGATCTCATTTGCTCGCTCCATGTCTTTCTGCCATCATGTCGGTCCCTCTGTATGTCTGTCTGTCTGTCTATCTTTCCGCTGAAGTGTGTCTGTCTGTCTGTCTGCGGTGTCTGCGGGACAGACGTAACGACGTCTTAACAAGATAATGAGCTCAAATGGGAGCAATGAGCATGCGCAACGAGCTGATTGATGTTCTTAACTCTATAATCAAGTATGCTAAAAATTATAAATAAAACCAAAACAGACAACAACACATAGAGAAGTGAAGAAAAAGAGGGAGAGAAAAAATAACATGCCCTTTTTTTCGGTCTCCTTTCATTTATTTCCACCTTTCGGTGTTGGTGGTATTATTATTGTTGTTGTGGACGATGTTCTTGTTATAGTCGATGTTGTTGTTATTGTTACAGACAATATCCAAGGGAAATCGTGGAGAAAAATTAAGATCAACGTGGCTGAAGTTGGAGTAGGAGGAGCTCCACGAGTGTGGATGAGTTACTTCGCACCTGGTCGATTGTGGGACCAAGAGAAAGAGATGGGAAGATGGTCAGCGAGACCACTCAGGGTATTGTGGGAAGTTGCATCTGGTTAAGAATGATGGAATGATTCCCATATCAAAGAATGATGGTATGATTCCCATATCAAAGGGTTCAAAATTATAGAGATCCATAAAAGTTAGAGGAGCGTTTCGTAAAAAGGTTAGATCCGAGTCACGTTCCTGATCCTGCCGACGATCGATCGATCGTTGGTCGGAATAAAAATGAGAATGATGTTGAGTTGGTCGACGATTTCCACCTGGTCGTAAGGTATTTTGTGTTGATTCTCATTAAGCCATAAAATGAAGATGGCTCCTTGGAGTTCTCAGAGGATTTTTCGTCGATTTCGAGGTTCTTTTATTGACCTCGTTTCTCCCTTCATTCTTATGACTTTTATATCCCTTTGGCTTCTCTATTTCCCTTCCAGAAAATTCGTAATTTTCTTCTTTTATTATTGGCTATGTCATTAAATCTCTTCATACTTCATTTCTATCATGAGATTATTCTTAAATCCTACGTTTGTATTATCTACTACTTTTATATTATCCTTATACTTTATGATCATCCTTCCATCCTGCCATGTGATCATTCGTTCATGTTATTTTTTCCTTCATTTTTATTTCTTCCACTCATCATATTTCCTTCCAATCAATCGAACTCAATGTGTCAAAAATTAGACCTCACCCGATCGTTTTCCAGTTCTTCTCGTTCTCGTCCTCGCCTCATTTTCGTCTCGACGTCAACACCATCATCAGTATTCGCCATATTCCCCATCAAGTTAGGATTCGCTCCACATCATCTGAGTCAACTACATATTCATCATCATTGTCTTCATCCTTGGGTTCATCGTTGTCTTCATCATTTCCATTATCTTCATCATTGTCTTCATAATTTTCTTCTCGTCATGATCATCGCTTTCGCAACCGGCCCGAATCGAGCGACCACCACGTGCAGCCCGCAGTCTGCTGGCGTATCGCGGAAACCTGTTCCCCGGCACCTCGCCTCGATCGCGGTGCCGTGCAAAAGGGTTTTTAACACCACGCCACGAAGTGCGGGAACCTTCGCGCGATCACGTGTAAAGTGGTCCCTCGTATCGCGCGTCTGGATCGAGAGCGCGCGCTCCCGACCGACCGATCTTGTTATGGTCGACGAACGCGCCGATCATGGCTCGAACGCGATCGCCTTGACCGATACCAATTGGCTGGGTTGAGGCAACGAAGGGAAGAAGGAGGTTTTTATGGTTCAGAAAGAGAGAAAAGAGCGGAAGAGAAGGACCGAGACTTGAACAGCCGTCGGTGGCTTGGTTGAATCGCCGACGAATGGTCGACTGAATCGATCGGACATTTGGTCTCTCAACTCAACTCAAGTCAACTCGTTGGACGGATGGATGGATGGACGACTTCGCTGCTCGTCCGTTGTCTTCGGTGTTGGTCTGGTGTGGTCAGTAATGCGAAGATAATGATACTTCGATGATCATCTCGATAACAACACGTCGTCGTCGACGTCATCGTCTTCGTTGTAGTCCTCATGATCATCGTCGTTCACTGCGAGCGTTGGTTTTCATCGTCGTGTGTTCAATATCATCATCTCCTCTTCATCCATCATTCTCATCGTCTTCAGTATCATCATCATTTCCTCATTATTATCAAGTCCACGTAGTTGAAACAGCTGTGTTTAGTTTCTCTTTCTTCCCCGTTTGCCTCATTCTTCACTCTCTCTCTTTCTCCATCTGTCTTTCCGATTATGAGGACGCGATCTTGCTGATCGTTAATTAAAAATCTTTCATGTCTGTAATTTTAGTTCATTTCTTGGGACTTCCCTCGGCCACCACCTGATTTTCCTGCTGATTCCACTTGGTTTTACTTCACCTTCTGGTTGTTGACTTCTTCTTTCTCTTCATGTTCTGTTGTAGTTCTCTTTTTCTTCATCCTTTTCTTCTTCCTCATCATCTTCTACTTATTGGCCTACTCCTCATTAGCCTTCCTCTTGTCTGTTCGCTTGGGATTGGATCGTCATCTGGTTTGATGTTATTTCGAAATTGTTCCCTAATGGAGCGCCTGCCTCTGTGGACTCATCAGAGGGTCAGGTTTTTATGACTTCTTGTTTTGGTTGTTGTTGTTGTTCTGGACCCCAATTTGGCAGCAATTGTTGTCGCATCCTGCAAGCAATTATTGCCACAACATGGTCGATGTTTTTACATATCAGAATTTTTGGAGGAACTGAATTTTTGAGATCATTAAATAATGAGATCATGAGCATTAAGTAATGAGATCATTTAAAGTCTCTTTTTGGAATTCATTTTATATACAATCTTTTTTATATAGGATTTTTTATTTTATTTTTATTTTTTATTTGATTTTTCATTTGATTTTTCCAATTTCTAATTGAAATTTTAGTTGAGATTTTCCCTCATCGGTCGAAATGGTTTCTTTGTGAAAAATAAATTTACGGCCATTCAATTTATTTACCAAATACATTAGGCGGCTGGACCAAGGCACAAAGAGTTGGTTTCCGTGGTCAGAAGAGGAGAAGGAGGGATGAGAGTTTCTGGTTTGCCGCTTGACTCATTCGCTAATCGGTTATTTTGGTTGCTGACATTTAATTACAAGGATTTCAGCTTTTCGCAGCAATAAAATACACACATATGTGTAGAACAAAAATTACAAAAACAATAGTCAATATAATAATAACAACGAAACAAACTCGAAAAATTGTAAAACTCGGTCAATTGTTGAACGTCAAACAAATTTAAAGTTATATAAAAAAATGCTTTTATAAAAAATATTGTTTTATCTTAAATTCTTAAATTTTACTCATATCTAATTTTTTTCAAAATTTAGAAAAACAATTAATATTTTATTTTATTGTTGGATTGTTTTAAATTTACATATTAATTTTTTCTTTTATATTTTATAATTGATTATAAATTTTATATTATTAAATAAATATTTATTATTTGTCATTTATTTCAATACGAAAAACCTCAGGCGAATCAATTATTGACCACTAAATGACTTTACAAAAAAGTTAATATGCTATGAAAAAAAAAATTCTATGAGAAAGAATGAAATCAATTACCAGTAATAACCTATCAAGAGTAATGTAAAGTGCTTGAAATGTGACAACACGCTCCAGGTCGATCGATGGCCCACACATTTGCATCCAACAGCTTCCAATCGAATGGTAGTCGATGATCTTTCCTAGGGTTCAACTGTTCTCCATCTCCTCTGCTCCCTCAGGTTCTTTTCTTGTCTTCCCTTCTCCCCCCATTCAATTAGTTTCTGCGTCAGAATCTGTTGGATGCGGCGCTTGGAGGCGTGTCTTCGTCGCCAATGTCACCATGGTGCGATCAATGGAATTGTGCATAGAAATATGCGATCAGCCTGAGGAGTTCAATTCAATTCTCAGAGTAGTTGGAAAATTCTGAATATTGCGGAAGTTACCTGAGATGACAATCGATTCACATTGGAAGCGAAGTTTTGGCCCTTGGAACAATGAGGTCAAAATAAGAAGAAGCGATCTTTTATATGGGTGTTTATAAAAAGAAAAATTATTTCTCACCGAATCTTCAACAAATTCCTAGTTTGAGAATTTTCCCATCGAATGCGCCAAAAAATTTAAATTCGACAACGACGCCTTCCACCCAACATCCGGGTCATTTGAATATTGCGCCCAATTAAACCGGGGATCGTCGTCGCCGTCGTCGTCGTCGTCAACCCCCAAAATAATTTCTCAGCTGCCGTCCCAAAAACATAAGAGTAGAAACAACAATAACAATAGCAACAACAACAACCATCATGCATCCAGTTGAAGTGCAATTAAAATTTTGAAACTAAAACCTAAATAACTTCGAAAATTTTATTATTTATGATCGTTAATTATTGTGTAGATCGTGGTACGCACGCTTCGTAGCCGGTAATTAAAGAATACCAACAACAACAACAATAACACCAAAGATGAGAATAAAAACATCATGAATTATAAGAACAACAATAAAACGACGACAACAACAACAACTATAATGGGGTATGAAACAATGACGTCGTCGCGCAACGAAAACATGAAACGAGTTATTAAAACCATTGATAACTAGAAATTAAGAGAAATATGAATTTCAAATAGAGAAGAAGAAAAATAGGTAGAGAATGGGAAATTCAGAGCGGAATTGAAGGAGGAATGAAATGAAATATTGAGAGCATCAGTGAAGGAGGAATTCAAATGAGGTGAGATAAGGAAGGAAGCTACCTTAATAACGAATTCATAATGAAGAAGGTTTATCAGGAAAATCCTATGGCTAGTCATGAACATTATATGGATTGTGATTAAAAAATATTTATTTTGGTTGTTAAGCTCATGATTTTCAAATTTGAAGTAAATCTATGCAAAATATAAAAAAGTATTCCAAATCGAAATTTTATAATGGGAAATTTTATAACAAGAAATATTTACTATCCAATTCTATAAAGAAACGTCAAACGAAAAAGACTTCTTATGTTTATTATCATCATCAAAAAGTTTAACTAAAAGCCCTTTACAATAATGCAAAGACTTTGATAGAGTTAAAATAGAGGATCAATTACCACTCCAGTTGTTTTATTCTACCTTGACATGACCAGTTGTCCACCATCCTAATGCTAATGAGATCGCCGAATACTCCAAATGCACCCTTTTACGATCGCACTCAAAGGGGTTTCTGCCCCTTCCTATGGGTTTCAGACCCCCTTCCATTAGTTTCTGCTCCCTCTCCATGGGTTTCTGCTCCCTCTCCCTCTTCTTGTCCCCTCCACAAATGTTTCTGTCCCCTCACCATAGGTTTTTTTCACGCTTAACAACAACAATAAGCCCTCCAACAAGCCTTTTCTAATGCAAGCGGTTCTCTCTCTGATGCACCGTTCGTGCATTTTTCTATGCCACTGTGTCTACTAATGAAAACTGAACTGAAACGTGTACCCGCACATAATTTCGACCACAATAAAAAGAACTACAAAAATAACAAAAACAACAGTCACAACTGGAACATCCATACCAAAGTGAAGTGAAGTGAACTAGGCTATGGAAGTGGAATTACTATAAACCCCAACCTTTCGTGGTCTTTCCTGCCGGCGACCAATATAAATGCGACATTAACAACGACTGACAGTTGAGCTGAAGAGCGAACGTCGTTCTCGCCTTTTCGTTTCGTCCGTCGATTCCACTCGAGTCCAGCCCACTCCATTCATGGACGGAAGACGCACGTCCCACGAACGACATCCGCCCTGACCGGAGTCGATTCAAATGCTTCCTATAGTCTTTATATATATAGGAAATGTTTTAAAAGCAATTTTTCTGTATTGAAAGCTGTCCGTTGGGTTTTCGAGATTTCGGAAGTGCGATAATGTCTGTCGGTGGGTTGGTTGGTCGATAGGTCGGTAGGGCTGTCTGTCCATCTCTCCGTCCCTCTGCTGGGTCTGTGACAAATTTCTGGGTGTGAAAATCATCGTCAGCGTGTGGCGCGTGTGGCAGGGGTCGATCGTTCGTTCGTTCGGTCAGTTCATCTGGGTGTGCGACAGCTGTCCATGGGAACAAGTTTCAGGCCGAAGTGCAATTTTCAAACGAAATGGAAAATTCGTATTTTCAAATTTATATTGAGATTTTATTTTCCCGATAACAGCTAATCTGGTTATCACCATGGAGGGAAAGAGATCGAAAAATATGGTGAAGGAAGGAATTGAAACAAGTTTTAGGAGTTTTATCGCTGAGATCTATATGGACTATAGTGAAGCTTACTGGGATTAGTAAAGAATTTTATAAACAACATTTTTTTCACACTGCTTCGACTTCTTCATTCTCCTACTCCGCCCTCTCCCCTCCCACCAATTGTCAACTAAACGCGGTTCGAAATCAAAAAAACAATTGCTTCGATCATGGTGGAATCGTGTCGAATCGAATTTGGAATCGTACACGGAGAACAATCGCAATCAGAACCCGTCGATGCCGGGGAATCGAAGGACCGAGGGACCATTAAAATCGAACCACCCGCGGCTTCATGAATGCGAAAAGCAGGAAGGACAACAGCAACAAGGACGAGAAGGAGGAGGACGGCGACGGGGAGGATGAAAATGTGGAGGGGACAATGAAAATGCAACAATAACAATCGGCAATTTGACATGAACATGTCTAATGATGGGAATGACCAGACCTCGGGTTTAATTCCCATTGACGAGGCGTCTATAAATTGGCATCATGTTGAGAAGGCAAAGAGAAAGCGAGAGAGAGGGAGAGGGAGAAGAACCATTGACACTTGGCTAAATATGCTACAGCACGTACAGCTGCAAAGGGGCGGCACACGTTCTTCGAGAGGGAGAGAGTGAGGGAAAGAGAGGGACGACAGGACCCTCTGTGGACACGAATTTGAATGTCGATTTAGGATAAATATGAATTCTAGTTAGCTTCCTTCCCCCTGACTCTCATGGTCTGTATTGTTAGGCAAGTCTAATCCAGACGAAGGACACGACATGCGAAGAACAACAAATGTTTCGGTTTTTGTTATTATTTTTGTTATTGTTGTTGTTGTTGTTGAACACCCACTGTCAAGGACTCGGAAGTCGAGGTGAGGTCGCGTATCGATTTAATAAATCAGCGACTTTCATTGACAACAAATGCACCCAACTCAACAAAAGAGACCAAAGAGAAAGGACAAAAAAAAACACCACCCTACGACCAACGCCCTACCCACCCTAATGGCAAGAAATGTCCTTTCACTAGAGCACAAAAAAAATAACAAAATAAAAAAACAATAATGACTAAGGACATGGCGTGTCCTGTCTGTCGGTCGGTTGGTCGGCTAAAATAAATTAAAAATCACTGAGAACGTGCATTTCGGACCACAAAACGAACGAACGACGAGCGAACGCAGAATTCATCGAACCGACAGGACTCAGGAGGAGTAGACGGACCCTCCCAGGACTATTCGCAGGATTCGCGTTTGTCGACTATTCGCGCTTGTCGACGACCCCGACCGATGCGACGAAGCAAACAAAACAAGCGACCAAACCAACGAACGAATGACCGACCAACGACCGACAATCGACAGACGTCTGCACAATTTGCCATAATATTTTCTCTAAGGATTACTATCGTCCTCCCGTTTGCCCACCCCTGGAGGACTCTTGTCGCAGGACGAGAGTGCATTTTATTGTTTGCCCAGTTCGCCAAGTCCACCGCCGTGGTTCAGAGTTGAGTTCAGTTGGGGACGGGGTTCGCTTTTTGTGTGTTTTTGGGAAAATTGCATATTCGTTGACTAATTGCATGTGTGCGAATGCTTTCTCTCAGTCGCACTCTATCTCTTTTTCTCTACAACTCTATCTTGCTGCCTATCTATCCAACGTTCTCTGTTCTTTGTGTATTGTGTGTCCATTGATCGAAACCTAAGCCTAAAAAGGTATGCGAGGCACCCGAGCGCAAGTCCTTGTACAATATTTGCGAGTGCATGTGTGCGTGTGTGAGGGGATAAAATGTCCTCGGAAATACGACACGAGCCACTCAGCACAAATGTAAATAAGGATTCAAATTCGACATCACTTCAATGACAACAACGACAACAATGACATCGCCATCGACATTGGCGCAACGTCATCGACAAATGTCATCAATATTTATTGTAAATATTTGATTTAGAGCTGAGAAGTTGAGACTTGTTTTTTATCAATCAAAACGAATCAAATGAAATGAAATCAGAAATTTCAGAAGGCGGTACCGTAAAATGCTATTGTGGTTGCATGAAACCTCTAATTGATAGGCTGTATGGAGCTTTCATGGTAATGATAATATCCTAGAGAAATTGAATGTTTATATGAAATATTTATTTGCAGAAATTAATATGAAGAATTTATTTATAAATTAATATAATGAATTTATTTGTATAAATTAATATTTTATATTTTTTTTTCAAGAAAATATCATATTTACGGTATTGAATGAAATCTCTTCAAACTCGGATCCATACGTCGTGTTCGGTTTCATATTCTATGGTAATTGGAACGTGATGATCTTCTAATACCCAACACTTCCGACTAGAGATAAGTCTCTAAACAATGTGGTAACATCGGTAAGCCTCTAACATGTGAGCTCCAACAAACAACAACAACAATAACAGAAATAAATGGGTTACCGTGAAAAATCCGTCAGAGGCAAACGAAATAAAGCCGCAGAAACAATTAAAACTAGCTTAAGTCACAAGAGAACACAAAGCATGAAGAGTGAACACAATGAGTGAAGATTGAACACAAAGAGTGAAGAGTGATAAAAGAGCGAATGAAAGGTAAGAAGTAATAGGATAGGATAGAATTAGATAGAAAGGGTTCTTTTGGTAGTCGAATTGGGGTCGTTCTTGTGCCCTCTAATCGTCTCCGTTGGTAATCGAAGGCACAAAGGCACAGCACGTTGCATTAGCGCTATTAAAAAACAATAAAATCCGAAAAGGAAAACCCCACCAAAGGCACAGATTGAAACACCACGACAAGAGGTGAGAGAAGAACACAATAGAGTGAGGGGGAGAGCGAGAGAGAGATAGATAGAGTTGGTGGTGTTGGAAGTAGAAGAAGCTATAATAATGCTTAACACCACCAGCCCTTCTGGCGGCTAGACATTCCACTATAATGTGAGAAATACATGAACTTCTCCTCACCTCGATCTTCTCCTCACTTCGGTCTCTCCTCACCTAACTTTTGTCTTCTCCTCACCTAACTTTGGTCTTCTCCACACTTCTTCTCTAGTCTCTGCCGCCTAAATCACAATGGAACCGATCGTTTCTCTCCCCTCACCATCGATGGTGCACAGACCGCATATTAAGATTGGCTCATTTATCTTGGAACGCGTGCATTACATGCTCATTTATTAGAGGACTTCGACTCCGACTTGGGACTGGAACTTGGCCAGCGGTCGGATCAGACAAACGTCCAAACAACCGGCTCAGACTCTTTGGGATCCACGCGTAGAGATGGAGTGACTGAGGGGGAGTGAGAGAGATGGTGTGAGTGAGGGAGTTAAAGAGCGAGAGTGAGGATACTGATAGCTGCTGCATTGGTTCGTCGATTGGGATATAAACAAATTTTTCTTGGGCCATTTATAAGAATGCAAACTCATCGACAGGTAATTTGGCTGCTTCATGGCGCGTCTGACTTCGCATCGAGTCTGGGTCCATGGCTTGGTGGGTCTGGGCAGAGACCATCGTCCATCCTCTATCGACATATGTATGTATGATATATGAATTAACAACTTCTAGTCATTGGGGGATAAGTGAGGGGAACTCCAGAGTACGATGGACACAGAAGCTACACTGAGAGAACGAAAGAAGTGAGATGAAATGAAGTCAGATTGAAGTTCGAAAAAAAAAATGTTGATTAGTCTAAGGTGTCGTTGAAGCAATTGATTCTCACGGTGTAGAAAATGATTCTGTTTCTTTAAGTTCTCTTCTCTTCCTCTGTGCCCCCTCTCTCATTTGGAATCGATTCCTCTCGTCTTAATACCCCCCATTATTAATCGAAAAATAATATCGAACACAATGTTAATAAAGCAATAACAAAAACAAGCAATAGAAACTGTAGATCGTTTGGTTAGGTGGATTCGTTTAAATGAGTTTATAATTGAAACGGCGAGTGAAGAAAAGTAACATGTGCAAACGAAATCAAATAAAGAAATAGCCTGAAATAGAAAAATAAATTAAAAGGAAAATAGAAGAAATAACTAATATGGTGAGGACAGCGAACAATTTGCAACTTATCATTAAAGACATATTCTAACGATTTTAAACAATTTTATCAATAATATTTGTTTCACTAGTTCCATAGCTATGAGGTATAGAAGCGTATCATATGCATCATATTGTTATTATTACTAAATGTCTCGCATTGCGAGTAAGATTCTGGAACAAATTACGATTGTTTCGCGAGATCCCACTCTATATAAGAATAATGGTATGACGTGATAAGACCACAATATTACGACAGACGAGAAATTAAGCATCAGTGTTCAGGATCGAAATGAAGCTCGCGATTTGGATACTTATAGCGATTGCTACAAGTGAGAGCATAGTGGGGAAAGATTTGGTCGATCAATGCACATGTTTAGCTGACGAGTCGAGACAGAAAAACCCGGCCAATTGCTCGGAGGCGTTGAAACAAAGTGGTCGAAAGTCGGGCATACACAAAATTCAAATAACCGACACCGAGTTGGATCCATTCTACGTGAATTGCGTCGCCGAGTCCGAGAGCGGAACGGATCGTGCCTGGACTCTGTTGTTGCGACGCATGAACGGCACCATCGATTTCAATCGGCCGTGGAAGGATTACCAACAAGGATTTGGAAATATAAACGGCGAATTCTTCTTGGGATTGAACAAGATCCATGCGATCACACAATCGACTCTGCACGAGCTCTGGATCCAAATGGAGGACTTCGAAGGAGAGAAGCGCAGTGCGAATTACAGCAGCTTCGCCATCGGCGGTGAAGACGAGTTCTACCCGATCATGATGGTGGGAAATTTCACCGGTAACGCCGGTGATGCGTTGACCTATCATGCGGGAATGAAGTTCGCCACAAAGGACAAGGATAATGAGTCGAATTGTGGAAGTTTTTTCCAAAGTGGCTGGTGGTACAAAAGCTGTCATCAATGGTACTATCCTCTGCACCATCAATTGTGTTTGCCAATTATTTCTATAACTCTTCTTGTTGTAGCCTGCTGACTGGTCCTTATTTGCATGGAGCTTTTGAAGATGGCGTCAATGGTAGGGGAGTTATTTGGATGTGGTGGCACGGCTTGAGATACTCCATGAAGTATGCCCATATGGCGATACGTCCTGTGGCATGAGGTGGATACTGTCAGATTTTATACTAAAAATATTACTAAATAAATATATTATGTATATATATTATAGTTCTTACTTTTTATTAATCACTTACTTACTACGATTTATTATGGACTATATTCATTTCATTTCAATTTGCTGTATACCATATCGTTCATTATTTATAAATGTCTCGCATTACGAGTAAAAATCTGGAACAAATTAAGATCGTTACGGGAAGCCCAACTCTATATGAGAAAGTGGGTCGGTTGTGATAAGACCACAATATTGCGATTTTCGAATAAATAAAGTTCTCTGTGATATTCCAGCATCAGAGCAACTAAACGATCGAAATGCAGTTCGCGATTTGGACGCTTTTGGCGATCATAACATTCACCTACTCGAATGGCATTGAAGGAAGCGAAGTATGTCGGAGTAAAGTGTTCCAAGAGTGTCGTGCTGACGTCTCGAAAGTGAAACCACCAGCCAATTGTTCGGAGGCGTTGAAACAAAGTGGCCGAAAGTCGGGTGTTCATAGGATTAAAATACCCGGCAGCAAGTTGGGTCCCTTCTTCGTGAATTGCATCGTGAAACCTGGCGAAACGACGGACTCTGCGTGGACTCTACTGATGCGACGCATGAATGGAAAAATCAGTTTCTCTCGCCCTTGGAAGGAGTATCAACAAGGTTTTGGCAATATGGAAGCGGACTTTTTCTTGGGTTTGGACAAGATCCACGCGCTCACACAGTCGACGTTGCACGAGCTGTGGATCGAGTTGGAGGATATGGATAGTGAGAAGCGTAGCGCTCACTACACGGCCTTCGGGATTGGCAACAACGAAGAATCGTATGAGATAAATCTACTGGGCGATTATACAGGAAACGCCGGTGATGCGTTGAGCTATCATGTGGGAGCGAAATTCTCTGCGCCGGACACTGATGCCGCCAAAGGGCTGAAGAAAAGTTGTGCAATTTATTTCAAGATCTGGCTGGTGGTACAAGAACTGTCATAAAAGGTAGGAGGATTTCACACTCGTAGACATTTTTCTATAATGCTTTCATTTGCAGCCACCTGACGGGACATTACCTGATTAATTCTTTTCAAACTGGCAAAATCGGTAGAGGGATCGTTTGGGTGCCGTTTCATGGCATGAAATACTCCATGAAATACGCCCATATGGCGATACGAGCTCTGTCATGAGAATAAAATATTCTGAATTTTGAGAACAAATTCTGTCAATTAAAATTTAACCAAGATTACACAAAAATTAAACAAAATTAAAACTAAAATAAAACGAAAAGAAAAAATTAATAAAAAACAAAATAAATAAATAAAAAACAAAACAACAAAATAAAAATAAAACTGAACACAAATTGTATATCAGATTATTTTTTTTTAATTTAACACTTTTTCCATATTTATTCTATTTTTTATAATTTCATAAATCATATTAAATTTATATCCTCCATCAGATGATTTCCAACTCTCACCATCCCAGGTTCGTGAACCTTCATAGAAATGGGAGAGAATCGACTACCAGGAACTTCCTATTGAAGGTCTAAGTATAGAACTTCCTTCGCCCCAATAATAATAATAATACCATAATGATTTCAGGCATTAACAAGAAAATCGAATGAAAACTAAAAAAAAAAAAATCCGAGAAACACGAACTAAACTCGAGGCACACACGTACTTAGAGTGAGAGAGGGAGCAAGAGATAGAGAGGGAGTAAGAGGGAGAGAGAGAGACGAAGAGTGAAGCCCAGAGAGTGAAGAGAGATGGGAAACTCTTGATAATTTTCTACGAAGGCTCGTAAATGCACCTCATTCGTTCGTGTGTTATCCTTGTTGGAATACCTATTATTTTCTTGTTACCCGACGCGTCTCTCTAATAATCATTTCAACATAATAATAAATTCTACTTCTTGCAACATCATGGTACGATGTCTTCTGTCTCTCTCCCTCGTGGAATACCTTCGGCCGCCGCCCTTCGCAACGTGGTCATCATCGTCGTCGTCATCATTATCATCGGTGCCATGATGACCGCATCGCGATTTCTGATACCATTTGTGGACCCCGACCAACGAACCAACAAAGCGGCGACGACGACGAGGGTCGAAACCGAGGGCCGAAAGGGTATCTCTCTGAATCTGAGGCACATGCGCCTCAGTCCAGAGCGCCCTGGCTCTTGTTCTTCCCGCCGATCGGTGAAGAATCCACTGTGTGAAAGAGAGAGAAGGCGATTTTTGTGGAGTGAAAAATTTGCTGGATCTGATGATTGAGTGGTGGGATATGAAGGAAGGTGGTTGAAGAGCCAAAGGCAGAAGGAATTAAAGGAGTAGAAGCCGGAGGAGTGCGAAGAAGGCGTTGCCACCTCGACGCTAGTGATTGTGACCTGGACCTGTCTTTCCGTCTGTCTGTCTCTCCTCTGTCTGTCTCTTGGTCTGATGAAGATGACGATTATGAAGAAAACTCCATTGGAGTCGATCGGTCTCTGGAATTGAAACAAAGGAGGCGGTAGATTTAAAGAAGAAGGCGGCACCGAAAAGCAAGATAGAGCGTGAAAGATATGTGTGTTGAGAGTGAGATGGGTAGAGAGGAAGAGAGAGAGCGAGGGAATATTAGAGTAAAAGAATAAAGGGAATGATTAGTGAGAGCTCTGAGATTCATCAGAGCTGCCATGACCAATGCTAAGTACTTGTGATGAAATGCATTAAATCGAAATGCATCATGGAGGCGATGTGTCGTCATTAGGAAGCATTTGGTTGATGGGAGAAAGAAGTCGTAGACTAATTGTCACTACAGAGAAATCGTATTTTTTTTACTATATACTATTATGAAAGAGTAAAAATATCAAAACATATCATTTCCTAGTCTACGACGGAAGCTTGTGGTAGGTTTATGAAGTGTTTCCCATGGTTTAGTTTAAAAGTTATCAATCATCATTTGACGCCAAGTCCAATGGACGGACACGCGGATGACTCGATTTGCTCCACATTTTTCACCAGTTTTTTTCATTCACTCTTTTTTGTCTCTTGTTCACTATCTTCATCTCACTCTCACATCTTATCTCTCTTTCTCTCTCTCACTTGGTTTTTGTCCTCCTCCTCTATTTGTCAATGGTAATGTTAATACAAATGATATATTAATGTATGTTTTTGTTATTGGAATAGTTTTTGTTATTGTAATGATTGTTGTTATTGTAATGATTGTTGTTGTTCTTCCGTACATTTGTGGTGCCTGTTGTTGTGAAATGCGAATCTACCAATTGTAATAACAACAACTATAAATGTAATAACAACTATAACTATAACAACAACAAAAACTGTAATAACAACTATAACTATAACGACAACAGCAAAAACACCTATAACAATAACAACAACTATGTAGATCTAGTAAATCTATGAAAATTATTACCATACAGATCATTAATCTTCATATCGTTGGCAATGCTGAGCCGAGACGAACCGACCCGACGCAATATCGAATATAGCAATAAATATGAAACTCCCCAACCATGTATTGGTTCTATAGGTGAGTGTGTATTGGTGAGTGTGTATGTGTGACTGTGCATGGGTGTGTATGTATGGGAGATTTTCTATATGTGTGTGTGTGTTTGATTTGTACCTCTGCCGTTGAGTGCAATCGCCTGCCCTTTGACCTTTGGATTCAGAGCAAAAGGTAATTTACAACAATTTCGTAGACACCACCATGTCGTCAATGATAATAACAAGAACAACAAAAATAATAACAAGAACAACAATAATAATAACAAGAACAACAATAATAATAACAACAACACCAACAACATGTAATGGTAATGGTTGCATCCTCATCCAGACAAAAACAAGAACAACAAGAAGTCCTTGCTGTTGACCATCCATCCATTCGTGCGACAACATATCATTATCGGACATTGCGGACGGACAGACAAACAGAGAGCCAGACCGACATATAGATAGATGGAGAAATGTACGGCGATAAAGACGGCGTGGTATGTCGAGGAGACATTTGCAATAATTTTGAATTTAATTATAGTAATTCGCACGATGCTCTTCGCTTTGATCTCACTCGGGTCTCTGGCTCTGACTCCGTCTTGCAGTCTCACTCTTTCTCTCTATCACTCTCGCTGTATCTCTCTCAGAAACCAATTCAGATGAAGGTAGTCCATGGTCAGGTGCAGGTTGGACAGGGTGTTGATGGTAATGGCTCCTGTGTGTTTGGGATATCTTGGTAATAGAATGGTTTCGTAGAAGCCCAGAAGGTCAAGGAGTAAAGATGTTTAGCATTGATTTGGAATTATTTCGAATACGTGGATTAGTTCGATATTAAATTGCAAAAGTTAGAGATGTATTATTGTATACTAATGTAGATCAAAAACTCTTTTTTTACTATAAATATCAAAAATACATTTTTTTCTAAATATGAAATTTTTTCCCAAAAATTTAAAATATTCAATTTTTTACAAAAAATTTAATATATTCAATTTTTTACAAAAAATTTAAAATATTCAATTTTTTACAAAAAATTTAAAATATTCAATTTTTTACGAAAAATTTCAAATATTCAATTTTTTACGAAAAATTTCAAATATTCAATATTTTACGAAAAATTTCAATTTTTTTCTAAAAATTTCAAATATTCAATTTTTTTTCTAAATACTTCAAATTATAAATTTTTTACGAGAAATTTCAAAATAGCTATTAATTTTTTGACTAAGAATTTCTGATCCAACAGTACCATTTTAAATGCTATACATTGAAACACCCTGTGCACTCGCAAAGGGCATCTCAATGCAATTTGCGAATTTCTCTTCCCAAATGCTCTGAGCGTTGTTATGCTAATCGGATGGTGAATCGGCGAGCGACCGTTGCCAACGAGTCTCAATCTGCCCTGGAACCAAGCAATCGGCCTGGGATCAGAGGAAGCCAACGTTTGGGTGGATGGATGGCTGGTAGAATGGTTTGCGTTCCCTTTTAATTGAATTTGGAGTTTTCGCTACCGAGCCGAAGTCAAATCTGCATCTGCCTCACATGTGTGATTAAAGCGTGGAACAAATGTGACAAATCGCTTTGGCTTTGGCACGAGGCAAAGTGAATGATTTAATTGTGGGGTGTTACATTTTATCGAAAACCATTTAGGTTTATTGCCTATTGGAAAGTTCTATTTGTGGTATCGTTAACACTTGACATGATTGGAGTTTTGTGCTATAAATAAGTTTATATGCAATCTTTGGATTCTATACTCCGGAACTTCTAAAGTTCTGATATCAAATTCTGTTTCATCTTTTAGAATTTAGTCTCTGAACAGAACCTACCAAACGATTTCCTCTTCTCACCGGATCTTTTTGAAGTTCTTGTATCAGCTTCTTTGGTTTCCTTTCCCACACGAAAGTCCACTGGATTCTTTGTAACTGTCAACACGCCAGACTGCCTCCATATGTTAACTTGGCTCGGTAGACTTGAGTCCAACTGGTACCAAAAACCAATGCAAGAAAACGGAGTATACCAACAACAAGAATAAGCAACAGCATCAACCATTACTCAAGTGACAGTTTCCGAAACCGTTGCTGTTCATCATCGCTCTTCTCGGATCGTCGGCAACATTCAAATTGGCTTCAACCGGGTTGATGAAGAGTGAAAGAGATAGAGCGAAAGCCAGGTTTCTTCAAATATTCTTAGAGCTACTGCTTTCTCGTGATGACCACAGACTCTTGACCATAGTTGATGCTTGTCGGCAGCTGCAGAAAACCTTCAAGATTGAAGTCTGTTAACTCGTTGATGGAGACCCTTCTCAGAAGGTTCACGTTACCAAGGGTTCGGTTCATTGTGAATTTCGATATCGTCGCAGTCACCAACAACAAGAACTGTCAACCTGCCGAGAAGTCCTTCTGGAAATCATGGTCCAATGAACCCAGTGCATCATTTTTGATTCCTTTGGTTTGTGATGAACCTGCTCTTGTGATTTATTTTTTTGCTGCATCGTTCGTTGGACTGCGTTATCGACTTCCAGAGAATGATTTATTCTTATGTAGGGATTTTTATTAGAAACAAACAAACAAAAAAAAAACTCCATGTGAGGAGGATTTCGTGTACTTCGTTTCTGATGATTATCCGACTTGTTCAACTTATTATAAATGACAAATGATCGTGAGATAAGAAGACAACAAGGGCTACTTAGGACTTCTGGGTAGAAAGTCAGCGAAAGTATGGAGAAAGAGAAAGAAATTATGAGGAAAGAAAATCCCAGGGAGCCGCATTGACAACTCACAAATGCGGAGAATTCACTGGAAACGAAAGGGAAGATTAGATGGAAAACATCCAGTTGGAGGTTTGAGAGGAAATCGAGGACAAGTTCTTGTCTGATAAGATAGGATAGGCTTGTTTTCCACCGAAGAAGAGGAAGAGAGGAGTGAGAAGATAGATGATGTATAGGACTGAACATTGATCTTATATGCAAGGTAAGAGAATGAAGAACTCAAGATATAAATTCATAATACACATATATAAAATCAATAAATGCATTTATTCCCTTTACCGAAAAACTGTACCCCATCCAGTAACCTATTGATCTCAATCTATCCATCCATCTATCTATCTAAAGAGCTGCCTGTTCTTTCATCAGACACATGGAGATTTTATAGGCTGTCTCACAATCGTTGGTTCCCTTCAGTGTTTTGCACTTGTTGACCGATGTCTCCAGATTGGGATTCTTTTTCGACGACATGGCGGTAAGAGTTTTCATTGCTTCGTCAGCCTGGAAGATGCCGTTCTTCAGATGACCTTGACGTTCCATCACACACTTGATGTGACATTGGATTTTATCCGATACATCGGATTCCTTCATGCCGTTCTTGAAGAAATTCGTCAGCTCAGCTTCGGACACGTTCTCCTGCTCCATGCAGTCCTCCATGATCTTCTTGATCTTCGCCGGTGGCTCGGACTATGGAGAGATGAACGATAAAATGGAACAAATTTTTGAAATTATCGAAGATTAGGAATAATCGACAGGTAAAAATTATCGTAGGATAGAAATTATCGAAGAATAGAAGTTATAGAAGAAAGGAAAATATCGACGTATAGAAATTATCGAAGGACAGAAAATATCCAAGATATATTATAGAAGGATCGAATTTTTTGTAGGATAGAATTTATCAAAGGATTGAAATGAATGTTGGAGAGAATGTATCGAACGATAGAATTTATCGAATTTATCCTTTTGAATGCTGTCTTATCCTTCAAATAGATAGATCTTCTGTACTTACCACGACCAGTGTGGCCAGACCGAGCACCAATATCGCTGCGAATGTCAATGAATTCATTTCGAAGCTCACGGTATGGAATAAAAATTCGACTATATTCAGTTAATGTCAGATCGAAGCCTTTTATATGAAATTCTATTTGTCCGGTGTTTGAAACCATTGTTGATATTGTTATTATTGTTATTATTGTTGTTACTGTGACTTTTTTGCTATCGTTATTATCATTATTATTTCCATTATTCAAGGCATTTAATGAAGCATTATTTTTTTGATAAAACTTTGTCGCCAAAATAATTGCAATAATTTCAACATTTTGTTATTTTTCACTAATATTCTGTTTTTCCGATAATTTTTGTATGCTTGTTAAGTTCTCACTGAGGCGATAAATGAGAGAGAGTGAGGGAGAAAGAGATAGAACAACCCTTCATTAAGTTCAATTAAATTAGACAAATATTGAATAAACAATGTGGCAACATTGTTGACATTTCTATTGCCATGTGGTTAGATGTTGTTGTATTTGTTATTGTTGTTGTTTAGGTTCTTGTTATTAAAATAGTGATTATTGTTGTTTTATTTGAGATTTTTGTTGTTATTATTATAATTTTTGTTGTTGAAATTCTGATGTTGTTTATTCCATTTATATTTGTTTTCATTGAATTTCTGTTTGTTTTTATTGTAGTTGTGATTGTTGTTTTTGTACAATTATTTACTGTTTTTGTTTTTCATTTAAATTACGTGTTAAATTTCTTCGACTTTTTTCTATCCAATATTATAAATATATATTATATTTCATTGTCAATATTCCACACGACTTTTTTTGTTCGCTGTGGTTTTTATTC
>CM029562.1:4127218-4177253 GCA_017309665.1 Coelopa frigida
CAAGAACAATGATGCGAAACAACAACTGAACCTCATCAACATCATTATCAACTGAAACCACATTATGAACCCCATCATCATCATTATCAAGTGAAACAAAATCATGGACGTCATCATCATCAGTATCATTTGAAAAACAATGCGAATAACAACAAGAACCTCATCATCAACAACACAAACGCAATCATTTCCAGACAGACTGCGCCATTTTTGTTCATTGCTGAAGTGGGCGGGAATCGGTGGGCGTTGGACTGATGAGGGGAGTGGCAGAGGTGTCTGATGAGGATGAGGTGAAGCAACCATCGCTTGGATGGCGTCATTTTCAAACAAACAGAACAGAACCGAATTCTCATCGGCCTGCAGTCATGCGGAATGGATTTATTGTTTGTGCGATGGAATTGCTTTTATTATTGTTGATATTGTTGTTGTTGGATATTTTATTGTTGGCAATGTTATATTTGTTAATGTTGTTGTTATTGTTTGTCTCTCACTGTCGGACTGCCGACTTGTCCATCTCTCTCTCTTTTTGTTCAACCATCTGTCTATCTTTTTGTTCATCACTCTCTATTATTTTCAACCCGTTCGTCACTGGTTTTATTCATCAGTATTTTTCTCTTTTTAACCAGCAGTCTGTCTCTCTTTTTGTCCAGCAGTCTGTCTCTCTTTTTGTCCATCAGTCTGTCTCTCCTTTTGCCCAACTGTCTGTCTGTCTGACACGATATCCATGTATAATGCTTGACACTTTAATTTGGTTTTCAATGAAATTTTGTAAATAAACTCGTCCTTGTCTCTCATGGCCATGGTCATCGTCATTTCCAAAATCATCATTAAATACATCATCATCTTCAACATCTCCATCACGATCTCCATCATCATCCACAACAACATCCTCAACATCATCATTGTGGTTGAGGAAAAACAACAATTACAAATATTTTAAAAAGCACGACATCAACTTGTCAGGACTTTGATTTGTTTATTTTACACACGCTTCGTGATTTTTTCACCGATTTGGCAGCACTTTCTGAATGACGAGGAAAAAATTTCAACAAATACCAAAAATAAATCCTGAAATTTATTCGTGATTTTTCCACACTTGATATTTGCAGCTCGGCGGAGATATCATCGGAGCTCAGATGAATTTAATAATGAAAGGAAAACTTTAAATGGAAATAAAATATTAACAAAGGCTCAGTGAAAGTTATTTGTATGTCTAGAATTTTTAAAAATATGCACAAAAAAATTTATGAAAAGAAAAGTTTTTGGAAAAATTGATTTTTTGACCAACATAAATTTGTTTTTGGGGCAAAAAGTAAAATTTTTTTGAAACAATAACTTCATGACCACAAAATATTTTCTCTGAAAAATATAGAATTAATATAATTTTTTTTTTGAGAACAAATCAGAAATTTGTTCAAAAATAGTTTCAGAAATGGTTTAAAATAATAAAATAAAAATATAAATCAATTTAATGATGTATAATATAAATTAATTTGAATATAATTTAATAAAAAATTACATTAGGGAACAAATAAAATATAAACAAACAATAAATAAAAGAAGAAATTTGAACAAACTGGAATTAAAAAAATAGAATTTGTCAAAAATTGTTGAAAATATTCTGGGAAAATTTAATAATTTTGAAAAATAATATTACTTATATTTGTTTCCTGCTTCTTCAATTCTTAGACAAAGCCTAGGATTAATTTTAATTGAATTTCAAATGAAATTTCCCCCACTCGAAAAGCGAACTTAATATTCTCATCACTCAAGGGTTAATGGCTTTTGCTCGGCCCCTTTCCAGCTGGCTCCAGCTCTTTGCGACCGATCCACGGAGTCCTGGATACCGAAGCGTCTGATGACCGGAAGGAAGGAAGAAAGGGGCGTAGGAGTGGTGGGAGGGGCCGTGGTTTGAAGGTGGGAGGGGGCGTGGCAAAGGGTGAGGGAGCAAAGGTAGTGTTAATTTGCTCGTTGTGATTCGATTCGCGCCCTTATTTTCCATTTCCGTTTCTGTCCAGCTGTTCAATGTCGCTTAACCGAATAACAAAAACAACGACAATAACAACTACAGGACAATAACAACCAATGACAAAACAACACAAAAACACAAAACTCCCTCCCTTCCATCATCAACATCTCGCTGATTGTTTCTCTCTTTCGACGCGATGACGCTTCGTTCGTCACCAGCCGCCTGCCTGATGATGGCGTTGCTCAGTCGTGCATGTGATCATTTCCCAATTTGCTCGCCCAGGTAATCACAGTCGGCGTCGCGAACTTCCCGCCAACAACATCCCCAACCAGTCCCATCCTCTCATTTTTTCAGTCCCATCCCCTTCATCCTCATCCCCTTCTCCTCCTTTTCCCTTCACTTCATCACTCCACATCATCGATTTCGTCAGGACGAACAGCAGTTATGGCATATCATCGCTGTCGGCGTCGTCATTTGGAGTTCAACTTCAATCATCATTATCATATTGTTGTCATTATTTCGCTTTTTGTTGTAATTTATAGAATACTTCAACATATGCTTTCTCAATATTATCTTATTCTATCATCATGTCATTCATATTCTTCAGTAGTTATCATTTTCATAGGAATTCTTTTAGAATTATCATTTTTATATTCATAAATATTTTCACAACAATATTCTTCTTCTTAAGATGATAAATAATTACATTTTCATCATACTCCTCATAATATTCATGGTTTCATCATTTTCATGGTCTCATGATCATCATATTTTCATGATCCTCACGGTATCATCATCTTCGTCACATTCATCATCATAATCACCTTCCCCCATCCCCCGAATTTTCCTCTTCATCGACATCATTCTCCCCCATTATGATGGATGCAGTCAGATCTCTGTCCTCTGCTCTCCATCATCGGCATCCATCCATGGTTCGCGTTCCATTGTGTTTTCCCTTTCATCGTCTTCTGACCCATTCCATTAAACTTCGCTTCTGACCCTTCTCCCCATCATCCCTCTGTCCCACTCTTCCCGTCCCTTTTTTGTCGCTTTCTAGTCACCATTCGAGGAAATGCCTTCAATTATTGTTTAAAATTTTACGCTCGCACAAATTAATATTCCAACTGAGTGGCCTCAATTATGGCTGCCGACGTCAAAGGCTGGCTGGCTGTCAGGGTTGCCAACGTGATGCAAACAGTTTTTATTTTGTATTATTCTTTTGTTAGCTGATGTTTCTACCAGGTTTTTTGTTCCTAACAGAATTTTTATTGCTACCAGGGTTTTTTTTTCTATCGAGTTTTTTATTGCTACCAGGTTTTTTGTTTCTATTGTTTTATTTTTGTGCTATTGTTATTTCTTCTTTCTCGGTTCTTATTTTATTTTTCCTGCTATTTTTTACTGAAGCTATTTTTTGTAAACACATTCGATGATGAGTCTGTTTTAGGTGGTTTTTTATATCTAACTTTATTATATATAAAATTGTTTTAAGCCAGCTATGGATAGAAATGGATAGAGACAGAGAAGAATCAGTTTTCAGATTTTTAAATACTTTGTATATTTTTTGTTTCAGTATTTTATTTTTAATTCTTTAATAAGAGGGAAGATTATATAATTTTTTTTTGTTTCGAATTTTTGAAGACCTTTTTAAATACAGTCAAAATTTTTTAAATTATTTTATAATTTTATTATTTTTATTTTTTTCTAAAAAATGTTCAATATATTTTCATTTCTAACCATTTGCTTTCTAATTCTATATCTCACTCTTAATCTACCTTTCGCTTCACTCGATCTAACATTCTCTGTACTTCTCTCTTCTCACAGGGATTATTAATGATTGCAACAATCTGTTGAGCAGCGGTTGCAGCAAGAAACGCCATCAATCCATTGATTTATGACAACAACCATAACAACAAATGAACTAACAACAATAAGTAAACTAACAACAGTAACAGAAACTCAGCAACAACAAAGAAGAGACGACGACGACAACGTCAGCAGCAACAAATTCGCACATTAATTACAATTTTATTGAAAGGTGTGGTGGTCTCATGTTTGTGTATATACTATGTATAAGTGTATGTGTGTTTGTGTACATGTGTCAAGAACCTCTCCAATATGTGTGTGTAGAATCTCCCATTAGTTGTTATTGTTGTATGTTACCAACATCAAAAGCAGCAATTGTAAATTTATTATCGATATTGGGTTTGGAATTTAGAAATAAAATATTAAGAAAAATGCATCCTAATTATATTAATGTGATTAATATGTATGGGTATGTGTTGTTATCGTTGTAGTTGTGGTTTTTGTTGAATTTGTTGTTGTTATTGTAGTTGTTGTTGTTATTGTTGTTATTGTTGTAATAGTTGTTGTTATTATTATTGTTGTTTTCGTTGTGGTGTGAATATAATTTGATTGCATTAAAACATGTTGCTGCAACATCCTTGAAATTAATTCCAAACGTTTATTCTAGCAATTATTATTGTTGTTGTCATTATTATCGTGCCATGAGACGATGACTAAAATAACAACAACAACGGTAATGTGGAAACCATTACAATTACTAAGCTATGGGAACATCTAATGCATTCAAAACAAGAACAGGAATTGAGAGAACAACCATCGAAATAACAGCAATTGAAGCAACAACAATTGAAGCAACAACAATTGAAGCAACATCAATCGAAACAACAACAATTGAGACAACAACAATTGCGGCAACAACAATCGAGGACAACAACATCTGGCTGCAATCGCAGGCTGAAGAACCACAACAGAAGCAGATGCAATTGAGTGAAACCTCAAATATTATTACAAATTGTATGTGTGTGTTTGTATAGATGTATATTTATGTGTGTGTGTGTGAGAGTTTGTTGTTGAAAACCACTCGTTGTAGAATTTGTTGCATTAGTTTTTGTTGTAATAGATTTGTTCCTCTATAGTTATAGCAGTAATTTTACATAAATAAACAAAAACAAAACCAAAAGCCATTCGAAAGGCAAAATAATGGCCAAGAAACCCTCAACGTCGGCAACACTTGTTCGATACGAGAGCTATAACAACAATCATTACAAAAACAATTACAATAACAACAAAAATTACACATACAACAAGCAGAAATACAATAAACATTGAGAACACCAAATCCACCAGGAATACGAACATTGTAATTAAGTGACTTCTGCGTCGTAAATTGTGGATTACGAGGAGTTCGAGAAAAAATTATCGAAATAGGAAAGAAAGAAAATAAATACAAAATAGAGTACATTATTTTTTCCAATCGAGCAAAAATCTTATCAGAAGTTAAATTTCGTAAATAATTGAAAAAAATAAATTTCTGAAATATGAATTTATAATAATTTAAAAGAATTAATTTGTCTCTTATGAAATTTTAAATTATATAAATTTTTATGTTCGAAATTATTTTTTTTTGTAAATGTAATGTTTTTAATTCAATAATATTTCTTCATTAAATTTACTTCACTTATCAAATTAAATTGATTACCTTCTAAAAATTATATTAATTTGTCAAACTAATTCAAAATATAAAATTTTCCAAAATATTTGATAATTTTATTAATTCTTAAAATATGTTTATTAAATTTGTTAACTTCAGAAATTCTTTTTAATAATTCTGCAACTAGTAATATTTAGAATTCTTTAATTTTTTTATTTTAAAGTTTTTTTTTTGTAATGTATTTTATTATTTATTTATTAATTGAAAGTATTTCGGAATCACCCTGTAGTCGGGGCTTCTATTATGGGAGTTTAAATGCCAATGTTTAATCACTCTAGTAGTCGATGCTTTCAGATTACCATCGATGGTTATTATAGCTGATTATGTTGTTGTAGAAATCGTTGTTGTTGTTATTGTTATTGTAGAAATTGTTGTTGTTATTGTTATTATAGCTGTTGCTGTTGATTATCAAAATCTCGTTGTTTTGGGGATAATATGATTGTTGTTGTTTTTGTTGTTGTTGTTGTTGTGTGGAGAAGTCATTGTCGCCGATGGAGATGTTGCTGATTGTGTTGGTGATAGAATCATGTTGTTGTTATTATTATGGGCGTTATTTTTGTTGTTGTTGTCCTCAATGCTATCCTCATTATTGTTGTTGTTATGATTGTTGTTCTCAATATAGTTGTTGTTCTCATTATTGTTGTTATTGTAGCCTCTGTTGCTGTTGAGCTTTTGGTTCTCCCAATAGCAATAAAACGATCGAAGCCAAATGAGCCAAATATCGATAGCAACAACAATGACAACAACCCCAACAACCAACAACAACAAGGACAATGTTAATTTCTAAATCAGTAACAACAACATTTATACGAACATAACAACAACAACAACAACAACAAGGTGGCCATCGTCAGCATCAGCAACAAAAGTAATCTAATTTACAAGTTTTGAGGTTAAATTAGCATTTAGCCAACTAAGCTGGTGCCACACCCCCATCCTCCTACTCCGCCTCCTCCTTCTTCCCCTTTCTCTTTCTCTAACCCCTTCTGGACTTCTCTCTCTTTCCCCCCATCCAACGCTTTGGTCGTCTTCGTGGTCGACGCCTGGAACTTCTGGCAATTGCATTAGCAATAAATCCATTTCACACACACGCACACACACAACGACCAACAAACCACCCACACACACATATACAAAACACAAACACACACATATACAAAACACAAACACACACTTACACAATAATACAATGATATTAATAACAAATGTTGTTATGTGTGGCCGTGTGAGTAACGACGATCTGGCAACATTGGTTGGCGTTGATAAATTTCCATTATTAGGAAATAAATTTGTGCGTTGAGTTGTGAAGAGACGTGTGGTGTGGTTGTTGTTATAATTATTGTTGTTGTTATAATTGTTGATGTTATAATTGTTGTTGTTATAATTGTTGTTATTGATATAAATGTGAATATTTTGATTATTCTTGTAATACATTTTTCCATTTAACAAATTTCCATAATAATAATCTCTTTCTTCATTATCTTCATCATCAGTACCATCATCATCAGCATCTTCACTTCATCAGAAACATCTCTATCAACAACATATCACCAACAAAAAATATTGAATTCATAAAAATAACCAGTTTTTTTATTTTTTTCTTCTAAATACTTCACATCTTCGTCAACATCTTAATGAAGATGAAAACCCATATCATCATCGAATTTCTATCATTCATCATTCTCTTCATAATAGATATTATTATAATCATATTTATTATCATGTTGATTATCATTGACAGCCAGACAAATCATTAGAAAAATCCCAAAAAGAAGAAACTAAAATAATACCAAGGAAATCATCGACAAAAACTACTTGTTCAATCATTTGTTGCCACGGTACTCAAACTATTCAATCTAACCATCTTCTTCCCTTTCCCTCCCTCTCTCTTTCTCTCCCTCTTACCCACTCTCCCTGTTCCACTCTAACTTACTGACTGAACCAACTTGATAGAATCGAAAGAAAAAAGAATAAAATCACGAAATGCAGGAGACATCGAGGGAACGGAATAGCGGGAGAAGGTGAAAAGAGGACGGCAATATAATGGAAGTAAATCCTTTTCGCTGAGAGACCACGACGAAGCTCTTCGTGGCATAACTGTAAATAAAAGTCATTACAAGGATCATTTCTTATCAAAATCTTTGGCTGACGAGGCAGGATCGAAGGACGAAGCAACGAGGAAAAATAGCAAACAATAACATTTGAAACCACAATAACATCTATGAAAACAACAATAACATCAATGAAAACAACAATAACATCAATGAAAACAACAACAACATCATCTCACTTCCACCTCAATCTCAAGTACTCAAGCAATAATAACAACAACATAGACAACTATAACAAAAACAACAACTATAACAAAAACTTCAACTCCAACAACTTCGTCATCATCATCGTTATGGTGAACAACAATAGTAAAAGCGATGAGAATGCAACTTGTGAATGAGTTTGTTGTTTTCGTAAGCCATCACCAGGAAGGATCCTGGCAAATAATATCATCCTTAGGTCGCTTTCTATCCCTCATCCTCTTCTTTCTTCTCCACCCTCTTCGTCATCGTTCTCGCCCACTAGAGTGCTCTCTCTCTCTATCCTTCCCTTTTACTCTCTCTTTCTCTACCACTCTCTCTCTCTTGCATAGAATGAGTCCACACAGGACAAGTCCGACGAGAACTTCCGCTGCTGTGATGGCTCAATTAAGTGTAGTCATACTTCAATCTCCGAGCAGACACTTCAGTACCACGTCGTCCTTCCTTCCATCCATTCGTCCGTCCATCCGTTCGTCGTCCTCTAAACCCCACCTCGTCTTCCTTCGTCATCCTCCTTCCTTCCTTCCTCCCTCTTCATCCTCCTCCTTCATCCTTCTCCCGTCAGCCGTTCATTCACATGGCAAATATGAATGGAATGGAATGACAAATCCTTGAAGTTACCAAGTCAATTTTCGCAATTTTCCTCTCTCACTCTTACACCAATTCTCTCACTCTCTCTTAGACCATATCACCCTCTCTCTCTATCTATCTCTCATCATCACCCTCTTTCCACCTTTCTTCTCCTCCTCATCCTTCTGCTTGTTGTCCTGGCAGCCGTTTGGCATATTAGGTCCTTGTCATAATTTCAATTATTTCAGCTTCATCCGAGTCCACAGCGGCATCTCCGATTCTCCCACTTTCTCTCCTCTGACTCTACGAACGTCATCTTCTTCGTCCTGAGTCTCGTTTTCTTCTTCTTGGTCCTTCTTCAACATCATCGTCTTCTTCCTCATCGTCTTCATCTTTCGTCGTCTCCTTCGGCACTATCTCCTTCATCGTTTCCATCGTTCGTTCTCTCCATCTCTCCTCCTCTTCATTTTCCGTCTCGTTCCTTCTGCCTCCCCTCCCCCGCCTCATTTAGCTTTCTCTCCCTTGCCATTTCAAGCATCATTTATCTTACTTTTGGTATTTTTATTAATGGAATCTCGTGCTCTCGCTCCTTCATGCTGTCTCTGGAGTGTCCTTATCACGAAGGAAGGCGGGGGGAGGCGATGGAGGCGTGGCACTTCTACACCATTTCTCTTACATTTGCCTGGAGTTGCATGATTTGGCGAAAAGTGTTGATTTACTAATTTGCATATATTCATTACATTATTTTCATTATTTTTAGTTTTATTATTTGCATTATTTTTATTTTCAGTATTTCTTGTTTTATTATTTTTATTATCAATATTTTCATTTTTTTATTTTGCTTATTTTTATTCTAATAATTTTAATTCTCATTATTTTCATTACTTTGTTTTTATTATTTTTCTTAACTTTACTTTCAATAGTTTTATTATTTTCTCTTTAATTCTTATTATTTTCATTTTCAATATTTTTATTTTCATTATTTTTATTCTCAATATTTTGATTTTCATTACTTTCAGTCTCATTATTTTTATTTTCATTTTAATTATGATTTCGTTTAATATTCAATTCCATCGCATCCACAACGTTTTGCTGAGAATTTTCCTTGTAATTGCAATTTCCTCATTTCCTTTGATATCCTTCTTACCACTTTGTGCTCTCGTCGCTTCTTCATGTCCTTCTCCAAACATTTCCCTTTGCATCAACTTTCCATCGCCTTCTCGTGCTATTTCTATCTCTTCCCATCGTTTTCTCTTCCCTTCGTCTTCTCCTTCCTCTTTCCATCTCCTTCGTTTCTCGACCTGGTCGTGGCCACATCTAAGCCAAAGTATTGTTATCAACCTTCGCACACTTGACACCAACATCAACAGGGACCACCCAAATCCTCTTCCCTCTCTCTCTCTCTCTCTCTCTATCCTTCTGTTGACCTTGTCCACACCCACTGGAGATTCCGGGATTTCGCTGACGTCAGGCTCTCATCATCACAGGTTCTTCTCTCCGTCTCTCGCTGTCTCTCGTTTGTGCTCTGTTCCATTATGCTAAAATATTCCGGTGAACTCGTAGTACCAGGAAGTGTGTCGAGTGCCGAACCTGCTGCCGTAATGAGGAGGACCCGAATTCAGTCGCCTCGTCCTCTCAATTCCTCCTTCTTCCATCTCTTCCCACCTCTCATTATCTCTTCCCCACCTTCAATCTTCACTGAAGGAGCGAAAGTATTAAAATTAAATGACAATGGATTAAATTTCATTTCCCTGGAAGGTTTGCTGACGACCAAAAGACCAAAGCAACGACCGACCTCGTGAACTACTTCTCCTTCAAAATCAACAAAAATAACAAAAACAATAACAAGTAACAACAACAATGACAAGGAACAAAAATAATAACAACAACAACAGTGGACAAGTCGTGAAGGTCACCTGGATTTTAATCCTCGTCTTCAGGGAGAAGTCGTTGTCCTTGTCAGCTGGTTTCAGGCAGCAATCAAATCAAATCAAGTCGATGAAGTCCGCAGGTCTCCAGGTGGAACAGATGGATTATGACTTTGAGGATTAGGGATACAATTGTCGGAACTGCTGGGAGTGGCCGGAAGAGCTAAATTTGGGACTGCAATTAAATTAATTCAAATTGAATTAAATTAAATTTTATTCAAATAAATAAAGCCGTAATGAAAGAGCTTCAGGTAAAAGGCATACAAAAGCAAATTCTTCCTTTATTTAAATATTAAGAAATTATTAAAATCATATTTACATTTAAAAATATTAAAATTGTTTCAATTGTTTAAATCAAAATTAAAAATTATTTTCTAGATTTGTTTTGTTACTAAAATAATAATTCAACATGAAATTATTTTTTAAATTATTACAAATCATAAAAATAATATAATAAATAATATACAATATAGAAATCATAAATTATTATCAAAGCTACCCGAAAATATATGTTTCAGACAGGTCAAATATCTTCAAATTAGACAAAATCCCACCCCACCTCTACTACATTGCTATCTCTCACTCTCTCTCTCTCCTTTCCCCTCAAAGGCCATCAACCTTCTATTTAGTGCGAAAACTCCTCGGAATTTATTAATCAACTTCCGCTGTCACCGAAGGATCTCAAGAAAAAGAGATAGCGATATCCTCACTCAGGGCAAACTTTTCGCGGATTTGGGGAAAATATGTTTGCCTTCGGCGAAAACATGCTCTGATAAATAATCAAAAATTAACGCCTTCTCGTCGAGACGACAGAAAATGAAACGAAAATAAATCGAAATCAAAAATGGAAAATCCGAAAAGGAAGTAAATCAAGAAAGAAAAAGAAATCAAAAAAGATGGAAAAGGAAAAAGAGGACGATGAGGAAGAGGTGGAACGGAGCTGAAGCAATCGAAAAGGACTTCAAGGATCACGTTTGATAAAACTTTAAATTGAAAAACTTCGCTTGTGGTTCGGAGCAGAAATAATTTGTTATGCGATTTTAATTTAATAAGCTTAGCGAGTGACAGAAAGAGAGGAGGGGGAGAAAGAGTGACTGAGAGAGAGAGAGAGGAGGCAAAGAGAGAGAAAGAGAGAAAGGAGACAGACGACAGCAGACAAGATGGAGTGGATGTTTAATGATGGCGATTATGATTACCGCTGCGTGAGCCGATGAAGATCTGGCAGAGAAGACGATGAAGAGAAGACGATGAAGGGACGATGATGAAGGACGGAATATAAAGGGAGGAAGATGCGAGGAAAAGGATGAAGGAAGGACATTGCACCAGCCAGGAGGACGTTGGCCAGAACGAGCTCAGCAAGCACAAGTTGAAGACGCCTGGGTAATGGAGCTGGCCCATGGAGCTGGAATAGCGTCTAATTCATTAATCAAATACTTGTTGACGTCCTAGAGAAGCACGACTGAGGAATCGAAAGAGAAGGAAAATGTAAAAAGTATGTGAGGAAGTGAGAGAGAGAGAGAGATAGAGGGCGAGAGTAAGGAGCATGAAGCCAGAAAACAAATCACTCTTGTAAAGGATTCAATTAAAAATTTCACAGAAAAAAACAATGAACTTTAATTAAATAATAATTGAATAAATAGAATTATAAATTAAAAAAATAAAATAAAATAAATTAAAAAAATAAAATAAAATTATTCAAAAAAAATGAAATAAAAAAAGTAAAATAAAAAAAAATTAAATAACATTAAAAAAATATAAAATCGAAAAATCACTCAAAAAGAAAAAAATTAATTTAATTGAAATTATACCTAAAATGCATTCTTAAGCTCACGATCTGAAATTTGTTTTTCAAGTTTCAACGATTATTTCTAGATGTAATAATGAAGGTCAAAAGAGGTATAAAAAAATGGTGTGAGAGAGAGACAAAGTGTGTGAAAGAGAAAGTTCTGTCCACGGAACATAAAGTTTTCGTAGAAGTAGCAATTGAATTTACGCCGCCTTTACTTCCTTTTCTTTCTCCCTTTCTCTTCGTCGTGGTTTCTTTTCCTTCTTCCCTTCCTCCCTGTCACTCTAGCTTTCATCAACGTCAACAGGAACTCAAACACTCGTTCTCACTCTCTCCTCTCTCTCTCTCTCTCTTTCCCACTCACACTTTTGTGGATGGACCACTCTGCGGCAACATAAATTTTATTACATAAATTTATTTATAAAGCAACCACGTGCTTCGTCCACAGTTTCCTTAGCTTTTTCCCTTTAACTTTCGACTTTTTTCTTTCACTCTTTCACACTCACTCACTCGCACACATAGTGTGTCTCATTCATGCTCACACTTTCCTTCTCTATTTCTCCCTTTCTCTCTCTGTTCCTCCCACAATCGTGAGTTTTCATCACATGTCGGTCCTTTCAGCTTTCGCCAGAAGTCCGAAAAGCAAACTTTTTTAATTCGTTTTTCGTCCGGCTGCTCACTTACGACTTCTATTTCCAACACTTGATCCCTACATGTGTGTGTGTGTGTCTGTATAAGTGTATGTTCCAGGAGTGTGTTCTACAAGTGTGTTTGTATGTTCTATGTGTGTGTTTGTATGTTCTATACGTGTGTGTTCTCCTTTTGTTTTTCCTGCCAAGTTTTGTAATCATATTATTTTTGGTCAGATATTAAAACCGCAGCATATGTTTCTCCGACACTTCGCCCGATGCGATGAATGAATGCTTTTTTCCACTCACTCTTTCTCTACCTCTCTCTTTTCCTCTTCCTCTTTCACTCACTCTTCTTCTCTTCCTCTTTGACTCACTCCTTCTCTCTTCCTCGGTTTTCTTTCTAACCTCAGACCAAAAGTACTTATGGCTCCTGATGTTTTCCTCAGTCGGGTCGGCTTCTCGTTCCTTGGCCTTCGGTTTGAGGTCTGGCCTTCGATCATCTCCGGGGTAACCTTCCGGTGTTTTTTTCTCTCTCTTTCTCTCGCCTGGAATTCCAAACGTTTTTTGTTTCTTTTCCTTATTTCTTCTCATCCTTCCTTGACCCATTGGGATTTCGCCGGCTTTTCTTTGGCGAGCCTGCTGAGTCTTGTTCTGACTTTGGATGTGGGTCAAAACCTTTCGTCTCTCTCTTCCTCGTCCCTTTTACCTTCATCGTCCTTCATCTTCCCCATCATCCTCCCCACCTTCTTTTCTAACTTTTAATAAAATCAATTTGCGCTAGTGAAAATTCTGTTATTTAAGCCATGTGAACAAAAAAGGAAAAGAATCCTTTGGACCTTCAGAGATTTCCATAGGAAGAACTTTGTTCAACATTTAAGACAGATGATAGAGGGAAATTATTTATGGGATAAATTCTCAGGATCCTTTCAAATGAAACGTAGAATCAATAAATCATCTAAACCACAATCAGAGCTTTAATGACCTTTGGATAGGGGTTTCGAAATCCGATTCTCCTTTCAATAATCGAAAAATCCGCAAATATCAAAAATTACACATGTGTCCCGAAGTCCTCGTGTTGCGAAAATAAATTCCAAAAAGGGTGAAAAGTATAGAAAAATACAGAAAACTACAGTAAAGTAGAGAAAACACAGAATGGATCATAATAGAAAAACAATTACAACTAATTTATAGGGTTTAATAAAGGCTTTAATGGAGTTTGCGATCGATCGATCAATCTAGTGAAAGGAAGACTCGCATCTGTCACGATCCGAGGTCCAACAGGAAGGGAGTGAAAGGGTTAATGACAAAACTAAGAAAATATATAACAGAAATTCATATTGAATTATGAACAAATAGAGTAAAATAAAACAAAATTGAATATTGAATATATAGAAATTTGATATGGGAGGAAGAAGAAGAAAATATAGTGACGTCGAAATCAGAGATTCTCGAAATTCTTCCATCACTTCCATGTGAGGAAAATCTCACTCCGAACCTCGCCTGGTCCGAATTTCACCCTCCTCCGAGCCCATATAATCCGATGTTTATGCGATTTCTGACGATGTCAATGACTGCAATTAAACACTTGCCAATAGCGTTGCCATATGACAATATTCACAAACAGCACGCCCGCGTGGACATCGTCGTCGAGGCCATACAACTACACAACCACTGAACTATCCATCCACCCATCCACCAAGCCATCAATCAAATGCAGCTCGAGAGATCATCCTTTGTCATCCCCGTCATTCGACCTCGACTGACCCCTATTTGACGATCCTCTTTCGATGTCTGAAAGGGTCCGAGACCAACCACATGGACACATGTAAGGGAAGCCTCCGAAAATGTGTGCCAATAAAATCATTACAATTAGCCCGAGCCCATACGCCAGATCCCCTCACTATCTTTTTGATCCGCTCGCTGTGTGTCTGATCACGGACAGATTTCGTTTCTTTTCTCTGTCTTCATGACACCCTCAACCACGAGGATGGGATTCCAGACTGTGTTTACTTTTAATTATGGACCTTTGCAATGTGTCCCATGTTGTCATAGGATTGATGGATGAATGTGGATGTTGTAGCAAGTAGAAATTCTAGATCTATTGAAAAAGAATAAATTAAAAAATAATTTCTTATATTCACCAGAACACAATATTTATGGTAATTAATAAAATTATGAAAATAATTTTTTATCTTTCTCTGATATAATAATTTGTTCTCCTATATTATAATTGAAAATAAAAAAATGACTCATACAAAATTTATATTACTCTACATGAGCTAAAAAAACCATGCCTTTCTGTCCCACTAAAACTTCAGCATTTGCTCGCATAGAAATCCCAGAAATCCACTATTTACCTAAATGAAATCCTTAGTGTAGTGAATTTTAATTTCCTAAACAAATAACGACGAGAATGTCACCAAACAGTGAATGTACCAAGTGTCCAACCATACAGCAGACAATATAAAAATTTCCATTCAGAATTTTGCGAACAGATGCACGATTCGCTCTAAAAATGTAAACAGACCATCGGTAAGGACAGACATCGGAGAGGGATAGATAGATAGAGACGGTGGTTGTTATTGGAAGACTGCAGCGATTGCACCCCCTGCAGTCGCGACATCCCCTAATGAAGGGATCGACCGTAGTTAACCATTGTTGTCCTGTCCTGTGAAAAATGCTCCGCAACAGGACATTAAAGGATTTCGCATCCTGCACATCGGAAGCATTGTGTGCGCCGTCAATTTGTTGCGGTATTTAACGGATAAGTCGGTTAATTTTTCCGGATATTAATTTTAGGTGAATATTTTCCCGTTCCTCCCTGGAGAATAATTTATGACCATGGCTTTGATTTCTGTTGCTCATGGATCGATGGATGGTTTTATTAATTGCAACCTGCTTACAAGATTTTTCGGGAATTTCGGAGAGTGAGAATTGAGTATCATAGAGAATTATGAGGATTTTCAATAAAGAAGAAAGAGGATTTTCAATATGGAATAAATAGGATTTTCAATGCATTAGAGTAAAGTTCAGTAACCTTTTCGAAATTTGATTACTAATTTTATGAAATTATTTCTTAAATGTTCACTTGTTAATTTAATTAGTAGTGATGCTTTTTTCGTCTTCTCTTTCACATATACTTTATGTTTGAAATTATTGTCCTTATTTAGGTGCGGAGGACAGACATTTGCCGGCTCTAGAAATGCAATCAAACCCCATGGCATTGATATAATCCTACTTTGACCTACTTTTCTTTGACACACAGATAGAGAGAGGTACAACAAAAAAAAAAACACATATTTTTGCACATGACTTTTTCCCAGTGAAAACCTTTGGCAAAACAGTTTCTAGTCCGTGTTTGCATCTCCCTCTCACTTGTGGATAATACAACAAACTATGAGTGGAAGGGAGATGGAGTTTGTTTAGGAACAAAATTTTGAGGAAAAACTTGCGTAAACAATTTTGAAGAACTCAACTCAACTGAATTCTAGAGGAATCTGGGTCAATCTCAGATGGTTTCATTAGATTGCGTCGATAACACTTTCGTGTGTTTGTCTTTCCATCCAACCGAAGAATCAACCATTCATCTATCCTCCCAACCAACCATCCATCCAACCATCCATCTATCTAGCTATCTATCTAACTGTTTGTCTGTCTGTTTCTCTCAGACTCCTTCTGTTTGTTTGTTTGTTTGTTTATTTGTTGTCGAGTGATGAGTGATGATGTGCTCGTTGAGAGCTGGAGCTCCCGACTCGACCCATCACGACCTGAAGACGAGGACGACGAGACCACGAAGAGACAGAGACAATGGATTTGTGGGGGGGAAGAAAGAGAAAGAATGATGAGATCGATGATGCTGTTGATGTTGGCGATGATTTTGCTTGAAGATGAGCTTAATCGGTCTTGTTGTTTTTGTTATTGTCAATTTTGTTTTTGTTGTCATTGTTCCTTCTCATCGTATTGTTATTGCTATTATGACTGCTACTAGTTTCTAATATTTCTTTTGATGACAGCTTCGGCTCCTAAAAGTGTGCTTCACATTTTGTTGTCTCATGTTGTTTTCTTTTTTTCTTTCTTTTTTTCTATTTGTTTCTTTTGTTGCTTCCTCTTTTCTTCATCATTGTTTGCATTTGTGACGATATTTTCTTTGCATCGAGTTTATTTTTGGTCTCTGCTCCCACTTAAGAATAATAGACAAATTATTGTTGTCTATCTCTCTCTCTCTCTAGTTCTCACACTCTTCAATCTTTCGTCACTTTATCCTTTATCCTAAGTGTTATCATCCTTCTTTGGTAGATATAGTCCATAATTTGTCTAGGATGATTGATGATGATTGAATGGACGATTGTTGTCGAAATGTAGTCGAGATCGGAGAAGATCTGAGTGTTTGAATTTTAATGCTTGTGGATGATGTGAATAATAAATAAATAAATATCCTTCCCACTTCAGCATCACTCGAATGTCCTGTCTCCTTCTTTCGTCCTTCACTCTTTCTTCTCTCCTCCTTCTCTCTGTTTTCTCTACTTTTTCGAACTCTCCCTCAGTTGTCTTTGGTGGCTTTTGTGGTCACATTAATGTAATTAGATAAACGAGGCGAAAGGATAATTCATAAGGACTATCGAATATTTTTCCCTCTAGTCATTATTTCTCCTTTCTCTCTCTCTCCCTTATTCACTTATTGTCTCCTTCACTCTCTCCTTAACTTTCTCCCTCACTCTCTCCTTCACTCAAGTTCATTTAATTGGTTTACATTTTGCTATCCTTTCAAGAGGATCCTTCAACGTGAGGCTCGAAAGCTCATTTCATAACCAGGACTCAACTTGTTCGCCTCCTCCTCATGTCCTTCGTCTTTCTTCACACGCTAACATCCTTCATAACATTCTTCTCCTCACATTTTCTCTGTCATCCTTTGCCACATCCTCCTGAGCTGAGAAACAGGATTCAGGATTCAGCTGCGCCAGACACAACTCATTAACTCTTTGCATAATTGAGATTTTTTGAAAACAACGCTAATGACGATGGAGATGATTATGAAGCTAATGACGAGAAGGATGGCGATGAGAAGAATATAAAGAAGATAAAGAAGAAGTCGATCAATAAGGCGATGGAGAAAATTATGAATTTAGAATAAGATGGAGAAGATGATAGTTTGGTAGCGATTATGATAATTTGTTGGAGATAATGATGTTGGATTTATTTAATATTTGATTGAATTTATTTAAAATGTAATAACTTTATTTAATAAAAAAATATTATATATTTTCTTGTATCATAATATTATACAATTAATTTCGAAATAAATGACAGAAATAATTTTCAAAATATTAATTCGAAAAATTTCCAAACTCCACCCACTTATAACCAACAGCTTTCAAATTAATTGAAACAACATATTTATAGCCTTATCCCAATTTCGAATTTGTCCTCTTTGCCAAAAATCACACATCAACGGAATATGTGAAATTTTTGGCCCACATCGATTGGCATCACGTTAACCTCAATACATCATGCACGTAACGCGCGGAGTTGTCGTAAATTATGAAATCCTATTTGAGAAAGTTAATTGCACATTTGGGGCAACCACGACCGAAAAAGGTTGCCAACTGCGCGCGATACACGAACGCGAAGCAACGAGGAAAATTCGTTCAACTCGTTCGAGTGAGAATGAATTTTGAATGAGCTGAAGGAAGACGGAAGAGGAAATGTGAGAGAAAGGAGATGGAGAGAGTGAGAAGGAGAGGGAAGACCAGAAATTATGAGAAGGATGATGATGGGTGTGAAGGATGAGTGAAGTGAAGAAGAGAAGGAGAAATTCATTGATTGGGTGAGATAGAAGCTATCCAAAAGGATGATAGATTTTCAAAAGGCTGGAGGATTCATAATAGGAAATGAAAATTTTTGAGAGGATGAAAGATTTCTATAAATATGAAAGATTTTCATCAGGATGGATGGCTTCAAAAGAAGGATGGAAGATTTCTATGAAGATGAAAGATTTTCAAGAGAATGAAAGATTTTAAAAAATCTGGCAGATTTCCCTGAAGTTGATATTTTTCCAAAAAGAAAGCAAATGTCTAAAAGAAAGCCAAAGAAACATTTCCAAAAGGAAGGAGGAAACGGTTTCTCAGAAGGATTTCGATTGATTCCTCACAAGGAGGCTCCGACGCTGATTCCTCTAGGAAGATCTTCCGACCAACGGAGGGGCCTCAAAGGGTTAATCGGGAGAGAGAGAGGGTTAAGCGATCGAAATGGAATCGAGGGACGTGAATCGTTAAACTAGAAACTCGATAGAGGAACTGTGAAAAGGTTGGGGTTGGGTTTTGGTGGAAATTGTGATGGATTCTAGGAAAGGAGGCCACACGATGCCTTGGGGGAGAGATTTTGAGAGATGAAGAGATGAGAGAAGAAGGGCATTAAAGGGGCGTAAAAGGGGCCAAAGAAATGGGCGTGTGAGGAAGGCGTCGTTAGACGAAGACGAAGCTCGATTCACTCAAGCGCTGAAGTCGCGGTAAGCCACGACCCATGGAAGACATGCCGAACGTGATACGTTGAAGATTAATGATTAATGACATTGTAAGGACGACAACGATCACGTTGGGAAGGGGGAGGAGAAGGTTGGAAGGGGGTTGATGTGGTGAAGAAGAAAGGGAGAAGGAAGGAAAGGAGAGAGAGGGAAGGAAGGTGAAGAACAAAGAAGGTGTGTCAGTGAGGAAGGAAAGAGAGAAGTTGAAGGAAGCTTACATCAGATGTAGGCAAGCTGTAGATAAAGTGCAAGGTTTAGAGGAAGAAATCGGTAAAACGATGGCAAGAGAAAGAGTAGGAAAGAAATGAGAAGAACTTCCGATGAAGAAGTGGAACTATGAACTACTCTGCTTGTTAGCGGCTTAAACCAAGAACAGGTGGCTTCTTCTCTTTCTATCTCTGGCCTCCTTTCTTGTTCTTACACCTTCCTTTCTTCCTCTACACCTTCTTCTGCACTTCTTAATCTCTACCTCAAGACCTCCCTCTCCTCTTCTTTCATCCATCTACCTCTACCTCTACTTCTCTCTCTCTCTCTCTCTATCCACCATTAGTGTGTGTTTGTTCCAAATGAAGACATAACAATTTCGCGCACTTAAATGTTTAACGCGGCGTTAAATGATAATGAAAGCAACCGTTCGCTGTCGTTCGTTCGCTCAGTGGCTGGCTGTCGTTTTGAGGACATTTCAGGCACGTACCACGTGAGCCATTAAAACGGCGACACAATCGACACAGGAATCGAGGCGAGAGGTAGGAGAATCGAGGAGATTGAAGATAGAAGGAGGAGATCGAGGTAAAGGAAGAAGATCGAGGGATGTAGAGGGGATTGTGAGGAGACCGGAAGTGCATGAAGTTTCCACTTGAATGTTACGGGAGTTCGAAAGATGCCGACAAGCAGCTAATTTCCACAAAGACTTCATTAACGCGAGATTAGAGAGAGAGAAGGAGGGAGAGAGGTAGAACACAGAGAGGAGATAGATAAAGAGGGATATAGAGAAGGAGCGAGGAAAAGAAAGAATGATAGTGTAGGAGAAACAAAAGTAGATTGAGGGGAAAAGATAAGGAAGCCGAGAGAGAGAGAGAGAGAGGAAGACAAGGAAGTTGAGAAAAATGAACAAAAGAAAAAAGAAAGAAAAGAAAGGAGTCAGAGAGGAAGACAGAATGGAGAGAGAGAGGAAGATAGAACGCTATAGACCAGGAGTGGGACAACGAATGCTAGCGAAGCAAAGGATGATATCGAGGTCGTTGCATAAAGTTGTTTCAGCATGAGAATTTGATTGTTTGAACATGTATGAGGTTGATTGTGTATATGAGTATGAATTTGTATATGTGTTTGTTTGAGTGTATTTATATATGTTTGTGTTTGTGAATTCTTATCACTTCCACTCATGCAAATTGTTGATCGCTCTTTGAGACTCCACTTATTGCTTCAACTCCATCGCAATCTCTCTTTCAAACTTCTCGTCGCTCCTATTCTTCTCTCCTCAGTCATTTTCTCCTCATTCCTTCTCTTCTCACTCTTTCTCTCTTCGTTCCGTAAGACTCCTCGCTCTCTTTCCATCTCCTTCTTTACTTGATTGTCTCCTTGTCCTTACTTTTCTTCATCCTTCTTCCCACTTGGTGCATGTCGAGGAGTCCTTTTAGTGTCGGCGCTTCGCACCTTAAGTGCACTTATGTTCTCTCTCGCTCACACTTTTCCTCACTCTATCCCTCTCTCTCTTCCTCACTCTATCCTTTTCTCTCTCTCTTCCTCACTCTATCCTTTTCTCTCTTTCTCTGTCGCTTTGCCTCACTCTACCCATGTCTCAGTGCAATCAAACTTTGCCGAGATGATTAAAGGAAGATTTTCCAAAAATTAACACGAAACCAACGACACACACGATGGAGTCTTGAAAGAGAAGAGAGAGAGGAAGGTGGGTAGAGGGAGAAGAAGCGTAAATGGAGAAGAAAATAGCATGGATAAAGTTGTGAAAGAGAGGGAACGATGTCGCGGTCTCTTGTCGGATCTCGTTCGAAATCCATTTAACATATCGATGGTGCGTGTCATGCGAGAAACTCGTTACAAAACGGCTCCGCCAAGGATCATCTCACATTAGCCATTCTCGAGGCGACGTGAGTTTCGCTCCTAGCACGAGCCTAATGGGTTCTCATCCTCTCTCTATCTCTCTCTTTCTATCTCCTTCTACATATCGTTCCCTTACTATGTTCACATTTCGCATTCACGTCAAGCGAAAGGATTTTAATTGAAATTGAAATCCCGTGGATTGAGATGCGCCTGCTTTCATATCCTTAACTTTAACTTCTTCCTTAACTTCCTCTTCTTCTTAAACTTCTTCTCCTTCCCTAACACTGAGTGTGTTGAAATTCGAGAAGCCTTCGCTACATTTTGAAGGCTTCAAATTAATTGCAATATTATCAATTAGAAGGAAGACGGAAATTAAGCAGAAATCATTGATAAAGAGAGAGAGAGAGAGTGAGACAAGAGTGTGAAGAGAGAGTGAATGAGTGAAAGAGAGATTGTTGAAGAACTTCAGATAGAATGTTAATTTATGCAAATGCCAATAAATTCACACAAAATCCCAAGATTTCCATCGATGCCGCCCCATCCTAGATTATGGTCTTTATGGTCTCTATTTAACATGGTCTTAAAGGACTTTATGTGGATACTTGGTATTTTATTGCAAGGCTCGACACGTTGTAATTAAACCGAAATTATCTTCAACTTCATCTTCTTATTCTTCTATAACTAATTAGGTTCACCCGATATGTTAAGTCTTCAATTCTATTATTTCAACTAATTATCATTCTAGTTTAATTGGTCGATTTATTGGATAATCTACTCGTTGTTACTGTGTCGTGTTGGATTCCATTCGGAATTTTAATTGTTGTCCTCAAATAAACATCGTCGTGTCTCTCTTTATCACACTTTGCCTATTAATTCCGTTAATTTTCCATAATTCCATTAATTTTCTCGATTCATAACTTGACTGCAAATTGCGATTTCTCTAGTTGAATGGAGATTAGTTTGAATTTATTAATTTTAATTTCCGTGTTTTGAATTAATATTTCCCATTTCTTAATGAATTTTCTTACATACATTTAATTTTTAATTATCTGAAATGTGTTGTTTAGAATTTTCTAAAATTTCTGAATGCGTTTTTATCTTTTTTATTACATTTTCTTTATTCTTTCACTCATAAGAAGCTGTAATATTAGTTCTGTAATGAAACTTTGAGATTTTATTTGGTTTTTTTAAATATTTGTCTCGAATTTCTGACCTAATTTTAAATTTATGAACTTGTTTTTTTTAATATACTATACAAATTTAGACTTTCTGACGAATTATTCCAAAATTTTTTTTTTTTAAATATTTTTAATTATATATATTTTTTTTTTTGTTATTATCTAATTTTGCAGCAGTTTCAGAGTTCATCCTCCAGCTCCTTCCTCCCTCTTCTTACTTTCGCCACCAGTTCCTCCTCCTTCTACCGATCGCCCTCGATTGGACTCCAGCAATTAATTATACACCATCAATAATGCACAATCAGTGCAATTAATGCCTTACAACCGTGAGGACATTAGTTAATCCCATTTATTAAGAACCCAATCACACATACACTAACACCAACTGACTCATACAACCAGACTTATTATACAGTCACCCAAGCGAATGAACGAGCGAACAAGGAAAGCACACAAATGACATGCATTAGGGACAGTGCAAGGACTTTTAGAGGTTGCCATAAATTTGAAATCACACACAAAAACACATGCATATTTAATAAAGAGAAAGCGAAAGGGAGGGATGTTGGGAGGAAGTGGTGGTAGAAAAGGGAAGGAAGAGGTGGTAAAATCAGGATGGAAGAGAACGAAGAACGGAAGGACGAAGTGGCCGAAGAACGAGGCTTGGACATGGTCGCGATTAATATGCGCGACAAATGGAATCGATGAATTGGAAAGAAGGGACCAAAGGCCAATTAATATGCGAAGGATATGCGATGCTTAACGCCTGAAAGGACATCGAGGGTGGGTGACTGAAATTTGTTTTCTTTTTTGAAACATTGCACATACTTTTGGCCCAAATCGAGCGTCGAAGGAATCAAGAAACGTGAATCAAGAATGGAGAATAAAACGAAGAATCAAGAAACGTGGAACCATGAACGAGAAATCAGAATGAAAATCAAGTCAAAGCGAGCATGACGAAAGGTCTTTTATGACCAGCCTATGGTCGTATGCTATTTGTGGCCTGGTCGTATCCTGATTTTGTGTCCTTGTGTGCGTGTGTGTGGGCGGTCGTCATGCATAGAAATGAGCTTGAGCTTTAGTTGAACCCCTGCAGGCCGGGCCGGAGTAATTAATTAATTAGCTTCCAGGACACAAATTGTGGGGGCGTCGCCAACAATCGAAGGACACGGAGTCCAACCAACCGTTCGGCCCTCAATCGGAGGATGGGGGAAAATGTTTGTTTGGCTTTGGTGAAAAGGGACATCGACATAAGGAGAGGGAAAAATTACATGGGGCAAAAGAATGAGGAAATTGAGGTGGGGTGAGACAACTCCATGAAGATCCTCTGAAATCCCCAAGAAAGATTCTGGTCAAACAATAAGTTTCGGATGAAAGAAAAAAATTGGTTTCAGAAAATAAATTTGGTTTCAGAAAAAAATTCATCTTCAGATCGTCATATCTCCGCCATTTGAAGAGCTATCACGATTTTAGGCGAATCTGAGTACTACTTAAAAAATTATCAAATTTTAATTTTTCGAATTTTCTAGACCCACTTCCCGGACTCACTGTGGCTAAAGTAGTAATCGGATTTGGACGAACCAAACTGTTAATGAAAGAGGAGGATCTCCCCTTTCGTTAGCATCCGGCCGCTTCCTACTATCACGTCTGACACAGATTTCATAGGCAATTCTGACTTCAAAACTTCAGATCGTCAATCTCCGCCATTTGAAGAGCTATCACGATTTTAGGCGAATATGAGTACTACTTAAAAAATTTTCAAATTTTAATTTTTCGAATTTTCTGGACCCACTTCCCGGACTCACTGTGGCTAAAGTTGTGATCGGATTTGGACGAACCAAACTGTTAATGAAAGAGGAGGATCTCCCCTTTCGTTAGCATCTGGCCGCTTCCTTCTATCACGTCTGACACAGATTTCATAGGCAATTCTGACTTGAAAACTTCAGATCGTCATATCTCCGCCATTTAAAGAGCTATCACGATTTTAGGCGAATCTGAGTACTACTTAAAAAATTATCAAATTTTAATTTTTCGAATTTTCTAGACCCACTTCCCGGACTCACTGTGGCTAAAGTTGTGATCGGATTTGGACGAACCAAACTGTTAATGAAAGAGGAGGATCTCCCCTTTCGTTAGCATCCGGCCGCTTCCTTCTATCACGTCTGACACTGATTTCATAGGCAATTCTGACTTGAAAACTTCAGATCGTTATATCTCCGCCATTTGAAGAGCTATCACGATTTTAGGCGAATCTGAGTACTACTTAAAAAATTTTCAAAATTTTAATTTTTCGAATTTTCTAGACCCACTTCCCGGACTCACTGTGGCTAAAGTTGTGATCGGATTTGGACGAACCAAACTGTTAATGAAAGAGGAGGATCTCCCCTTTCGTTAGCATCCGGCCGCTTCCTTCTATCACGTCTGACACAGATGTCATAGGCAATTCTGACTTGAAAACTTCAGATCGTCATATCTCTGCCATTTGAAGAGCTATCACGATTTTAGGCGAATCTGAGTACTACTTAAAAAATTTTCAAATTTTAATTTTTCGAATTTTCTAGACCCACTTCCCGGACTCACTGTGGCTAAAGTTGTGATCGGATTTGGACGAACCAAACTGTTAATGAAAGAGGAGGATCTCCCCTTTCGTTAGCATCCGGCCGCTTCCTTCTATCACGTCTGACACAGATGTCATAGGCAATTCTGACTTGAAAACTTCAGATCGTCATATCTCCGCCATTTGAAGAGCTATCACGATTTTAGGCGAATCTGAGTACTACTTAAAAAATTATCAAATTTTCATTTTTCGAATTTTCTAGACCCACTTCCCGGACTCACTCTGGCTAAAGTTGTGATCGCATTTGGACGAACCAAACTGTTAATGAAAGAGGAGGATCTCCCCTTTCGTTAGCATCCGGCCGCTTCCTTCTATCACGTCTGACACAGATGTCATAGGCAATTCTGACTTGAAAACTTCAGATCGTCATATCTCCGCCATTTGAAGAGCTATCACGATTTTAGGCGAATCTGAGTACTACTTAAAAATTATCAAATTTTCATTTTTCGAATTTTCTAGACCCACTTCCCGGACTCACTGTGGCTAAAGTTGTGATCGGATTTGGACGAAACAAACTGTTAATGAAAGAGGAGGATCTCCCCTTTCGTTAGCATCCGGCCGCTTCCTTCTATCACGTCTGACACTGATTTCATAGGCAATTCTGACTTGAAAACTTCAGATCGTTATATCTCCGCCATTTGAAGAGCTATCACGATTTTAGGCGAATCTGAGTACTACTTAAAAATTTTCAAATTTTAATTTTTCGAATTTTCTAGACCCACTTCCCGGACTCACTGTGGCTAAAGTTGTGATCGGATTTGGACGAACCAAACTGTTAATGAAAGAGGAGGATCTCCCCTTTCGTTAGCATCTGGCCGCTTCCTTCTATCACGTCTGACACAGATGTCATAGGCAATTCTGACTTGAAAACTTCAGATCGTCATATCTCCGCCATTTGAAGAGCTATCACGATTTTAGGCGAATCTGAGTACTACTTAAAAAATTTTCAAATTTTAATTTTTCGAATTTTCTAGACCCACTTCCCGGACTCACTGTGGCTAAAGTTGTGATCGGATTTGGACGAACCAAACTGTTAATGAAAGAGGAGGATCTCCCCTTTCGTTAGCATCCGGCCGCTTCCTTCTATCACGTCTGACACAGATGTCATAGGCAATTCTGACTTGAAAACTTCAGATCGTCATATCTCCGCCATTTGAAGAGCTATCACGATTTTAGGCGAATCTGAGTACTACTTAAAAATTATCAAATTTTCATTTTTCGAATTTTCTAGACCCACTTCCCGGACTCACTCTGGCTAAAGTTGTGATCGCATTTGGACGAACCAAACTGTTAATGAAAGAGGAGGATCTCCCCTTTCGTTAGCATCCGGCCGCTTCCTTCTATCACGTCTGACACAGATGTCATAGGCAATTCTGACTTCAAAACTTCAGATCGTTATATCTCCGCCATTTGAAGAGCTATCACGATTTTAGGCGAATCTGAGTACTACTTAAAAAATTATCAAATTTTAATTTTTCGAATTTTCTGGACCCAATTCCCGGACTCACTGTGGCTAAAGTTGTGATCGGATTTGGACGAACCAAACTGTTAATGAAAGAGGAGGATCTCCCCTTTCGTTAGCATCCGGCCGCTTCCTTCTATGACGTCTGACACAGATTCCATAGGCAATTCTGACTTGAAAACTTCAGATCGTCATATCTCCGCCATTTGAAGAGCTATCACGATTTTAGGCGAATCTGAGTACTACTTAAAAAATTATCAAATTTTAATTTTTCGAATTTTCTAGACCCACTTCCCGGACTCACTCTGGCTAAAGTTGTGATCGCATTTGGACGAACCAAACTGTTAATGAAAGAGGAGGATCTCCCCTTTCGTTACCATCCGGCCGCTTCTTCTATCACGTCTGACACAGATTCCATAGGCAATTCTGACTTCAAAACTTCAGATCGTTATATCTCCGCCATTTGAAGAGCTATCACGATTTTAGGCGAATCTGAGTACTACTTAAAAAATTATCAAATTTTAATTTTTCGAATTTTCTGGACCCACTTCCCGGACTCACTGTGGCTAAAGTTGTGATCGCATTTGGATGAACCAAACTGTTAATGAAAGAGGAGGATCTCCAATTTCGTTACCATCCGGCCGCTTCCTTCTATGACGTCTGACACAGATTCCATAGGCAATTCTGACTTCAAAACTTCAGATCGTTATATCTCCGCCATTTGAAGAGCTATCACGATTTTAGGCGAATCTGAGTACTACTTAAAAAATTATCAAATTTTAATTTTTCGAATTTTCTGGACCCACTTCCCGGACTCACTGTGGCTAAAGTTGTGATCGGATTTGGACGAACCAAACTGTTAATGAAAGAGGAGGATCTCCCCTCCGGCCGCTTCCTTCTATGACGTCTGACACAGATTCCATAGGCAATTCTGACTTGAAAACTTCAGATCGTCATATCTCCGCCATTTGAAGAGCTATCACGATTTTAGGCGAATCTGAGTACTACTTAAAAAATTATCAAATTTTAATTTTTCGAATTTTCTAGACCCACTTCCCGGACTCACTCTGGCTAAAGTTGTGATCGCATTTGGACGAAACAAACTGTTAATGAAAGAGGAGGATCTCCCCTTTCGTTAGCATCCGGCCGCTTCCTTCTATGACGTCTGACACAGATTCCATAGGCAATTCTGACTTGAAAACTTCAGATCGTCATATCTCCGCCATTTGAAGAGCTATCACGATTTTAGGCGAATCTGAGTACTACTTAAAAAATTATCAAATTTTAATTTTTCGAATTTTCTGGACCCACTTCCCGGACTCACTGTGGCTAAAGTTGTGATCGGATTTGGACGAACCAAACTGTTAATGAAAGAGGAGGATCTCCCCTTTCGTTAGCATCCGGCCGCTTCTTCTCTATCACGTCTGACACAGATTCCATAGGCAATTCTGACTTCAAAACTTCAGATCGTTATATCTCCGCCATTTGAAGAGCTATCACGATTTTAGGCGAATCTGAGTACTACTTAAAAAATTATCAAATTTTAATTTTTCGAATTTTCTAGACCCACTTCCCGGACTCACTCTGGCTAAAGTTGTGATCGCATTTGGACGAACCAAACTGTTAATGAAAGAGGAGGATCTCCCCTTTCGTTACCATCCGGCCGCTTCCTTCTATGACGTCTGACACAGATTCCATAGGCAATTCTGACTTCAAAACTTCAGATCGTTATATCTCCGCCATTTGAAGAGCTATCACGATTTTAGGCGAATCTGAGTACTACTTAAAAAATTATCAAATTTTAATTTTTCGAATTTTCTGGACCCACTTCCCGGACTCACTGTGGCTAAAGTTGTGATCGGATTTGGACGAACCAAACTGTTAATGAAAGAGGAGGATCTCCCCTTTCGTTAGCATCCGGCCGCTTCCTTCTATGACGTCTGACACAGATTCCATAGGCAATTCTGACTTGAAAACTTCAGATCGTCATATCTCCGCCATTTGAAGAGCTATCACGATTTTAGGCGAATCTGAGTACTACTTAAAAAATTATCAAATTTTAATTTTTCGAATTTTCTAGACCCACTTCCCGGACTCACTCTGGCTAAAGTTGTGATCGCATTTGGACGAACCAAACTGTTAATGAAAGAGGAGGATCTCCCCTTTCGTTAGCATCCGGCCGCTTCCTTCTATGACGTCTGACACAGATTCCATAGGCAATTCTGACTTGAAAACTTCAGATCGTCATATCTCCGCCATTTGAAGAGCTATCACGATTTTAGGCGAATCTGAGTACTACTTAAAAAATTATCAAATTTTAATTTTTCGAATTTTCTGGACCCACTTCCCGGACTCACTGTGGCTAAAGTTGTGATCGGATTTGGACGAAACAAACTGTTAATGAAAGAGGAGGATCTCCCCTTTCGTTAGCATCTGGCCGCTTCCTTCTATCACGTCTGACACAGATGTCATAGGCAATTCTGACTTGAAAACTTCAGATCGTCATATCTCCGCCATTTGAAGAGCTATCACGATTTTAGGCGAATCTGAGTACTACTTAAAAAATTATCAAATTTTAATTTTTCGAATTTTCTAGACCCACTTCCCGGACTCACTCTGGCTAAAGTTGTGATCGCATTTGGACGAACCAAACTGTTAATGAAAGAGGAGGATCTCCCCTTTCGTTACCATCCGGCCGCTTCCTTCTATGACGTCTGACACAGATGTCATAGGCAATTCTGACTTCAAAACTTCAGATCGTTATATCTCCGCCATTTGAAGAGCTATCACGATTTTAGGCGAATCTGAGTACTACTTAAAAAATTATCAAATTTTAATTTTTCGAATTTTCTGGACCCATTTTGAAGAGCTATCACGATTTTAGGCGAATCTGAGTACTACTTAAAAAATTATCAAATTTTAATTTTTCGAATTTTCTAGACCCACTTCCCGGACTCACTCTGGCTAAAGTTGTGATCGCATTTGGACGAACCAAACTGTTAATGAAAGAGGAGGATCTCCCCTTTCGTTACCATCCGGCCGCTTCCTTCTATGACGTCTGACACAGATGTCATAGGCAATTCTGACTTCAAAACTTCAGATCGTTATATCTCCGCCATTTGAAGAGCTATCACGATTTTAGGCGAATCTGAGTACTACTTAAAAAATTATCAAATTTTAATTTTTCGAATTTTCTGGACCCACTTCCCGGACTCACTGTGGCTAAAGTTGTGATCGGATTTGGACGAACCAAACTGTTAATGAAAGAGGAGGATCTCCCCTTTCGTTAGCATCCGGCCGCTTCCTTCTATGACGTCTGACACAGATTCCATAGGCAATTCTGACTTGAAAACTTCAGATCGTCATATCTCCGCCATTTGAAGAGCTATCACGATTTTAGGCGAATCTGAGTACTACTTAAAAAATTATCAAATTTTAATTTTTCGAATTTTCTAGACCCACTTCCCGGACTCACTCTGGCTAAAGTTGTGATCGCATTTGGACGAACCAAACTGTTAATGAAAGAGGAGGATCTCCCCTTTCGTTACCATCCGGCCGCTTCCTTCTATGACGTCTGACACAGATGTCATAGGCAATTCTGACTTCAAAACTTCAGATCGTTATATCTCCGCCATTTGAAGAGCTATCACGATTTTAGGCGAATCTGAGTACTACTTAAAAAATTATCAAATTTTAATTTTTCGAATTTTCTGGACCCACTTCCCGGACTCACTGTGGCTAAAGTTGTGATCGGATTTGGACGAACCAAACTGTTAATGAAAGAGGAGGATCTCCCCTTTCGTTAGCATCCGGCCGCTTCCTTCTATGACGTCTGACACAGATGTCATAGGCAATTCTGACTTGAAAACTTCAGATCGTCATATCTCCGCCATTTGAAGAGCTATCACGATTTTAGGCGAATCTGAGTACTACTTAAAAAATTATCAAATTTTAATTTTTCGAATTTTCTGGACCCACTTCCCGGACTCACTGTGGCTAAAGTTGTGATCGGATTTGGACGAACCAAACTGTTAATGAAAGAGGAGGATCTCCCCTTTCGTTAGCATCCGGCCGCTTCCTTCTATCACGTCTGACACAGATTCCATAGGCAATTCTGACTTGAAAACTTCAGATCGTCATATCTCCGCCATTTGAAGAGCTATCACGATTTTAGGCGAATCTGAGTACTACTTAAAAAATTATCAAATTTTAATTTTTCGAATTTTCTAGACCCACTTCCCGGACTCACTCTGGCTAAAGTTGTGATCGCATTTGGACGAACCAAACTGTTAATGAAAGAGGAGGATCTCCCCTTTCGTTAGCATCCGGCCGCTTCTTCTATCACGTCTGACACAGATTCCATAGGCAATTCTGACTTGAAAACTTCAGATCGTCATATCTCCGCCATTTGAAGAGCTATCACGATTTTAGGCGAATCTGAGTACTACTTAAAAAATTATCAAATTTTAATTTTTCGAATTTTCTAGACCCACTTCCCGGACTCACTCTGGCTAAAGTTGTGATCGCATTTGGACGAACCAAACTGTTAATGAAAGAGGAGGATCTCCCCTTTCGTTACCATCCGGCCGCTTCCTTCTATGACGTCTGACACAGATGTCATAGGCAATTCTGACTTGAAAACTTCAGATCGTCATATCTCCGCCATTTGAAGAGCTATCACGATTTTAGGCGAATCTGAGTACTACTTAAAAAATTATCAAATTTTAATTTTTCGAATTTTCTGGACCCACTTCCCGGACTCACTGTGGCTAAAGTTGTGATCGGATTTGGACGAACCAAACTGTTAATGAAAGAGGAGGATCTCCCCTTTCGTTAGCATCCGGCCGCTTCCTTCTATCACGTCTGACACAGATTCCATAGGCAATTCTGACTTGAAAACTTCAGATCGTCATATCTCCGCCATTTGAAGAGCTATCACGATTTTAGGCGAATCTGAGTACTACTTAAAAAATTATCAAATTTTAATTTTTCGAATTTTCTGGACCCACTTCCCGGACTCACTGTGGCTAAAGTTGTGATCGGATTTGGACGAACCAAACTGTTAATGAAAGAGGAGGATCTCCCCTTTCGTTAGCATCCGGCCGCTTCCTTCTATGACGTCTGACACAGATTCCATAGGCAATTCTGACTTGAAAACTTCAGATCGTCATATCTCCGCCATTTGAAGAGCTATCACGATTTTAGGCGAATCTGAGTACTACTTAAAAAATTATCAAATTTTAATTTTTCGAATTTTCTGGACCCACTTCCCGGACTCACTGTGGTTAAAGTTGTGATCGGATTTGGACGTGGAAAGCCCAGAGCTGAACCTACTTCAACCTTCGTCTTGTGTCCTTCCTTCTTCGTCTTTCATCCTTCTTCCTTAGTCCTTCAAACTGTGGCTTATTGTCCTCAGCACAGCACATTCTCAAGTTCGCAACGAGGACGAAACGAGTGAAAGAACAAAGTTGCCAAAATAATTTACTGCGGGCAGCGGATGTCCTTCCAGATCCTTTGCCTTGGAAGAAACTGTGATTCCGGTGACGACAGAGAAAGAGAAGGAGGTTGAGAAACAGAAACAGTTTGACCAAGAGAAAAAGTATAACCAAGAAGAAAAGAAAAAGAGTTAAAGTGGACGAAAGTGTGCAACGAAGTGCATCCTCATGTCCTTCGGCCGTATGTCCTTGACGACTCCTTCTCGGTTTTCTTTTTCGACTTTTCGGACTCGATATCGTTTTGTCCTCCACATCGTTTCAAACGCGACAACGTTTCGAATGCGACATCGTTTCGGACACTAAGTTGAGTGAGTAAAACTTTCATTTCTTTCTTTAGTGCCTTTTTTTATTGCTCCCATTCACATCCTACTTTTCTTACTCCTTTCCTTGATACTTTTTTGGCTTTTTACCGAGTGAGAGAAAGAGAGATAAACGATTCGTTGAGTTTCTCATGCGAGCGATATATGCTACTCTTTCTAGTGCAACTTTCCTTCCCTTTCTACTACTTGGTCTTTATTCGCCTTCCTCCTTTTCTTCTCCTCTTTTCCACAAAGTGTTGCCAAGACAAATGTCGTCCTTGCACTTTTTGTGGCCACTGTTTTCTTGTTGCGGTCTCGCCGTCGATCGATTGTGTTCTGCAACTTGTGGCTCTCCCAAGGACGAATCCCAAGGACGAACCGCAGGTGCCACCAGTTGTTTGTGGCGAAAGCTAAGGAGAAGAAAGAAGACGACAGAAAGTGAAATAGGAGGTGACTGCTTAAGTACTTGCGTAATAGTAGTGGAAATGGGAGTTGAAATGGTGGGATTTGGAATAATGGTAGTTGAAATAGTAGGAAAAATAACAGACGGAGGATTGAAAAAAAGTCAATGTTGGATTTTTATAAATGAAACAGAAAATACTTTTAAAAGCTTCTATTATATTGGAAAAAATATTAAAAAAAAAACTATTAAAACTAAGCAGAAGAAGAAATATTTTGACTTTTTTAGAAAAATAAAATTTGGCCAATTCAATTTCATAAATCTCTTAAAGAGATAAATGGAAAATGCTCGCCCATTTCACTATTAACACTTTCATTAATTTTTCACTCTCCCATTTGCCTCTCATTCTTTCTCACTTACTCTCTTTGTCCCTCGCTTACTGTCATTTTCTCCCGCTCTATCTCCCTATCTCATTCTATCTCTCTTACTCCCGTTCTCTCGCACTCACACTCACTCTTTCACTCACTCACTATGCAATCACTTCCCATTTTCATTGAAAGCCTCAAAATTGAATGGAAACGTTTGAACGACAAAATCACATTCTCGTCGAGAGGAGGAGGTAGAGAAAGTGAGACAGAGGGAAAAGAGAGAGTGAAACAGAGGGGAAGAGAGAGAGAGAGAGATAAAAAAACAAGAGCGATCAAAACATGATGGTGAGAGAGAGAGGAAGAGAAACCAAATTGAAGTGTCTCTTTCGCAGCAAATGCAATGCATTAATTTGATTGAATTTTTCAAGTGTCGCTCATTTCGAAGCCTTTCGCCAGGAAGTTGGATGGGTTGTTGTGGTTGTAGTGGAAGTTGTTGTTGTTGTTATTGTTATAGCGAAAGTTGTTGTTGTAGTGGAAGTTATTGTTGTTGTACTGATAATTATTGTTGCTTTTATAGTAGTTCCTGTCCGCGTTTTTGTCGTCCATCGACGCAGAACGAAAATCACGCAAAGTTTAATTTTTAACGCATGCAACCAAACGCCCATCGAAGGGTTCGAAAAGGAAGGTGATGATGATGATGTTGATGAAGGTGGTGAATTAATGATGATGAGGTAGATATAATGATGATGTTAAATGTGGAGAAGTCATGATGATGATTTGAAGGCTAAAGTTTAAATGATAAAAATGGTTTGTGATGATGATGTTGACCATCGTGAAGTGATTACGATGGTAAAATATTGATGATGAGGTCAACATGATGATGATGAAATGATGACGTTGTAGCTGACCAGACGACGACCGAGTGGCCACTCATTTGCCGTAACTAAGTGCATAAAGTTTCCAATTAGCGACCAAAACCAAACCGATCCGAACCAAACTGAATCGAACGAAGTCGACAAACGGCGACCGACGGCCACTTGGAGCAGGCAACGGATGCAAATGAGTGGATGTGAGGGGAATGTTGAGGGATTCGAGCGAGGGAAAGAGAGAGCGACGAGACAGATTGACCACAACCAGAGGGAGACAGAAAGAGCAGGGATTTTACTCCTTTTTACTCCATGGAAAGTTCTCGTCTATTTGAAACTACGATGGGTTCCATATACGAGGAGGAAGAGAAGGAATGAAAGGGAGAGAAATTGTGAGAAAGAAGGGGGAGAAATAGTGAGAAAGAAGGGGGAGAAATATTCAGAAAGAAGGAAGAAGTGAAATGACGAGAAAGATGAGAGAAAATGGATCAACAAAAAATGCGTGAGAAGGCAGAAAAATCAAGGATAGAGTTGGAGTGATAGGAAAACGCGACTGTGATAATTTTTTTCCCCCAGAGTTCGGGGACAACATTTTCGCATGAAGAATCGCCTCAACTTTGGTTATGGTTGAAGGCAACGGTCTCTTTCCCATTTCACTCGTTGCATTTCTGTCTCCCCATATTTTTCGTTCTACCTCTCTTTTCTACCTCACCTTTATTTCCTCATCATCTCTCTCTCCTTCTCTCCCTCACCCTCTCTCTCTCTCTCTGTCCTCTCAATTGCGTTATCTTCCCGGCCATTCGAGTCCCGAGTCCGGTGTCCACTGAGCCTGGCCCAATCAGGCCGACGCCGCAATCCATTAATTTATGAGCGAGACCGCCGAGAGGCGGCGACTTTCGAAATTTCCACTATATATCTCTCGGACTCTGTCAGTCGCAATGACGCCATCTCTATCTCTCCAATGACTTCATCTCGATCCCCATGAATCCTTCTCTATCTCTCCACAATTTCCTTTTTCTCCACAATTCCCTCTTTCTTTCCATTACTTCCTCTCTCTCTCGCTCTCTCTCTTTCTCTCTTTCTCTCTCTCTCTCTCTCTCATAGCATTCTCTTCATTTCATTTCATTCTATAAATCTCTGAAACTCCAGCATTTGGTCAACATCGATGTTGTTTTTGTTTGTGATATATTTGTTGTTATTATTCGTGTTGTTATTGTAGAAATTGTTGTTGTTGTTATTGTTGTCGTCATTTTTGTTGTTGTTATTCTTGTTGTTCTTGTTGTTGTTGTTATTGTTCGAAGCGCGATATCCTTTAAATAACGGCAACTGCGAGCAATTGAGACGTCTGCAAACTTTCCACCTTAAGCTCTCGATAAACTTTCCCCACAATGAGTTAGTGGCCATTTCTCACTATAGCCGCCCACTACCAATCGTTCTCTCTCTCTCTCATTCTCTCACACATCTACTCAATCGCTCTCTCCTTCTATCGCTCACTCTGTTTCAGACCACGACCTGCCCCATGGTGAAGTCGGAGTCGTTCGAAGCTGATGTTATTTCTCGATGTTTTTGCTTGTTTTTTTTCTTCTTCTTCAACATGTTTTTGTTGTACATTGATGTTGTTGTTTCTTCATATTGTTGTTGTTGTTTCACCTGCTTGTTGTTGTACCTTTTTGTTTTTGTTCTCCCTTGTCGATATCATTGGTTTTTGTCGATATTTTTGGGTTTTTTTTCTTTAATTCTTTTGCTGTTGATTTTTTTGTAGTTATTTTACCGTATTGTTGTTGTACCTTACTGTTGTTGTTCTTTCACCTTGTTGTTCTTCTTGATATTTTTGATTTTTGTTTGTTTGCTGTTGTTATTTTTTTTTGTTGTTGTTGGAAATATGAGACACACTTCATCAATTTTCGTGACTTTTTTTTCTGCTCTCACTATTTTTCCGATTCACCTTCTCATCCCCTTGCTCTTCTTCCTCTGACTTCCTCCGTCTCGATCTCCTCCGCTTTTTCTCCTCATACTTCTCTTCTGTCTGTGTGAACTTTTTTTTGCGAAGTAAATTTGGAGTGTCTCGGTGTTTCCTTCTTTGTTGTATTTTTTGTTGCATATATCCTCGTTGGCCACACGTGAATATCCGACGAAAATTGGCAATTCCGAAGCGAAGCGCAGTCTTAACTGTATTTCGTGGTGCGCCGCATCGAGAGGATGCGAGGAAGGCTCACGTGTCCTTTGGCCCCATGAGCAACGAGACATCGACAACGACATCGGCGTCTCCCTTTTCGTTTCTTCCTTCTCTTTTCCTCCCCTCTTTACCACACTTTCATGTCCGTCTCGCTGACGATCATTGAATCCGTTGTGGGGAGCTTCGATACTTTGCAACACGTTGGAATTTTTTCTGTCCATCTTCCTTTTCTCTTTTTCACTCTCAATACTCAATACTACTCTCTCTCTCTATCTCTCTCTCTCTCTTTCTCTCTCTTCAAATCGTCATCTCCTTTTTTCTGTGTTTTCTTTTTGCAATTCGGTCGTCTCGCTTCGTCTCCGGTTTGGTTTCGATTTGTTTTCATCAATATTCAATGACATTGAAACTTCGAATGGTTTTCCATACGTCTATCTCTCTCCCTTTACTCTTCTCTATCTCTCTCTCTCGTCACCATCATTTGTTCTCTCCTATTCCTATACCTCAATTTTTCTACTTCTCATTTTTTATATCTCCCTTTCTATATCTTCTTCTGTTCTATTTCTGTCGCTCATTTCTCCCTCTCTCTCTCTCTCTCTCTTCCACCCTCCATCTCCTCTTTCTCTCTTCCTTTCTGTTTTTCTTCTGCTATTTCAATATGTCTAATGCATATCCTTGACCATATCCTTGGCATTGAACTAACCCAAGATCCTTTTCACACAAATATACAAATTTCCGTCACATTCCATCGCACCAGCTCTCTCTACCTCACTCTCTTTCACTCTCTATCTTTAACTCCTTCTTTCTCTATTTCTCTCTTTCTCTCTTAACTCCTTTTATTTCTCTCCTGAGACCCGATGTCGCTGCAACCGCTCGGCCACGTCCCAACCATCGTCCTCTTTCTCATCTTCCTTTCCGATTCCTCCTCCTCTTCCTCGTTTTCCCCACTTCCTCCTTCTCGTCCCGATCCTGCGTTAGTCAATCATTTCGAGTGCTGGTTCCATGTCGTTGCATATTTAACCAATGTGGCCAGACCGACCGAACGACCAGTCAAGCGTCAAGGAAGCGAGAGGAGAGAGAGATTGAGACGAAAAGACAGACAGACAGATTGCGGGGATAGATAGACAGACTGTGGGACGGGGAGAATGAGGGAAGAACAGACTGAGAAAAGGACGAAATTGTAGAAGAGAGACGAAATTGGAGACAGACAGACTTGGGAGACAAACCACGAGACAAAATGCGAGACTGACAACAACAACAACAACACAGTCCGATGAACAGGTGGACGATGGGTCGACAGCGAGATAAGAAGGAGTGAAAGAGAGAGGTTGCGAGCACGAAGAGAGATGCAAAAGATTGACGAATGAGTCGAGGAATAAAAGTAAAATAAAAAAACAAATAGAAGTAGAAGACGAAAAATCAATGGAAACAGAACAAAACTAAAGGAAGAAGAAAATAGGAAAGAAAAGGAAGGCAAAAAGTAAAAATTAAAAAGAAGGAAAGAATAAGAAAAAAAGAAAAAATTAAAGGAAGAAAAATTCTTCTTGTTTAGCATCTCCTTCTCGCGTGAGTGTTCGTTAGCTCTCTATTTTCTCTAGTGTAAATTGGAAAACCAAGAAACTTAAAAAAATTAATATGAAAAATCAATCCAAAAAATTTAAAAATATATAAAAAATTAATTAATCCATACAAATAAAACCGAAAAAATAAACCTAAAAAAATAAATCCAAAGAAATATACTTAAATCAACAACAAATTTAAACGCCATCAACATCCATAATAAAACGAAAAATAAAACCTTCTAACTTTTCTGTCTTTCTCCATCGCTCACTCGCTCTCACAACCTCTCTCTCTCTCTCTCTTACACCCTCGCCGTGAATCAGAATATCTCTGTATTTACTCTCGGTAGAGAGAAATGCAATTTTCCAGTGATTGATCCGACATGGACCGCATATCAAGTCCGTGGTTACGAACTCACCGCTCCCCCACCACCCTCAATTCTCTCCACGATTCTCGAACCTCAATCATCGATCCTCAATACTCAATCCCTAGACCTTCAATCCACGCCCCTCAATCCACGCCCATCTCTCAACCCATCGTCCGATCAACGGCTCCCTCCAGAAGACAACTAAATATGCAAATGCCATGCATGACAAGAGGTGAGATGGACAGACAGAAACGAAGGGAGCATCAGAAAGAGAGTGAGCGAGCAAGAGACATGGAGAGCGAGATAGAGATGGAGAGAGTTTAAACGATTACCATGTCAAAAGCCGTTGCTGCTCAATGTCGAGGAAAATTGGCTGTGATATAATTTTCAGTGTAATAACTGCATAAAATTAGTAAAACAAATAGCAAAATATTTGCGGAATTTCAAGTGAGAACGATAGGGTGATGAAGAGAGAGAGAGAGAGAGGGAGAGTGGGGAGGAGGGAGGGAGTGAGAGAGAGGGTTTGGTTGACAGAGGAAGAGTTGGCTGTGAGAGAACGATGAAGTTTGAGTGAGGAATGCAGTGGTCGGAAGAGAGTGTGTGTGTGAGAGAGAGAGAGAGCAGATCGAATTGAAAGGGGAAACATATTTCGTTAATTGCAATCGATGCAGGTCCAACGTCCCAATGGGCATGACAATTTCACTATACGTGCCGATGGTGGACTGAAGAGAAGAGATGGAGAGAAAAGGGAGACCGAATGAAGAAAGGATAGAGAAGGATGGATGGAATATTGTACAGGGAGGAATAGTGAAGAAGGATGAAGTTGGAGAAGGTGGGTTTGGTACAAGCTACGGGTAGCAATTGATTAAAACATGACAACAGGGCTGGAGTTGGAAGTTCGTCATGAAGGAGGAGATAAAGGTGGAGATGAAGCTGAAATTGGGGACTAAAACTGAATCAGAATTCGGAGTTGGAAATTAAATTTAAGTTAAGGATTGAAACTGAAATTAAAGTAATGGATTGAAACTAAAATTGATATTCAAACAGCTGCTGAATGATGACCTGAGATGAATCAGATGTTTAGTATAAAATTAGATATGAAATGAAAGCTGAAAATGGAGCTTGGGCTGAAGCTGAAATTTAAGCTGAAATTGGGGCTTAAGTTGATACTAAAATTGAAGCTGATATTGGAGCTTGTCTTGAAACTGAAATTGAGCCAGAACCGAATGAGATTCAGAAATAAAAGAGACTGAAAAATGAATGAGAGCCAACAATAAACGAGAGAGAGAGAGAGAGGACCAAATGAGAGACGGATCCAAACGATAGCTGGAGTTGAACCTGGAGTCGCATCCGGAGTTGGCGACGGAGTCGAAATCGAAACCGATGACCAACGAACTGTTTGACTGCATGTCAATTTGTGCGTCTCGTCGGACTCCGATTCGAACTCATCCACTTGTTCCCTTCTTCTCTCTCTCTCTCTCTCTTTCGTTTCAACGTTCGTTCAACACTGTTGTTCATCCTGTTCTTCTCCCTCACTCAGACTCTCTAATCTCCCTCTTCGCCTCGTCACCTTCAGTCTCCATCTCTCTTTCTTTCTCCCTCTCTCTCCCTGTCTGACTCCCCTGCGTTTGTGTTTGTTGCATCCGCTCAACTCAACCGGAAACAGACATGTGGCCATATTTGTTCGCCTCGTGAAAATCAAGAGAAAGGGAAGAATCGTTAGCAGCTCTCTGTCTCTGTCTACTTCTCACCTCTCCAATGTTTTTCTGTCTCTTTCCCTTTTTCCTCTGTCTCTATCAGTCTCTTCTCTTCACTTTTCTCTCTTCACTCTCCTCTCTTACTCTTCTTTCACTCTCCTCCCAGTCTTTCTCTCCCCCCGTTCTTTATCGAATGTGCGGGCCGTTAATATATGCGGTTTGTTGTATTTGCATAGCAAATTTTCGAACACACGAGAGGGAGACAGAGAGAGATGAGAAGAAGAGAGATGGACTTCAATGGACCAGTGAACGCGACAGGAGACCATGACGAGGACCAGGATGAGGACCATGAACAGAGACCAGGGACGAAAATCAGGAAGGGGAACGAATGAACATCGAGTCGAGTTGAAATTTTAGGTAAACATTGGGACTTCACTTAATTGAGTGCAAATGCGAGGACAAATAACAGGCCAAGAAGGAGGGAATGAGAAATAATAGGATGTGAAATGAGAAAAGAGCAGATTGAAACAAGAGTGGATGAGAAACGAGAAAAGAAAATGATGAAAAAGAAGTCAAAGGAGTTGATGAGAAAGAAGAGAATGAGAAGTGAAAATAATTATAGAGATGATCAGAAAATAAAGGGAAAGAGGAGATGAATGGGTGGAAGAACAGTTGGCAACGCGACAATAACCTTGGCTTTGAATTTCGATTGGATTTCGATTAATTTTCCAGACCGATTGTCGTCTCCTGATGTTTGCTGTCTCCTTTTCTATTTCTCTTTTCTATTTTGCTTTTGTCGATGTCCTTTTTTTAAATTTCTATTTCCAAACTACTTTTTTCGATATTTATTTTTCAAATATTCTTTTTTAGATTTTTTCTATATTTTGTTGTTCCATTATTGTTTTTTGATTACTCTTTTCAATTATCTACTATTTTCCGATTACTATTTTTCGATTACTATTTTTCAGTTACTCTTTTTCGATTTCATTGAATTTTTTGCTCCCTTTCTATATTTCACTCACTTTCTAATTTTTTCGCTCTCTTTTTTCAGTTTCTATCCTTTTGTTTCGATCCCTTTCCTTTCTCTGTCTAAACTTTTTCTTTGTTTTCATTTTTCAATTTTTGTCTCTACTTTTTGGTCATCCTGAAATTTTCCCTTTCGCCGGAATGAGGAAAAAAAATTTCTCATTCGTTGGACAAACATTTGAAATCCATTTAAAATTCATTAACACTTCAATCACGGAATTTTCTCCATCCACCATCGTTCGTTTTTCCTTTGTTGTCTTTTTTTCTCTCTTTGTCTCCGTTTCCTTCGTCTGCCTCTTGTTTTCCTCTATCGACTCCTCTCCCTCTTTATCTCTATTTTCTCTCTCCATCCCCCCTTTTCCCTCATCTCTCTCCTCCTTTGAAAACACCTCGATCTCATAGGAATTTGCCTTCGAGTGGATGTCGAAAAATCAAATGTTTACCCGCGGTGGAACATTTAAACCAGACGCTGCACCTCTCTCATTCCTTCCAATCTCTCCCTCTCTCTCTCTCCATTTCCCTCTCTCTGCCACTTCTCTTTCTCTCTGTTGACTCTGTCGTCTATGACATCATGCTGGACACAGCTGCCGTGATTCACAGCTGGCGTCTGACCGACTTCTTCCCATTCCTTTAAACCATCATGACTTTTTAATGATTTTTAATTAAATTTTGCATCACAGGTCGATTTTGAGAGAGAAAGGGAAACCGAATGATACAAGCAACAAAGAGGAAATAGAAATCAACGAAATGAAAATGAAAAAAATAAAAATACATCAGAAAAATGAACAAAATAAATATGATCTAAAGGAAGAATAACGAAATTAAAATGGACAAAAATTAAACAAAATTAATCAATGTAAATCAACCAAAATTAATGTTATAATAAATATGAAAATGATAGAAAACATGAAAATAAAAAAATAAAACAAAAAGAAAATATATAAAAAAATATATATATATTAACTTACTTATAAAATAACAAATTACATAGAAATAAATAAATACTACAAAAATTAAACATCCAAAAATGAGAAAAGAGAAGCCAAAAATGATATTAAAGAAAAGGATAAATAGTTTGCGAATATGTAAATTTCCTATAGTGATAACTCTTTCCCCCGTTACCATTAATATCCCATATGGTCTAGTGGCTAGGATATCTGGCTTTCACCCAGAAGGCCCGGGTTCGATTCCCGGTATGGGAAGTAATTTTTTTTTTAATATTATTTGTGATTTTTATTTTTTCTATAATTTTTTTATATAAATAAATGTTCTAAAATATGTTATTTAAATTGTTTAACGGATTAAAACACATTTAAATTCAAAGAAAAAAACTTAAAACATTAAAAAAGAACTTCCCATACCGGGAATCGAACCCGGGCCTTCTGGGTGAAAGCCAGATATCCTAGCCACTAGACCATATGGGATATTAATGACGTTGGAGGAAATTGATATCAGTATAAGAGATTTAAGATTTCGCAAATGTTTTATATATTTCAAGATCTATGTATTATATTAATTAATTATTATTTTAATTGAAGGAATATATAATATCTTTTAATTTATAATTCTATATCAAAAGATTATGAAGAGAAATATATTCGAGTACATTAGGAATATTCTTGTTTATTGGATTGTACACTGATTGAAGGTCAAAGACAAGGGATTTCATCAAAACTGACAGAAATACAGAGAGAGAGAGAGATAGAGAGAAATTTGGTAATTCTACGGCTCGACGAGGACATTAAAAAGGATATCGTTGATGAAAGGTCAATTCAAGCGGAAGTTGAACATAATGATTTCTGTCAATTGCAGTTAATGGGCGAAACGGTTCTTATACAACAACAACAACAATCACCAAAGCAACAACAACAACAGCAAACAATAGGCCTTCGCAACAACAATGGATTCTGCACGAGCGACGTAATGAGAAGGAAAGAATTATGAAATGTTGAAAATGTTGACAACCAGAAAAACAGCAACAACAACAACAACAAGAACAATTGCAAGAGCACAATTCGGTAAAGAGAACATGAACAACAATAACAATAGTATAAGGAAAAACAACAACAATAGTATGATCAACAACAACAACACCCAATTATGACAATTGTGCCTTTTTTTTCACTCCAAAGAATCTTCTGCTTCTGACAGACCGACGATGAGAAGAAGGTCGTCATCATCATCATTATGGGCAGTTGTTGTTGTTTTTCTTCTGTTTGGCTTTTGACAAGAACAACAACAATATGAACAACAATAATAAGAAGAAGAACATCAACAACAATAGTAAATAAGCATCGTGTCTCAATTGATTTCGGCATCGCGTGTTCATCCAAATGTCCTGTTGTTGTTACAATTGTTATTGTTGTTGTTCTCTAAGAGGGTTGAAAAGAGTAGTAAAAAAACGAATGAACTTGTGGTCGTCGACCGGAAACGGAAGTCAAAGTCCGAACTGAACTTGAGTAAACGACGGCGTTTGACAAGAACGAAAATGTAAAAAAATTGAATAAAGAATAGCTAAATTTACAACAAAAATTGTAACAATTACTACATTTGAAACAACCCAAAAATCCACAGCAAAAATAATAAAAAAATATTACAATATTATTATTGGTATCCATAAAGACAATATAAAAATGATAATAAAGACAAATACTTTTTTATTGAAATATTTTAATAATAATATATTTAATAATTTAACAATATTATAAAAAATTACAACAATAAAAAGGACAACAACAAAATTAAAAAACAACAACAACCAACCTCCACCTTTGTTTGACAAACTTAATGCCAGGATAAGTAAAGAGATCGTCAAAAGCACCCACTGATGGATGTCTCGTGTTTGTACCACCCACTGACCCTTTCCCCATATCCAACTGTCTCTTTCTCTCCACTCTTCGTTCCCCTCCACAATCCCTCTTTACCACCCTTTGTTCCTTCTCCTTCCACTTCTCCCTCTGGCTCTTTTCGCGATGATTAATTACGCTTTGACATTCGAATGCGCCACCCGTTTCTCAATCTTCACTTCATCCTCTCGCCACGCCTCACCTCAATCTTCTCTCTCTCTCTCTTTCTTCCATCGCTCTCCTTGTCTGACCACCTCCTTTACCATGGTCACGCCCCTTCCGTCGCCGTCGCCGCCACAGCTCCGCCCACGTTGGCTCACGTTGTCGCCGACTGCAGCTGGTTGATAAATGAACGCAAGGTGTTGAGCTGACTTCTTCACTCACTCTTTACTCTTCACTCTCTCTTTTACTCGGAGACTCTCAGAGTTTTCAGTTTCTCCCCCTCTTCCTGTTTTCATCTTCTCCCTCTCCGTGTATTCGTCTTCTCCCTCTCTCTTATAATTTATATTTTTTTCGCTGTCCCTGTTTTCATTTTCTTCTTCTCTCTCTCTCTTTCTCTCGGTGCTTCGTCTTCAATCATTCATTTTTTCTGTAAATTTTCTTCCTTCACTTGTCTTTCTTAATTTTTCTTCTCTCACTTTTTCTTCCTTACTTTTTGTTCCTTCAATTTTCTTCTTCTCCTTTTTCCTCCTTAAATTTTCTTCCTTAATTTTTCTCCTTTCTCTTTTCCTCCTTCACTTTTCTTCCTTTAACTGTTCGCAATCCATGTTGTTTTCACTTCGCTTCTCCATCTTCATTTGCCTCTTGTCTCCTGATCTCCACGCCCAGCAGGAGGTTGATTATCCTGACCGACCGGGACAAATGTTCGTCCTGTCTTCCTCCCTCCGTGTCCTTTCTTTTCCTCCATTCGCTCGGCTGATCCGACGTTTGCCACGGCTTTCTTTCACGATTTCCACTTTCTTGTTGTCCTTTTTCAGCACCTTTTCCTTCACCTCCTTTTGCTCCATCTCCTCTTCCCTCTCCCTCATTTCGTGTTTCGCTGTCTAATGAATAATTTTTCCGCTATGTTGAGCCGTCACTCGTCTGCTCTTTTTGTCCGTCCGTTTGTCTATCCTTCGTCCATCTGTCTGTTTTCGTGTCTATCAATATTTTTGTCGCTCTCCTTTTCATTGTTCTTGAACATGGCATCCTGTTATTGTTGTTGCTTTAGGCACCCTGTTATTGTTGTTCTATCTTGACTTATGTTTTTCAAACTCTGCCGAAATTCTCTTCGCACTAGACACCAAGCCGACGAAAGAAAAGTGATGATAGACGGGAAGGAAAGAAAGTAAAATTAGTGAGATAGAATTTTGAATGAGAGACAAATATGAATGAGAGAAAAATATAAATTCAACCTACCCTTCATCATCGCTTCTTCAACCTCTCCGTTGTCCAATTAAATCTCCCCTTCATCTTCTCTTCATCATCTTTTTCCTACTTCTTCGTCCATCGCATTCATCTTCTCCTCCCCCTACTTCTCTCCCTTGTGACCGTCAAACATTTTTCACTCCAACGTCCGCCTTTTCCTTCTGCTCTCCTTCTTCTTCCTCCTGTCGCTCTGATTGACATCGAAGTGAAAGTGACAGAAATTATTATTCAAAAGTCGGACAGCGTCGAGTCGTTAGGGGGCGGTGGGTTGGTGGGCGTGGCATTAGGAGGAGGACGATGGCGATGTTGGTGGACAACGTTCAATGTTGTAGTTCAATAAGTACCGTTATTAATGAAGACCGTGGGAGGGAGAGAGGAAGAGGATGTACAAGAGGAGAGCGAGAAAGAATAACTTTCACTTGGGTAACGGAAGCTATTACTCGACTGTTGCGAGTACGGTAATGAGGTTGAGGTGGCGGAGGGGGATGATGGTAATAACAGGAAAAAGACAGAAAATAGAGTCTCTCCCTCTCTATTTTCTGTCTGAGTGATAAACAAGAATAGAGAAAATGAGAACGATTCATTGATATATGTAGATAGATTTAAATTAAAAAAGTAGTTTGCAAAATTTGTATATAAAATTGATACCATTTTTATATACCATTTGAATTTTATATAAAGTTTTAAATTTATTTCAAAAAATTAAAAAAAAATGAATGTGTTTTCTATAAAATTTGATGATTTTTTAATATCAAATTTAAACATTATTCCATAAATTTTTTTTTTTTAATTTTATTGAACATTTTTTAACATTTATATTGAAAATTTTATATTTTATTAAATATAGTTAACAATTTTGTTTTAAAATATAAAATCTTTCAATTTAAAATATTAAATATATATATATAATATATAAAAATATATATAAAAAAAATATTAAAATATAAAATCTTAAATTTGTATTTTTTAAATAAAATTTGATTAAGATTAAATACATGCATGTATGTACATTAAAACAAATAGTAACAAGAGTACAAAAATTAAAAAAAAATGAAATAAATTATTAAAAACTTATTAATTTTTATAATTGTTTTCACATAACATTTTGTAATATTTTTGTCAAAAAACCTATATTTTTCATTTCACTTTTTTAATTCCTTCATATTTTCTTTTATCAAGCACCCTGTGTGAAAAATCACACCGGAAGAACTTCACGAGCCCCACACTGACGCCCCTCTCTCTTTCTCTCCCCCTCTCACTCTCGCCCTCTCTTTCTCACTGTCCGCTTCTCACTCTCTCCACAACTCAGTATATGAATTAAAATCGCATAACTTTCTACTGACCTACCACGAGCCTCGATCCCTTTCACATATGAATCTGGGCTTTCGTGTGCTGTTGTGAGTGCAACAATTAAAACAACAACAATTACAATAACAACAGTAACAATGACAACAATAACAATAAGAACAGTAAAAAAAAAATATAACAATTACGAAAAAAGAAAAAAGGAAAAACAACAATAACTCCAAATGAGTGGTAATAATAATTACAACAACACAATAATTCCATTAGCCCCAACGATTTTCATCCACTTCCACCATCGGCCTTCTTCTTTCCTTCCGTACATCCTTGTGTCCGTCCTTCCTTCCATCAGTCCTTCCTTTCATCCGTCTATCCTCTTTTCTCTCCATCCTTTCACTTGCCACTCCCCCAACTCCGCCCCTAAAGCCACACCCTCTTTTCCAACTCTCGCTCCCCCTCATTCTTTGAATTTTTTCATGAGCGATTATTTTATCGCTTTCACTGAGTTTTTGTTTTTTTTTCCTCCACCTCCCGCCCACTTCACCACACCCACACTCTCTCTCCTTCATCCTCCGTTCTCCTCTCCGAGCTGTCGGACTTTATCGAACATGTGGCAACACTGGCCTAGAGGTCGAGCGAACGAACGAAAGCCACGTGACGCACGCAACCGACGATCGACGAAGGCGACTTCGACTCACTTAACGTTGGATCGATGCGTGTGAGATTTTGTTGTTATTTTCGGACCCAATGTTGTTGTTGCTCTCTATGTTGTTGGTCTCTATGTTATTGTTGTTGTTGTTGTACTCCTTATTATTCAACTCCTCACCATTTTTTGTTGTTATTATTATTATTGTTGCACCCATTGCATTTCATAGCAAAATGTGTCAAAAAACAAAAAAGAAAAGAAATCCGTAGATTTCAATTTAGTTAAGATGAGGGGAGGACGTGAGCGTTGTTGGTGGATCACGTGGAATGAAAGTAAAAATCCACGAGACACATACACATGTAGAGTGTGAGAGAGAGAGAGAGAGAGAAAACAATGCCCCACGCCACGCCCATAGCACGCCCACCGCCCACTTTGCCCTCGACAACGCCAACATTGAGCGAAGCAAAGTAATGCGATTTTAAAATCGCCAACACGGCAAGGACCAAGTTGTTGTTGTTATTGTTGTCGGTCGCCGTCGGTCCCCGCCGTTGATGAGTGGGCGTGGCAGTGGGTTGTCATCAGCTACGCCCACTTTTTCACAACACGCATCGCAGGATCAAAAGCAGGACACACAGAGGACGATGAAGTGAACGAAAAAGGATCCTTCGGCGTTGTTCGTTCTTTCTCGTTCTTATCGCTCGAGTGCCATGCGAGTCGTGGTCGTGTTGGAGTTGTTGTTGTTGTCGAAAATCTACTTGTTGTTGTTTAAAATCTACTTGTTATTGTTGTGGTTGTAACTCTCCTTGTTGTAGTTGTATTTATTTGATGTTTTTGTTGCCTTTCACTCACCGCACGATGATTGAGTTCGAGTGCTTTTTCGTGTTTATTTTACGTGGTTGTTGCTATCGTTGTTGTTGTTGTTATCGTTGTTGTTGTTATTATCGTCGTTATTATTGCATTGATTCATTATTGCTCCATTGACCACCTTCATGCCACACACACTCGAGTTTAGCATGACGATATATGACGGCTGCAGACTGCGATTAAAAACGCGAACACGACGAAGAGAAGTAATAAAAAATCGCTTTAAATACGACACAAAATATGACATATCGTTGGAATATAATATAGTAATGGAACAAAATATTACAAAACTCTAAAGCAAATAGAATAATTACTAGAGTTAAAACAAGATAATTAAAAGAAAAATAAATTCAAGTGATTTGTTGGCTCGTATTTGATTTATCGTATCACATAAATCACAATTAAGGGAAAATTCTGAAAAAGAAAAATGTTAAAAAAAATGACAAGGGAGTTAAAAACAAATTTTTTATTCAAAATAATTTTTAAAAAAGCAATATTGCTTCCCATACCGGGAATTGAACCCGGGCCTCCCGGGTGAGAGCCGGGTATCCTAACCACTAGACAATATGGGATGTTATTATCGAAGGTACAAATTTATTTTGATCATTTGGAAAAAAAAAATTATTTTTTTAAATTTGAAAAATTTTTTATCACATATTTCATTATTTAAATTATGGTTAATGTAAAGAAGGCTTATTTCACAATTATTTCACAAAAAAATCAAATCAACATCATTATTATCATTAAAAATCAGATTAAAATTAGATTCTATACCAATAAATAGCAAAACCATCAATTCGATAAACAGATTATATTTTTAGAATTATAGCCATTTTATATTATACACGAAAATGTATGAATAACAGTTCTAGCACGAAACCCTAATTTGATTACAAAACAAATAAAAAAAATTAAAAAAGTCTTCCCATACCGGGAATTGAACCCGGGCCTCCCGGGTGAGAGCCGGGTATCCTAACCACTAGACAATATGGGATTGTGACTCTCAAAGAACAAAAGCTCTACATGAAAAAGATTGCCATATTATAATATCAATAAAAATGTGTAAAATGTTGCCATATTTTTCACAACACATAAATTCCTAAACTATTAGTCGATAAAATAAAAAAAAACGAACCTTAAGAAATTCATTTCGATGTTAATTTGTGGATTTCCTTCATGCTTTTCTTCCCTCTCAGTCTCGCATTCACAACTTCTCACCTGCTGACCCAGTTTCCTGGACATTATTTGATTAAATTTGTGTAATGAAAAGCACAAAAAATGGGCATTTAGGAAGCGAAAGGAGAAAACAACAATAAACAATGAGGAATATAATAACAAAACAAGGGGCCAAAAAAAATCGATTGCACTTCCTTGGAAATCCATTAAGCGAGGCCGGACATGAATCACGTGCAACTCGTTCTTTCTTCGTCCTCACTAATAACAACAACTACAACAATAACAACAACTACAACAACAACAATAACAACATCAACAAGGAAGAAAGAAATTGCATGCACATCCGTCATTAATGGATCCGGGGTGGGAGGCGTTTGAGGCGTGGCTGTTACAGGGCCAAAAGGTTTTCTGGTCAAACGCAAACGACCACGTTTCACGTTTCGTGGTTTCTTCAGAAATTTTTTTTTTGTCCCCCAAAAAAACTTTTTACAAGGGTTTGGTTTTTTTTTTTTCTCTTTTTGTTGATGACAAAAATGTCACTTTGTTTGTATTGTTGTAGTTGTAGTTGCTGGCATTGTTGTAGTTGTTGTTATTGTCGCCAACATTAACGTTAATTTTCCACTTAAATAACAAACAATGTGAAAATATAAATAATAAAAAAAACACACAGAAATTTTCTGCATGCACACGATTGTGAACGGAGATAAGAGAAAAAGAGGGTGTGAAAGAGATGGGACTACTTTTTGTCTGAGGGATGAAGGGGGGATATTTAATGAATCTTGATGATATAATAATAATTAAGTAATTATAAAAAAATAAAATTAATAAATATATTTAAAAAAAATTGTATCTTTTTTTTATTGAAAATTCAACAAATATATACAGTACTTTTCTTACTTAATGTATAAAATACTCTAAAATACCATTATATATAAATATTTCAAAAGTATCATTATTACTAAAAAATACTTAATTATAATTTTCAGCCGTTTGA